>CM035407.1:183701274-183823774 GCA_020310875.1 Ceratopteris richardii
TATCACCTGCAAATGAAATGTATCCAGAAGTGCTCCTCTTATCCTCCTTACATCTTGCCCAATCTGCATCTGAAAAGATCTTAATGTCCAAGTCTGATGTGTAAGGAAAATACCAACCATGATGTTGACTACCCTTGAGATACTTTAGAATTCTTTTGGCAGCTTCTAAATTAGGTACCCTTGGCTTGTGCATGAACTGACTTAGAACACTAACTCCATATGCAATATATATCCTTGTCAAGGTAGCATAGTTCAAGCTTCCCACTATGCTTTGGTAACCTGTAATATCATCAATTTCATCACCTTCATGAGCACTTAGTTTTAGGTTTACCTTCATTCGAGTACTTGCAACTTTGGCATCCTGAAAATGAAACTTCTTCAACATATCATGTATGTATTTTTTCTGAGTAATATAGATTCCAAAGTTAGTATAGACTAACTCAAGTCCAAGAAAATACTTTAGTAAACCAAGATCACTCATCTTGAACTCCTTCATCATCTGGTTCTTGATGTGTTTGATTCCATTGACATCATTACCTGTAAGTATGATATCATCAACATATACATATACCTCTGAATTACTTCTCTTGATGAATAGAGAAGTGTCTGCCTTGCTCATAACAAAACCTTGGTCTTGAAGATATGTGGTCAACCTGTGATTCCATACCCTAGGTGCCTGCTTCAATCCATAAAGAGCTTTATTCAACTTGCACACATATGTTACCTTGTTTGGATCCTCATAGCCAGGAGGTTGTGACATGTATACCTCCTCTAAAATCCATCCATTCAAGAAAGCATTTTTTACATCCAATTGATACATGTTCCGATTTTTAGTTGCAGCCACACTTACTAATACCCTAATGGTTGGCATCTTGGCCACAGGTGAGAATGTTTCTTCATAGTCAATGCCTTGGGTTTTTGCAAAACCCTTCGCCACCAATCTGGCTTTGTTCCTGTTTATTGACCCATCAGAATTCCTTTTGAGTTTATAGATCCATCTGGATCCAATTACCTTCATGGACTCTTTCTTTGGTACTAGTTCCCATGTGTCACTTTCTTTGAGTGCTTCAATCTCCTCATCCATAGTTTCCTTGCATTCTGTCTTAGTTTTTGCTTCTTCATATGATCCTGATTCTTCAATTTACGAATCTTTGGCAAGATAAACAGAGTGTTTAGTAACAAGAGAGGTGTCATACCCAAATCTAATAGGTCTTTTGCTCTCCCTTTGTGATCTTCTGATTGATTGATTTGAAGATTCATGTATGTCTTCAAGTTTCTTCATCTTGAGTTTGCCTTTGGACTTCCATGCCTTGACTTCTTCAAGATTGATAATGTCTTCATCATCTGAATTGGTGTCTTCATTTTGAGTAGGTTCCTCCTTAGCAATACTTAGAAACTCCTCCTCCAAGTCATAGGGTAGTTTAAACTTCCTGCATTCATTCTCATACCAAGAATCATTTTCATCAAAGACAACATCTCTAATAACCATGAATCCCTTATTTGAAGGGTTGTAGAACTTGTACCCTTTATGATTTAGGTCATATCCAATAAAGATACACTTCTCAGCCTTAGGGTCTAGCTTACCTCTTATCTGAGAAGGAATGTGTACATATGCTACACATCCAAATATCCTGCAATGATCAAGTGAGGGTCTCTTACCATGCCATGCTTCATAAGGGGTCATCCCATCAAGGGACTTAGATGGTAACCTGTTTATGAGGTAAGTGGCAGTAGATACACTCTCTACCCATAAATAGTTAGGTAATTTTTTTTTCATTCAACATTGACCTAGTTGTTTCAACAATCAATCTATTTCTTCTCTCAACTACCCCATTCTTTTCATGAGTATACCTTGGGGTGATTTCTCTCTTGGTTCCTTTGTCTTGCAAGAATACTTCAAAATCATTGGAAAAGTACTCACCTCCTCCATGTGACCTTAGCCTCTTTAAATTCGTCCCTGTCTAATTCTCAACAAGTGCAAGATACTTTTCAAAACAATTGAACACTTCATCTTTGTGCTTCATAAAGTACAATACAGTCCACCTGCTATAATCATCAATAAAAGATACATAGTACCTTGATCCTGAGATTGAGGGGTCTTTGCTTGGTCCCCATACATCTGACAAGCACCACATTAATAAATCATGTGTTGTTTGGAAACATTAGGTACTCCAATTGCACATTGATCCCTACATATTTGTTTCAAGGTTCTTTCTCCTACATGCTTTAATCTCTTATGCCAAATCTCAAGTTCTAAAAGTGTTTGATCTTTATAACTATAGAGTGCAATATTCTTTGTGTCTTCTAGCTCAAAAGTAAAAAGTCTACCTGTCTTTTCTCCTTTAGCAATTCTCTTGAACCCATGCTTGGGATCCTCCACAAATGCTCCGAATTGGTTGAATCTAACCTGTAAGCCTTTCTCCACAATCTGTCCAACACTCATCAAGTTTTTTGTAATGGTTGGTACATATAGTACCCTACTCAACAAGTTTTGATTTCCATCACAAGTCTTAACATTTCCAACTTTAACCACTGAGTGCTTGGTGTCATCACCTGTTTGTACTTGATGTTTACCTCTTGGTTCTTCAAGGTCAGAGAGTAGAGCTACATTGCTAGCCACATGATTTGAGCATCGTGAGTCAATGTAGAAGAGATGGTCATCATTAGTACCTGGTTTTGAAGTCATATTCATGATGAGAAGAGAATCATCTTGCTCTTCTGTATAGTTGTTGTAATCCTTTCTGGATTTGAATCCTCCTTAGTAGTTGCCATTATAGTTGTTGTTGTTGTAGTTGTTATTGTAGTTCTTGTTGTATCCTTGATGATGGTTGAATCTGCCTCTTGACTGTCAGTATCCACCTCTTTGATATCCTCTTCCTCTCTGATTCTTGTAGTTCCTGAAACACTCATTTGTAGTATGATTTGATAAACCACGAATGTTGCATGGTGAGGAGTTATAGGATCTCCCCCTACCTTGCTTACCTCCTCTACCCCTTCCTCCTGAAGATCTACCTCTTCTTGCATAGTTGGCTTGAGAGGTAGTGCCTTCATCCTCTCCTTTCTTGTTCTTGCCTTTATCTTTAACCTTACTTTTATCAGTGTATAGGGCAAAAGAGCTATTACCTTTGGATGAGTCTCCATTCTTGTTGATCTTGGCTTCATGAGTGAACAATTGCCCCATGAGAGTGGTGAGAACTAGAATTTGCATGTCCATGTATAGGTCCATGGCAGTGGTTAAGCTTTCCAATTTGTCATCAGCTTCAATTCCATTGATCACTTGCCTTACTATCTGCTCTTCTTCAATCTCTTCTCGTATGTTTGCTAACTAATCTGCTACATCTTTAATCGTAGTCACATACTCTCAAATAGCGTGCTTAGGTTGCTTCCTTCGTGTGGTGAATTCAATCCACGATTGGTTTTTTTTGGCCCTTGTGTTGGAAGAGAAATAGGATGAGAAGGTTTCCTAAGTCTCTTGGGATGTCTTATAGTTTCTAATATGTGGAAAAGGAAAATTAGATATGGATTTGATTAAGTAAGACCTTGCTAATGCATCCTTGGCACACCATGTGTTGAGCTTTTCATGATCTTCCTTTGTTGGTAGTCCTCCGGTTTTGAATGAGGGCGATTCCTCATCTCCTGAGATGTATCCATAAAGACTCCTTCCTTGTAGGTATGTCTTCATCCTTAGAGACCATGCTTGATAGTTGTTCCTGTCCAATTTATCAATAAATGAAGGAAAACCAGCTCCCATTTTACCTTAACTTTTCTCTGATACCACTGTTGGGAATGATGGATCGACACTTCAAGATGATGAGTAGGTACTGCCAAATCCTGCTTTGTACCAGCCCTATGATGCTTCAGATTTGATAATTAGACCTTCTTAGCTTTCCAATAATGCCATAAAATGGCCTATGTACTTTGGAAATGATGTATGAAAAGATTGAATCAAAACCGACAACTTTGAACTTCAAGCCTTCAAGAAAAACCTTCTATTTTTTACCATACACCTGCTGTGTCTTTTGCTCAGTATGACCACCATAGTAGGAATTGGAAAAATTCCTTTTAGGGTTATCTAATTAGCTTATCAATCTAACTATTTCTTGTGAAATCACTTACAAAGATTAAATATGCTCAGAGAAATTAATTTAGCAAGTAAACCTTTACCCCCGATATCTTAGGACTGTTGCAAACTTCGACCAGTGATCAACTCGACGGATGTTTCTCTGAAATGGCTGAATAGAAATCCTTCAAATTTTGGCTGGATGTAGAAAACTTTAAGCTGGTTCCAACAAGCTATAGGTCTTTGAATTTGGTGAAGAAGTGAGTGAGATATGATCTCCACAAGTTGATTGACTTAAAGAGACTATGACAGAGAACTCAGAATTGAACAATGTAGATATATGTATTAATGAAGAATGTTGTACATTGCCATAGGCATGAAGATCCTTGCCTAATGGTGTAGTAAGGTGTCGGCTAGAGTGTAGGCCTCACACACACTCAAAAAGTGCAATGAAATGCTCGGGATGATGAGTCTACTACACACGACTTTTTCTTAGAGATTTATATAAGAGTTTGCTTTCAATTTGAATTTGAATTCAAATTTTGGCTTCCTCTAAAACATGATCCTCCATTATAGGAGATATTCCATCAATCAACTCCTAAATTTTCCACGAGTTCTTCTTGGTAGGTGCTTGTTAGCTCAGAAAATGGTTGGTTTTGATGCACTAATGTGGTTCTATTTGGCAGGAAAATATGTTTGATTTCAGTTTGCAGGAGCTTTAGGCATGCAATGTCGCATTACAATTGGATGCTTTGAAGCAGAACATGAGGCCTGGAAACCCCTTGGTGACACAAGAGGAGCTTTTGGCGATAATCAGTTCCGATTCACATTACCGTACCATGCTGCATGTGAAGCACCTCTAGTATTACCCCTTGGAGGCTGGGCAGGTGGCTTTGCTCTGTGGGCCTTCCTTTTGCTGCTGTCTTTTATTAAAGAGAAAGAGAACGACAAGCCTTAAAGGCAAGATAATGCTAAGAGGAAGATGTGTGAAGCTTATATGTAGAGATGCATAGTCGAGCTTGTACACAGATACTGTAATTCATGCCAGCTAGGATAGGATTTGCAAATGAAATTTTGTACTGTGCATGGTTTGGCTTGTATGTTTTATGGGCTTGAGAAACCCTATGTTTGACATTGACACTTATCATTTGAGTGCTAGCAAAGTAAAAAAAAAAAGAGGCGAAGCAGATCTTGTGCTCAGAGAAGACAAAAACGACTTAGAAAAGGAGAGGGGGGCAGGTCCGTTCCTTTTCGTTGTTCTGACTGAGAAACAGAAAAGGGACCACTACTGCAAAGGAGGTTGGGGGATGGTTGTCCTTATATGCAAGGGTTGTTGGGTACCACGAGGGGGGCTCCATGCAGAGAGGTACGCAACAGCGGGAGAAAAAGGGAAAGAGGGAGTCGAATAAGGAGGCCCGCGAAGAGACCGAGGAAAAAGCCTGTTGATCAATGGAGGGGACAGCTAATCCTCTGCATGAAAGGCACATCGGAAGATAAAATAAGGAGGAACGATTCTGCTGGGGGGAGGAAGACATATGCGTGGGAAATTAATCCAGGAGAACTTCTGGTTTTTCTGGGAGCTATATGCATTGAGCTGAAGCGGAGCAATTTGGCTGAGGAGGATCATCGTCTTGCTATGCTACTGGGAACAAAGTATCATAGGAAGAAGGGGGGCTTAGATAGTTGGTGGCTAATCATCTCGCAAAGGAAGGGATGTAATTCAAATATGGTTCACTGTTCCTCTAATAGCACTCTGATTCGGCATCTGTGAATAAAACCTCAGCACTCTATTCTGCATGCAAGAGAGGAGAGGCATCTATGTTGTGAAGATGGTTGATATCTGAGGAGGACGTCTGAGACCTCTACGCTAATTGAAGGTCATAAGTTCTGAATATCATGGGAGATATCTGCTCGTAAGATAAGGAGAGATAATCGGCACTCCTTGCGGCTGTTCGAAAAGAGAAGATGGGTAGTTTGGATGCGTGAGGATGGGTGACTGGAATGTATGATCGCTGCTGAAAAACAAAAGAGGACACTCAGAGATTAAGGGAAAGCAGAAATTCTTCCGATAAGATGATGATGTTGACGATGATGGTGCACCGTGGCACATCTGATCTACTCCTGCGTTGGCTGGCGCACACACCATAAGGGAAGAGAGACTCAGAGAAGAACCGAGGATCAACCTTACAACCGAAGTCTCTGCTTATGCACTCAGATGTAAGTGCTTCTTCCTGTAGCACTGTTGGTATCCTTGATGAATAATATGACTTAGGCCAATATATAATTTGATTGCGAATGGAAAAGGAACGACCTCTGTACATAAGCAGTAAATAGAGACTGTGTGCTACAGGATCATGAAAATATGATGTGCTTAAGCATCAACGGATGGATAGTTTTCTGAGGGAGTCGAGCATTCCTACCAGAAATAAACGAGGAAGCCATCTTTCCCATCGAAAAATAAGTTCCGACACTAAGAGTGGCCATCGAGGCCAGGCTGGGAGAGGAAGAGTCATTGAAGGAGAGGTACATACAACTGGTCAAGCTAGAAGAAAAGAGACTCATTGCACAGCAAAGTCTGGAAGCTATTCAGAGAAGACGTAAGGAGAGGCATGACAAGAATCTCAAGACCTATGCGATTCAAGAAGGGGATTTGGTGCTAGTCTATGATAGTAAATATTATACATTCCCGGGGAAGTTACAGACAAGATGGGCAGGACCATTTAAGGTGGTGGAACTCAACTCCAATGGCTCCATGCAAATTCAAGATTTAGGAGAAGAATGTGCTCCCGTGAAGCTTAACACGCTTCGAGTTAAACCATATTTCAAGTAGCATTAGGATGGGAGAAGCCAGACGAGATCCAAGCGAAAGGACGTAATAGACTCCTTGTACATAGATGTATAGTTATATATATATATATATATATATATGCGCATATGTAAGCTATGATTTTTGTGTCATAAATATTATCCCTTGCTAGCCCACGAATTTTGGACTTCTAATTATTTTTCGTGTTGTGCAGAGACTGTTAGGAGCTAAGTAACAAAATGGCAGATCAAATAACTCAGCTCTATTTGTACGAGCTAAGGATATATTTCTCGGACCAAACATTCGCCCGCATGGACATAGAGGTCGACGACTTTGAGACGAAATATGATGTGGAGGAAGCGCACTCGTTGGTATGCTTCATAAACCAGGGTTTGGATGTTATGTTTTATATTGAGTGTTTTGAGGAATACCTGATCCGACATGTAGGATGGGCGGGGGATCGATATTACTATTTCGACGCTTCGAGGGAAATGCCTAACGAAGAAAATGATATCAGTTGGGCTTGGGTAGATGAGTTGACGATAGGAAGGATGACGGAGCTCCTAAAGTTGAGCCTGACTCGCCCTAGGGAAGTCGTGGGGATGCGAGTATGAGATGAGGCTACATGAGACATCCAGGAGACCCACATTCTACATCATCTAAGGATAGGTATATGAGGGACTAAGGCATAGCCAGTTGTAGTTACCTAGTGAAAAGTCAAATCGATGAATACATATGTAGTGTCTGTAATTGAGAGAATGGAGTGAAGAGGTGGTTGATCTGTCAAAGGTTAGAGTGTGTATGTTTGCATGCATGTGTGGGAAAAGTGGGAAAAATCCCTTTCTTCCTCTCCCTAATTCTCAGGACTGGGGCAATTTAATTAACAAAAAAAAAACACACACATTGTGTTGTTGTGATTGTACCAACGCGCTATGGTGGGCTAGTAGGTGGGTGGATTTATCCTAGCCGGGTGGTTAGGACCACGAGCCGCAGCTAGCTTCGCCATAGGCTTGGGATGTGTATGTTTGTGACTTAGCTACGTGCCATAACGGGTTGGTAGGTAGGTGGAGCCATCGTGGTTGGGTAGTCACGACCACGAGCCGCATCCATCTTCGTTATGGGCTAGCTGATATATGTTATGTGTTATCATTATGTGGTTGTGTGTTGTGCGCTGCGTTGCATTGGTAGATGGGTGGAATCAACCTGACCGAGTGGTCAGGTCCACGAATCGCATCCAATGTCAATGCAGGCCAACGTGTGATTATAAATAAAATTTACCGATGATATTATTCCCCACTCCTGAGGGGGAGAGAGAGAGAGAGGAGAGGGCGACAATCGCCTGGAAGGGAACGTTATTTGCTTGTGTGATTGGTATATGGCGGCTTGCGACAGATCAGCTCACTCTAAATCAACATTCTCAAAGGCATGGATACTGTATATGTACTTATAGATGAGACCTCTAGTGAGGTAATGCAATGGGTTTGCTTTATAACTTGTGTGCTCTATCTGAGGGTTTTCTAGTGTGTGGGACACTCCAGGGTTTTTATGTAGGTCTTGACTTGTACTCGGGCCTCGATGGCTTTTGTGGGACGACGATGGGGATTCTTAAGGAGTGTCTAGTCATGGAATATGTGTACATAGCGAATAGTAGGTGCAATAAAAAGGGGTATGCATTTTGGGTATGTTGCATCTCCTGTTGAATTCATTTCAGCTGTTGTTGTTTATTTCGGTCTTTCCGTTTCTGTTCTTTCGCAATGACAGTTGCATATGTAAAACATGGAAAGGTATGAATGTGTTATTTTGGTTGAGACTATTTTCATAATGGAATGCCTAAACAATTTGATGCATGTTGGAATTGGAGTTGCATATATGTGCATGTTCTTGGATCATTTTGGAAATGAATCATTTGTATGTATTCATGATTGATTTTTATGGCACTAATAGCTTCAATGAGTGCAGGTTCCGTTGGAGTAATGGCTCGATGGAAAGGTATGCAAACTTGTTGTACACTGACATTTTCATGGCTGTTTGGATTGTATTGTAGCAGGAATGGCTCGTCGAGGACGACTTCGCAATTAAGAAGAGGGAAGTATGTTAGCTCAAAAAATGGTTGGTTTTGATGCACTAATGTGGTTCTATTTGGCAGGAAAATACGTTTGATTTCAATTTGCAGGAGCTTTCGGCATGCAATGTCGCATTACAATTGGATGCTTTGAAGCAGAACATGAGGCCTGGAAACCCCTTGGTGACACAAGAGGAGCTTTTGGCGATAACCAGTTCCGATTCACATTACCGTACCATGCTGCATGTGAAGCACCTCTAGTATTACCCCTTGGAGGCTGGGCAGGTGGCTTTGCTCTGTGGGCCTTCCTTTCGCTGTTGTCTTTTATTAAAGAGAAAGAGAACGACAAGCCTTAAAGGCAAGATAATGCTAAGAGGAAGATGTGTGAAGCTTATATGTAGAGATGCATAGTCGAGCTTGTACACAGATGCTGTAATTCATGCCAGCTAGGATAGGATTTGCAAATGAAATTTTGTATTGTGCATGGTTCGGCTTGTATGTTTCATGGGCTTGAGAAACCCCATGTTTGACATTGACACTTATCATTTGAGTGCTAGCAAAGTAGAAAAAAAAAAAAGGGGAAGTAGATCTTGTGCTTAGAGAAGACAAAAACGACTTAGAAAACGAGAGGGGGGCAGGTCCGTTCCTTTCCGTTGTTATGACTAAGAAACAGAAAAGGGACGACTACTGCAAAGGAGGTTGGGGGATGGTTGTCCTTATATGCAAGGGTTGTTGGGTACCACGAGGGGGGCTCCATGCAGAGAGGTACGCAGCAGCGGGAGAAAAAGGGAAAGAGGGAGTCGAATAAGGAGGCCCGCGAAGAGATAGAGGAAAAAGTGTGTTGATCAATGGAGGGGACAGCTAATCCTCTGCATGAAAGGCACATCGGAAGATAAAAGGAGGAACGATTCTGCTGGGGGCAGGAAGACATATGCATGGGAAATTAATCCAAGAGAACTTCTGGTTTTTGTGGGAGCTATATGCGTTGAGCTGAAGCGGAGCAATTGGGCTAAGGAGGATCATCGTCTTCCTATGCTGCTGGGAACAAAATATCATAGGAAGAAGGGGCAGCTGTTCCAAAAGAGAAGATAGGTAGTTTGGATGCGTGAGGATGGGTGACTGGAATGTATGATCGCTGCTGAAAAACAAAAGAGGACACTTAGAGATTAAGGGAAAGCAGAAATTCTTCCGATAAGATGATGCTGTTGATGATGATGGTGCACCGTGGCACATCTGATCTGCTCCTACGTTGGTTGGCGCACACATCATAAGGGAAGAGAGACTCAGAGAAGAACCGAGGATCAACCTTACAACCGAAGTCTCTGCTTATGCACTCAGATGTAAGTGCTTCTTCTTGTAGCACTGCTGGTATCCTTGATGAATAATATGACTTAGGCCAATATATAATTTTATTGCGAACGGGAAAGGAATGACCTTTGTACATAAGCAGTAAATAGAGACTGTGTGCTACAGGATCATGAAAATATGATGTTCTTAAGCATCAACGGATGGATAGTTTTCTGAGGGAGTCAAGCATTCCTACTAGAAATAAAGTAATAGAAAATTAAAGCTTGCGTATGCGATGGAAGTCTTTTGCTAAGGTTCTTTCTCATTCATCCAATTGATATATTAGAGGATGTTCATAATTTAAGACATGTATATATGAACGTCTCACGATTTCTAAGGAAGGAAAAAGATGAATAATCGTCATGTGTGATCATGCCCAATTTTAAAATATGTAGTCATCCTTCGATGTCATTCTGAAAGTAAGTGCTTTAGAATTGTTGTGTATCAAAAAATTTCTGAGCTGCATATTTGTTGCCGCTGATATCACAGAGTGGGAAAGAGAGAGTGTGTGAGAAGCGCTTAAGCTTGCTAAGTGTGTGGATATCCGAGTATCAAGATAGTGTGTCTAATTGAATTCTTTTCTAAGAGCGAGTTGAGAGAAGTGAGGATGTACGTGTACGGATAGATGTGTGCAAGTGTATGTGTGATGCAGGAGCGAGCACAGTCATGTATGAGAAAGAGAATGGGAGAGTGGGTGTGTGTGTTGGTTTATGTGAGATTTGGAGTGTGTGTGTTTGAGAAGTTGGTGCATGTGAGTGGGGTGACTAGTGAGTGTATGAATGTGTAATGATGTGTTGGGAGTGAAGCTCTGATAGGAAGTGAGGCTGAGGCTGAAATTTAAAGTCACAGTGGAAGGTGCGGTTGTGGATAAAAGTGTATGAGTGTGAGTGCGTGTGGCTGTGAGCAAGTGTGGGCAGGTGAGAGTGTGGCTAATTACATGTGTGTAGATGTGCATGAGAGGGAGCGAGCCTGGAAGACTAAGTGTGTAGAGGTCAAGTGTGTGGGCAAAAGAAATAAGGGCAAAAGGAGGTGGGAAAGAGCAGTTGAAAGAGAGATCGAGGAATCAAGTGGACTTGGGAGGTGTGAGTAAGGGGAAGGAGAGAAAAGGTGCGAGAAGGTACATATAAGTGAGTGGGTGAGAAAGAGAGAGAAAGGTCGCGATAGGTAATCACTAAAGTTGGATACCCATTGGTGCATGTATTTGCCCGGATCCTCCATCAATTGGAGTGAAATTGTGGACTTATGGAGACCAAAACTGACCTAGTATAAGAAGGCTTGGGCAAAATATCATTGTGTATAGGCATCTTTCCCTTGGACTAAGGTGCTACCAGTGCTTACAAAGATTCTAAGTCAAATATGACTTTTACATGGAGTAAAGAGGGTAATTATCTTTTAGCATTGGTTCCTATGCTCCTTCAAATATGTATGGACTACAATCCAAATGTGTAGGCTTGTAAATTGCACCAACATATATCTATCTATCTATCCATATATCTATCTTCCTATCTATCTATCTATCTATCTATATATCTAACTATCTATCTACCTATCTATCTATCTATCTATCTATCTACCTATCTATCTATCTATCTATCTATCTATCTATCTATCTATCTATCTATCTATCTATCTATCTATCTATCTATCTATCTATCTATCTATCTATCTATCTATCTATCTATCTATCTATCTACCTACCTACCTACCTACCTGCCTGCCTGCCTGCCTGCCTGCCTGCCTGCCTGCCTGCCTACCTACCTACCTATCTATCTATCTATCTATCTATCTATCTATCTATCTATCTATCTATCTATCTATCTATCTATCTATCTATCTATCTATCTATCTATCTATCTATCTATCTATCTATCTATCTATCTATCTATCTATCTATCTATCTATCTATCTATCTATCTATCTATCTATCTATCTATCTATCTATCTATCTATCTATCTGTCTGTCTATCTAGCTGGCTAACTAGCTCTCTTGCTATCTATCTATCTATCTATCTATCTATCTATCTATCTATCTATCTATCTATCTATCTATCTATCTATCTATCTATCTATCTATCTATCTATCTATCTATCTATCTATCTATCTATCTATCTATCTATCTATCTAGCTATCTATCTATCTATCTATCTATCTATCTATCTATCTATCTATCTATCTATCTATCTATCTATCTATCTATCTATCTATCTATATATATATATATATATATATATATATATATATATATATATATATATATATATATATATATATATATATATATATATATATATATATATATATATATATATATATATATATATATATATATATATATATCTATATCTATCTATCTGTATATCTATGTATCCATCTATCTATCTATCTATCTATCTATCTATTTATCTATCCATCCATCTATTTATCTATCTATCTATCTATCTATCTATCTATCTATCTATCTATCTATCTATCTATCTATCTATCTATCTATCTATCTATCTATCTATCTATCTATCTATTTATCCATCTATCTATCTATCTATCTATCTACCTATCTATCTATCTATCTATCTATCTATTTATCTTTCTATCCACTTCTAAATTGATACACATCAAGGATTTTTGGGATTTCCAATCTTGATGCTCTAATGAAGACTTTTAGTCTTTGAATACGAGTATGTAGTTCAATGCTACCAACTTGATGATGCATTGTACCAAACGGTTTCAATTCATAAACTTCTCTTGCTTTTACATAGCAAACATTGACATTCATGGTAGATTTTGAATATTCTCTTTGTGTTAGATTTAGTGTGTTCTCTATTTAAAATATTCATTATGAATGCTCATAATCTGCCGAAGTTTGCAAATGGTGACCTATGCACTATTTATTCAGTGAATATAGAAGATGCCATTATTAGGAGTTGTTCCCATGTCTTCTGTCAGGAGTGCTTATCTAATAGCTTTAACTAGGATGAAAGTGCAAGTTGACCATATCTAATTTGTGTGCTACTTCCATTTATAACTTGTCAATTAAACTAGCTGAACAAGAATCCATTATGGTTGATTACTTGTTATGAAAGGCTTTTCATGTATTCTGATTAGAATTGTTCCATTGTTGATTAGAAACATCTTGCAACGTAGCTAAAGTGTCAAAGTATGCTATTCTAAATATATTTATGTAGATTCAAAACCTTTGGGATCTGTACTTGTCATACATAATCTTATTTTGTGTATAAATGCTAAAGACTAGTTCATATGAGGTTAATTCTGATGATCTTTCTCTGGTGAAAATAATAATCACAATATTCAAGCTTCACGGAATAGAAGTTATGTGCTCAACCATCATTAAATACTCATGTTTAATTTGGACAAGAATGATTGGTATGACTTACATTGATTGCCTTTGTTTATGCCAATTAGAAACCTTATGAATTTGATTTATGTGTCCAACCAGAGGCAATTGGCTTCACTATGAATTCTTCTAATGGAGATTATGCATCTTCTCCATGAACATTATTTGAGCTCTATAAATTCTTTTCCAAATCACATGAGAATATGAAAGGTCTTTGCAAATTGATGTAATCAATAAGTTCTGAGTTTCCATCTCTTTGAGTGTCCATTCGTCTCTTTGGCTCACTAGAAGCACCTTGTGTGCATCGACATTTGCAAATTGGCAGTTAGAGTTGATCCACCTGACTCTACACCTTCATGACACCAAAAGGTCTTGAATATAGCTCTCATCAAACTCAAAAGATCTTCCTTTTCATTTGTGTTGCTAGGTTGGGCATTTTCTTGAGACACGATGATCGATGGTGGATAGTGGAAATCATTTTTGCAATGGTGGTGGGTCCTTTTTGTGGAACAAAATAGGGGAAATTCAACAAATCAACACATTTGGAATTATTTTTTACTTTGATAGCAAAGGTGGTCCACGAACATCATCTTGATACAAGGCCATAGCATGGGTTGTTTATAATGTGATTGGAAGCATAAGATCATGTGTGCATAATCTTTGGATATGTCTCTAATAGATACTGGCACTAATTTGGTTGAAATATGGTGCCTCTTTTTGCTCTCTCTAGGACATCTCCAAGTTGAAATCCAATCGCAAAGATTGGCTTCTTACCAATATATGCTTAAATTTGACATTGTAATCAGCTAACCAAAAAAAATATATAACTTGTATTGTAGTTTCAAAGTGGCAATGGGGGTGTGTGAGAAAGATTCTTGAAATATTAAGAAGTCAGCACACTATCTTCTATACTTGCCATTGTTTGAATCTAGATTGCTACTCTATCATCATGTGTATGCTTGATTAGTTCTACCTGATTCACCATTCTGGCTCATGGGTTTGTTGACCTTCATCAATGAGAATTCCACTAGGTACACATTGTGGTTTATATGCATCTTTGAAGGTCTCTTCCATTAGGATTTCCATTGTCTCTTCTGGCACTCATATTGAAAAGGGTGGTCACTCATATTGAAAAGGGTGGTCACTCATATTGGAGAAGTCTTGCTTGTGACTCTTGGACCTCCATCTGTAGTTTTTCCTATTCATTTGGTTCTGCCATAATTGGAGCTAGTTCAAGGATAGGGTTATTAGGTACTATCTATTGTTGGCATAACTGAGCTATCTCCTCAGATAACTTGTCTTGTGACTCCATAAAGTTGGCATACTGTTCTAATATAATATGGATGTTTTTTGGTGAGATAGCTTGGAACTTTGATAGGATGATTGGTGTGCTAGGGGTGTTCTCAATTTCAGTCTCCCAACTACCTTGATTTTACTGCTACAACCTCTTCTTTTCTTCATGTGTGGCTACCAAAAGTCATCTCGCATTTGAGATTGGTGCTACAATCTATTTGAGTGTGGAGATGGCTCTCAATAACTTGAACTAATTCTTGATTGATGTTTTGGAACTTTGCTTTGAGTAGGTTATGTACTCAACTTGCAGAAGAACGTTGCTAGATTCTAACTCTAAATTTTCATGTGAAGTTGTGTAGATTGATCTTGAAGTGTTGTGTTGTGTTGTATCAGTTGTTGTACTCATGCCTCAATCGAGCAACACAATTAATCATCAAAGTAATAGCTATATATACATTTATGGTTCCAATACATGCAGAGATCAAAGCACAAGGAGAGGGAATGAGCATGGGAAGTTTGAATGATGTGCATAATTGTGTGGTAGGTTTGGGTGAGTTTGGTGGAGGGGAGATTGGGGACGTTGGAAGTGTGGGGGGGGGGAAGGGAGGTATTATTGGTGGTCATATGTCCATGGGGTTGGACATGGAAGTGCATGAAGTTTCTACCATAAACACATAGACCCTTTTCTGACCTTTGTCTTAAGTTCATGCATCTTTCATTATATTGGAATCAAGGTCTCTATAACATGTAATGGATGGCATCGATGATATCACAAGTCTTTATTGAAACTCTTAATGATTCAATGAAGTATTAGTCTACACCTTCTTTTTTGAGGAGCTGGTTCATGAGTAACTAAGTGCTTTTCACTAAAATTCTAACTCTAACTTCAACATCTTCCATTGTTTTTTATAGCCTTCAAAGTTCTCCTTTGTAACATAGAGTTCCTTCTTCTTCTTCTTCTTTGTCTTTATCTTGTGGCTCTTATTGCTCTTCTTCCCTTTTCTATTGTTTTTTCTCTATTGTATGTTCTATTTCAGATCCTAGATCTACATTTCTTAGAAGTTGGTCAAAGTCAATATTGTGTAATTCATCAAGGACGATAGGTACTAGGAACTGAAAATCGATGGGCACATGTGGGGTGGTTGGTTGGTTGTGCTGAAGATTCTCCATAACTGCTCCATTGTGGGAGACCACTTGTTAAGCCTCACACTTGTTGTTCCCCTGTTGGTTAAATATTAGGGGTTAGAGTTGCTCTAGCCTTTCAAGAGAGAAGAAGTTCAACAAGAGAGAGATATCTAGTTTAGCGATTAACTTATGACTCTTTCATTGCTAAACACTATGCATATATGAGTCAAGTAGTTGCATGTGAAGAGCCTAATTAATTTGAGGATGCAAGAAAGTATGAAGAATGGAACCAAGACATGAATGAAGAGGTAAAAGCACTCAAGGAGAACCACACTAAGTTGTTGGTGCCTAAAATGAAGGACATGAAGGTTATCGGCAACAAATGGGTATAAAAGGTGAAAAGAAATTCAGATGGCAGCATATCTAGGTATAAAGAAAGGCTCGTAGCCAAAGGTTTTGCACAAACCTATGGCATTGAATTTGAGGAGACTTTCAGCCCTGTAGAAAGAATGAATACCGTAAGATCTCTCATTGCAATTGTGGCCTCAAAGAGCTAGAGGATCCACAAACTAGATATGAAGAATGCGTTCTTAAATGGTGACCTACAAGAAACTATTTTCATGGAGGAGCCCAAAGATTTTGAAGATCAGAGGTATCCACATCATGTGTGCATGTTAAAGAAGACTCTTTATGGTTGGAAGCAAGCACCAAGAGCATGGAATCAAAGGTTAGTGGAATATTTGGCCAAATGTGGCTATAAGCAAAGTGATGCCGTGCAAGAGAAATAGAAATTACGAATACCACATGCTAGAGAGATGACTCTCCTCCCAACCAAATGCCTCTATATATAGTTCTCTCCAGGGGACTGCATTCTTGGGAAGGTGGATACTAACCATCCAAGTGTCGGCCATGTAACTGCATGTGCACCAAGTGTCCTAGTTAACTCGAGTTAACTCAAGTGGATGCTTCTAGAAGGCTCTAGATCTCTTTGGGCAAAATACTCTCCCCACGTCCCTCATGGGGATTGAACCCAAGTCCTCCTCCTTCACATCCTTGTGACTTAGCCACTTAGCTAAGTGGATCACTTGTTCTCAAGAGCACAAGACCTCCTAGTAAGTCCAAACTCGAGATCTTTGGTCATATACATGGATGACCAAACAGTGTTCGATTTCAGATCTGTCTGAACCGGTCAGACCGGTAGATCATAAACTTACATTATTACATTCTTTCCCCCTTCGAAAATATTTTTGTCCTCAAAAATAGAGCTATATATCTACTATAGGAAACCCTTGCCATATATTCTAAAACTGGAAGAACATGGTCATGTTCTAGAATCGAAAGAACATGTCTCATCTCTATGGTGGCGTCCCTACCCAAATGACTCAAAAAATTGTCCCATCTTGCACGTTGATAAACTGGACAAAGTACAAACTGGTGAAAGAATAATAAGGGTGGATCTAAAAAAATCCCTGGCCAATTCATAGTTTCTCAATGTGCGATCTAGGCACAAACCTTTGAACTGGGTGGATTCAAATTACTATTCCATTTCTAAGCATGATTGGTGCATGGACTTAGTAACGGTGGGATTCTTATCCATTGCAAGACTTTGAGAACTCTTGATTCACTTGAATTTGATTTGGAAAACTTAAAGTCTGGTTGTCTCAAACATCTAACTTGGATGTTTGTACAATGGTTAACTTCTTTCCAACAGTTACTTGATTTTTTCACCCGACTAGAGGACTACTTTGTCCTAATGGGTTTAAAAATCCTATGTAAACTGTAGGAGATAGTTTACCATTTCTATTGAGTCAACCATACTAACTTGACCAATTCAAATTCAAAATGAATATTTTCCAATTTAGGACACTTTTCTCAAAGAAGTTAACTGAAAGCTCTTGGGAATCGTCAATCTAATGAGAAATTCCTAACTTATCTATTCTAGAGTATACTGGACTCTAGGATATCTTTTATGCTATAACTTGAAGAAAACTTAAATAAATAAGTCCACTTACACTTATTATCTTTTGAAGATTGAAAAGGTTCTTGTACATAACATCTATCTAGGATGTTCAATTTAGTTACCTAGTTCTAACCGGCTAACCCTGGTCTTTTATAAAGGAATGAGATACCATATTAGAGCCAATTCCAAAAGATTTTGGAAAGCAGAAAGAAATAACTAAAACCCTGTACAACCAATTCATACTTCGAAGACACGTAAACTTGATATGAGTCAAATTCTAGATGACTCAGGACTTTAACTTCTCAAAAATTTATTTCTATAGAATATTGAAGTATTTTTTCTATCTTTAAGAGAAATAATCCGGACTCTCAAAAAGATTTAATGCAAATCAAAAACATCATCCAACCAGAAGATACTAGTGTGGTAACCAACATCAGTGTGTGGACCCATTGAGGTTCTATTCATCATTTTTTGTATTCAAATAATGCTTCACTTGAGACTAAGTTCATGTCATATTCAGTCTTTCTAACTCCTTACTGGGAATGTAATTCTTGTGCATTTCTTTGAATAAAAAGAGTGAATTTACCAAGTTACACTAGGAACTTGATGCTTGATTTATTCAACCAATTCCTTGGTTGAAAAGATCAACTCAAAGTCCAACTTTTTTTTAAGAAATTTATGAAATATTTCTGAATTAACAACACTTTATCTTGAAGTATTTTAAGAAGATCTTGGAAGTTACTTACTTCATATCTTCTGTTTCTTTATCTTGTAGTTAACTTGAAGTATCTTGGGATACTACTTTTATCCTCCTTGAATTAAACTCCTTCTTTGACGTCTTAATTCTCTTGAGGATCAAACTTAACTTCAAGATCCAAACTAGGATTGAAAGATAATTATCATGCCACGGTCCGATGTCCCATACCATCTTTCCTACATCAATCTGAGTATAAAATTTGGTGTCCCATACCACCCTATTTTTTATTCACATTAATGTGTGGGTGATATTTATCCTAAAGTCAAAACATCTCTTGATAGAGAACCTTCTTGCTTCATTTCTTTTCGAGAAGTTTGAAGTTTCAGGCATTAACTCTAGCCAGATTTTCTAGGTTTTGATCCCTTCACATGATCGTTTCACAATCTTGGGCTTTCCTTCAGGAACTTTCAAAACCTTTTGATGGAACATCCATCCTTCTTTGGTAGGGTTTTCAAATAAAAACCAATTAGAATTTCAAGTAATTGAATTTTCTCAAATTCAAGTTCAATTGGTTTATCCTTGACCAATTTTGTATTGACAAGAGCTTTTGACTTCTTATCTTTAGATTCCTTTCTTTACTGATGCTTTAGGTACCTACACCGGGGAATTTATATAGGAGTCTCTCTACTCCTTAAGTCTTAAGCATCTACTCATGCTCTTTGGATTTGTACCAAAATCCCTTTAAGGATAGGTGAACATTATGTTTTACCTTCCACAGACTTAATTACAGTCAACACGGTTGTAGACTACATTCCATAGACTACATACGACATGGCCAAGATTGATCAATTCTTGTTGATCATGCGATAATAACAAAGACTTTGTCTTTATCATTAAGATCTCTTATGCTTTTCTAAGCTTTTTGGCTTACCTGCACGGTTCTTAGAGATCTTTCCCTAACTTAAGTCCAAACATGTTCTAATGCTTTTCAAATTCTAAAGCTAAGAATCTTTGATACACATCCAAGTGATTTCAACCATTTGGACGTTAAGTACGACTTCTTGCAGTTAGGGATTGCTAGGGAACTACTTGCTGACTAAAGAGTTTAAAGAATTTCCTTCTCTCTACTTGGGAGAACATTACTCTTCAAAGACTTGAGATTCCTTCTAGGCAATCAAATAACTTGAGCAAATGATTCATCATGGAATTTTTTGCAATGATGGATTCTTTAAAATAATATCCTGAAACTTTACTGACTCAATTGTATTCATTTCCTAAGTATCAAACTAGAGACTAAATATCACCTTTTGGATATGGTTTCGCATGCCACTATGAAAGTTTAAGTTGAACTTTCATTTATGTGATATTGACTCCTATTCTTGAGTTTGATACAAGATTCATTATTATTGGTCAATCTTTTAGATGTTACTAGAGTCCTTTTAACATATTTTACAAAATTATGTTTAAAGTCCAAGCATCTTTTGATGATTGATCCAATGGTAATGTTACTATGAACACAACTTTGAACTTTATAGCTTGTTTAGGAAAAGTTCATGGATTGGAGATCCATTTCTTGGAACTTTCTATTCCTAAATAAAAATTTCACACTTGCTTCAAGTCCTTAGGAACTTATCTTATTTCCTAAAGATTGCTTAGCTAGTTGCATCATTTACTAGAGATGCAACTATAGAACCTAACATCCTTTTATTGCCGTCAAAGATCAATTGATGTTGAGGTTCAACCTTTGATTTCCATCACTCCTTGGAATGAAATCAAATGAAAACTTATAAAAACTTCATAGTTTTTTCTTGGCACCTTTTATTAGAACATCATCATTCCTTGGTCCTATCATATATTATGAATTTATGTATATTTTGGGAAGAGTTCATAAATCAATTAAGATCCTCTACTTGCCATGTCTGCCTTCCCAAAAATAAATTCATCTCAAACATGGTAGAAGAATGATCTCACGTGGAATAGAAGGCTTGACTATTTCATTTTAGTGTTTCTTTTTTAAGAAATATCTCAATTCCTAAAAGTCACTTACCGAGGTTTCATCGTGAGATACGAATCTTGAAATCACGAAGAAACTTCTTAGAACTTTTGAAATCTTCTAAATAGAAGAGTGCTTCCAAAGTTTCCATGTTTTCATGGCCCTATGCATTATTACTAGAGATGCAAAACATGAGTAAAACACTAATTTATTGAACTTCAAAGTTCAAGTTCTATGTTATTTCATCGATTTGGTTGTTGAGTTCCATAGAATCACAGACTGCTCATGGAACTTGGAAACATAGCTGAGATTATCATCCAATCTTGTGATGCTTGAGAAGTTATATAAATTATGTAACTAATCAACTAAAGCTTATCTGCATACTTAATTGTTTTTGAATATTTATTTTTGATAACAGAGTATCAACTTGGGAAGGAATCGACTAATTAAGTGAGCTGCAAACTAGAACTAGTATGTTTTTGCAACTAACTAGTCCTTTGTCTTCCCTAATGTCAAGCCATGAGCTTTATAAAGTAAGCTAAATACTAAGAGAGTGATGGAGAGTGTTAATCTCCAAAAGAACAAGTTATCCTTGAAGTTAGAACACCTCTATATCAAGAATAACTTAAAACCTTCACCAATTTGGAGGATCAATACTCAATTTCCAAAATCTTGAACAAACTGTGAAGAAGGTGACTACAAAGAAAGTGTGCTGCATATAACTCACTCATTGACTTATCAAATGTGTAAAGTTCATAGATCCCCCTCAATCATCAATTGAGGTTTTCTCTATCTTCTTTATACCTACAATGTCTTTGAATCTTTATAGCTTTGGTCCATCCAAGCTTTTGGTTAGCATATCAGCTATCTGATCTTTTGTTGAAGTATGTATAACTTCAATCTCTTTATCCATCACCTTCTCTCTTAGAAAATGATACTGAATCTCAATGTGTTTAGTCCTGGCATGAAAAATAGGATTAGCCGCTAATTACAATGAATTCATCTCCATGAATAGTAGGTGTACTCTGAATGATGTCAAAACTCTTCATAAGATTCTTAAGCCATATCACTTCCTTTGCAGCTTCCACCATACCTTTGTACTTAGGCTCTATGGATGATAAAGCAATTGTTTGTTGCTTCTTTGAACACCATGAAATTAACTTATCTCCCACATAACACAAGTATCCATAAGTTGATCTCCTATCATAAGGATTACCTGCCCAATCTGTAAAACCATAATACAAACCTTCTTTGAGTGTACTCTTAATGTACTTCAACACTTTTTGTCCTCCAATCCAATGTTCTTTCCTAGGACAATGCATGAATTGAGATAATACTCCAACTGCATATGACAAGTGAGGCCTAGTTAATTTGGTAGCCAAAAAAGAAGTGTCATAGCTTTACCTTGTAGGTTGCCATTTGTGCCTTGATGACCTTATGAGTTCTCCACTTCTTGAGGTTTCTAGTTCATCACATTCTGGATCAAACCTTGGCACCTCTTCAACTTCAACATGTACTTCATTGTTCTCCTCTTCATCAAGTATTTGAACCTTTGATTTACCTTTCTTTTGATTCACAACTTCTTCATCACTTGCATAAATATTGTTTGTACCTGCATACCAAGTACCTTGCTCATCAAATGTAACATCCTTTGATACAAGGAATTGTTTTGTGGATGGACTCCACAACCTATATCCCATCTGCTTATCATCATATCCAATGAACACATACTTTTCAGCTTTAGGTTCCAATTTGTGCCTTAATTGAGATGGCACATATGCATATGCCAAACATCCAAATACTTTGCAATGATCTAGAGTAGGTCTCTTACCCCACCATGCCTCATATGGTGTCATACCCTTCAAATTTTTACATGGAAATCTATTGTCCAAATATGTGGTTGTATTTACAGCCTCAGCCCACAAAAAATTTGGGCAATTCTTCTCCTTCATCATGGATCTTGCAAAATCAACAAGAGTTCTATTCCTCTTTTCTGCTACACCAATTTGTTGAGGAGAGTACCTGCAAGTCATTTCCCTTTTTATACCTGCATTCCATAAGTAATCACTAAACTCATTAGAGAAATACTCTCCCCCTCCATCTGACCTTAGTCTCTTCAATTTTTGACATCAACATAAATCACATAATACCTTGAACCATTGATGTTGAAATCCTTTGATGGTCCTCACACATCTATGTGTACCAATTCAAGCTTCTCTGAATACATAAAACCATGCTTGGAATAAGATTGCTTATGAGCCTTACCTAATTGACATGCATCACATCTGTATGTCATATGTTGACCTGCAACATTAGGAAATCCAAGCATTGAACCATTGTTAACCATATCTTTAATACCTCTTTCATTGAAATGTCCAAGCCTTTTGTGCCAAAGATCTAACTCAGAGATCTTATGTCCTCCATAGGTGAACAAGGCATGACCAATGTTACCTTGAATCTTCAATGTGAACAATCTTCCTTCTTTCTTCCCTGAAACAATTTGTTTATACCCATTGCTAGGGTCTTCCACAAAAACTCCTTCATTAGTGAACCTAACTTCATAACCTTTTTCAACAATTTGTCCTACACTTATCAGATTGGAATTATGGGAACATACAAAACCTTACTCAGAAGAGTACTATCATCCTTGGCCTTCACTGATCCAATTGACTTCACATTGTGCTTTGTATTGTCACCTGTTTGAACTACATTATTATTTACCTTATTGTCCAAATAAGTCATCAACGCTATGTTGCCACTCAAGTGATTGCTACACCCTGAGTCAATGTAGAATACTCTTTGGCTTTCACAAGTTGCATTCATAATCAATGTTGAATCCTCCTTCTAATCTGAAGCATAATTGTAGTAGGTATTCTTGTGTTGTTGTCTTTCGAATCCTCTACCTACATTTCTTCCAAAATAGCCTCTACTACCTCTACCTCTGAAATCACCTCTTTGATTTTTTCCACCTCTTCCTCTTGAATTAAAGTTCTGATTATATCCACCATTATTCTGAGTATTATGCCAATAATCATGAGCTAAGTGATTTGTCTTACCACAAATCCAGCAAGCTTTGACTCCATCTTTATTAATTCTTCCTCTTCATCTACCTCTGCCACCTCCTCTTCCTCTTAGGAAGTTAGCTTGGCTAGTTGTACCTTCATCTTCATTTGCTTGTTGCTTCCCTTTGCTATTCTTCCTCTTATCCTTTGAATACATTGCTTGACTTGCACTTTTATCACTTTCACCTTTGACATCCTACTCAAAGGTTAGCATGTGTCTTAGCAACTGATTTAAATCAAGAGTAAAATGATCTAGTGATAATTCAGTAGACAAAATGAATGGCTTCCATTTGTCATCACCTCTCAAACCTATGAGGATTTGCCTTACCAATTTATCCTCCTCAATATCTTCATCAACTGCTCCTAATGCATGTACAATGTCCTTCATCCTTGTTACATAATCTGAGATGGATTGAGAGGCCTTCTTCTTGAATGTGGTAAACTCTGCCCACAAGGATGCCTTTCTTCACTTTGTGGTGTCTTGGAAATGCTC
This sequence comes from Ceratopteris richardii, assembly GCA_020310875.1. Lineage (NCBI taxonomy): Eukaryota > Viridiplantae > Streptophyta > Polypodiopsida > Polypodiales > Pteridaceae > Ceratopteris > Ceratopteris richardii. The sequence goes on from CM035407.1 coordinate 183,725,526, forward strand.
CACCAAAGCATTCCATATATCACTTGCACTTTCAAGACCTCTAATGTGAGGTAGCAAGTAGTCATTAACTCCCATATAGATAATGCTCCTAGCTTGAGCATCTCTCTTCATCCAAGTCTTCAAATCTGACAATTCATCCCTAGTTGGAACACTAGAATCTCTGAACTGAGGCTTTTCTTCTTCACCTCTAATATAACCTATCAAGTCTTTGCTCATAAGATGAGCTTCCATCCTCATTGACCATGCTGGATAGTTCTCTCTATCCAATTTCTCTATCTGAAGAGAATCTCCCATCCTTTCTTCACCTGTGTATTAAATCCTTCAAGCTTTATGAGGGATAAGGTTACCTTTGCTTCGAATGAAGTTCCTTTTGCTTCCTTGATATCTTCTGGCCTCCTTTTCAAGCTTTGCCTTCAAGCTTTCACCTTTTGTATCTTCAAATGTTAAATTCTTTATAACTGTAGCAGTCGGAGTCCTTCTTTCTTCAATTTTGATGATTCCTGCTCTGATACCACTCATGGAGAGTGTTAATCTCAAAAAGAACAAGCTATCCTTGAAGTTAGAAGATCTCTATATCAAGAATAACTTAAAACGTTCACCAATATGGAGGATCAATACTCAATTTCCAAAATCTTGAACAAACCGTGAAGAAGGTGACTACACAGAAAGTCTACTCCACATAACTCACTCATTGAATTATCAAATGTGTAAAGTTTTTTATAAAACTTTTCACAAGGTCTCGCCTATAGATTGCACAGCTCCTCCAAGTGAAACCATTCCAAAAGACTCAGTAGATCTTGAGAAACGATCTTAACAAGTCACCTATGTCTAAAATTGTAGTTATTTACAGTTGTCTTTGACACCTGCAAATTTCTAAAGCTTGGTTCTCCCAAACTAGAACCCATTTAATCAAATGCTTCTAGCCATAGGTAGCTTACCTTCCAAGTTAAATAATGAGTGCTTGCTTGCTCAAAACTTTACACTGTGAAAGGAGAACTGACCAAAACATTAGCATCGAATTTTGCACCTCCTGCAACTTCTCTTCTTTACATTTACACATGTAAATGTTCCTACACTCAATTCTCTCAGCTTGATCACAATTAGAAGCTGAAACTTTGTACAGAGTTCAATCAATTATAGACTTAGACTTGTACAAAAGCATTTCATAAAATAATCAACACAGAAGGAGAACTCTCAGAATTATCGCGTGCAACTTTTCCTCATTTTTAGAAAAACTTTACATCTGAGTGATGAGAAAGATCTTACTCACTTCTAGACTATCTAATGACTCATACAACTTCTAATTTCTCTATTCACATGCTCTCTCATATTTTCCCCAACATTTTCCCTTGTATATATAGGCAAATATGTACAAGATCATCACCATACAAAAAAATAAGTGAACTAAGTCTAAATTAATGTACATATGTATACACATCTTCATTCTCTAAACATTTACTTTCTTCATGCTTCATATCTTGATCTTTTCTTCAATCCTAGACTTCAAAACTTCATCAAAACTTCAATTGTTGATTGCCTTGCACCAACAGAGAGTACATTTTTATATCCACTTGCAAACAACATCCCGTTCTATCATGCAAATGCATGTGTTCACATGTGTATGCATGCCTGTTCTTTGCATGCCCAAAAAATAATGCAACAATCATGCATGAGCCTGAATGCATGACTTTTCCTTATACTAAGAATGTATATCATGCAATCTTGATGCATGTATATCCTTTCCTTTGTCCTTATGCACTATTATATAAAAACTTATCCTTGTGGTGCAATAAAAAGCTTACTCAATGGAAACGAAATCTGGAATTAAACTACCAAAATACATTCTTTGATGCACAAGAATCATTTTTTAAAACTAAGTCTTTCGTTAATGCAAACTAATGCTTGGAATGAGAAGTGGATTGTTTCATTATCCTAATCTAGACTTAATCGATTGAAATCTTGGCTATTTCAATGTGCATCTGGGATTAAGTGTAGACTAATGAAGACAATATAAATAAAGCATTAAGGCCAAGTAGAAACTGGAAAATACTTAGCTTTGATCATAGCTTCTCCATCCTCTATTCTTCTCATACTTAAACAATGAATCAAGACTAATTCTCATTTGGATTCAATCGAGAAAAAGCTTCTCAGAAGAAGATTCAATGTAATTTTGTTAGCGTGATGGTTGAGCATCACTTACTATTACCATGCATTCGGGTTCGATTCCCGTGTGAGTAAGGTCTACAATGCTTTGCTACCTTTGGATTACTTTTTTTTCTCTGCATTGAAGGAGCATCGGCATCCCGTCTGTATTTCAGTGAAATCTACAAGAGCAAGATCATCACGAATGCTTTGGTCTGTTGGATAAATTAGAAGAACTTCTTGCGCGCAAGTGGAGTTCAAAGCTCGTGTGCTAGTTGCAATTCCTTCAACTTTTTTAAATGGGCTTGAGCCTCCTACAATGCGCGAAGAATGCCTCTTTATACCTTTCTTGTAGAACAAGGCCGCACAAGACATCTCCCTCTTGGATAAGGAAAACAATCCATGAATTGGATGTCGTTGGTTCAAAACTTTTGCGCCACCAGACCAGTTTCTTTTGCCTTTTCTTGACATGAGTAAAAGCTCCAACAGAGATATCTACATCTTCAATTAGCAAGCAAGCTAGAAACAATTGAGCTACTTTCTCCAGTGCATAAAACGCATCTTGCCATGCCATGGGGTCGAGAGTTCGATTACTGCTGTCCGCACTAAGTTCTCTTTTGTTTGCTCGGCATAGCAAGAGCTCATGATGAGTACAATAAGAAAAGAAAATAACTACTTCATTGGGCGTATGGCGACATGGTTAGGCGAAGAACTTTGGAATCCAAAGATCGTGAGATCGATTTCTGATTCATGCTATTACATATCGAATTGTATTCTCCTCTTTTGCTACTGAAACTCCAGAGAGGGGCAAGGTGCTCCACGTAAAGAAGACAAAGACGAGAGTATTAACTATGGAAGCAAGTTATCATGAACAAGATGATGAGCCTAGCAAGTTCACCATGGAAGTTTGCCTAGAGCTCTGATACCAATGCAAGAGAACTAGAAATTACGACCGCCACATGCTAGAGAGATGACTCTCCTCCCAACCAAATGCCTCTATATATAGTTCTCTCCAGGGGAATACCTTTCTTGGTAGGTGGATACTAAACATCCAAGTGTCGACCATGTAACTGCATGTGTGCCAAGTGTCCTAGTTAACTCGAGTTAATTCAAGTGGATGCTTCTAGAAGGCTCTAGATCTCTTTGGGCAAAATACTCTCCCCATGTCCCTCATGGGGATTGAACCCAAGACCTCCTCTTTCACATCCTTGAGACTTAACCACTAAGCTAAGTGGATCACTTGTACACAAGAGCACAAAACCTCCTAGTAAGTCTAAACTCCAGATCTCTTGTCATATACACGGATGACCAAACGGTATCTGATTCTAGATCTGTCTGAACTGATCAAACTCCTAGATCATTAACTTACTTTATTACATGCTGAATCATTGTTATATAAGAAGAAAGAAGATGATCACGTTGTCTACATTTGCATATATGTAGATTATCTTATTCTTACAAAGCATAATGAAGCAAGCATTAGAGAGATCAAGAACAAGCTTGGAGAAGAATTCAAGCTCTCAGATCTTCGAGATTTGAAGTACTTCTTAGGCATAGAAGTAATTTACAAGGAGGAAGTTATATATCTCATGCAAAGAAAGTACATTCTTGATGTACTAACAAAGTATGGCATGTGTAATTGCAAGACAATTGCAAACCCATTGGAGGTAAATGTAAAGCTGAGTGCAAATGAGGGAGAAGATACTAAAGATGTTAGTTTGTACAGATCTATTATAGGATCTTTGAACTATGCAACTCTTATTAGGCCAAATATCAAACATGTAGTAGATTTTCTTTCATAGTTTTTGAAAACTCCCAAAGTGCAACATATAATGGTATCCAAGAGAGTTTCTTAGATATCTCAAGGGAAATAAAAATGATGGTTTATTCTATGGTTATGATTAGGATTTGCAGGTAAAAGCCTATTGTGATGTAGAGTGGGGAGGTTCAAAAGATGATAGGAGAAGTACAAGTGGCTATGCAGTCATGATTGGAAGCAAGACTATCTTGTGGAGCTCTAAATAATAGCCAACAATAGCCCTATCTTCCACTAGAGCTGAATATAGAAGCTTAGCCCTCGTCACATATGAGATTATGTGCCTAACAAGCTCTTTAAACACTTGAACTTGTAGGTAAAAGAGATTCCAATAATGTGCGACAATATGAGCATTGTACACTTGACTTTGAATCTAGTTTTTCATGCTAGGTCCAAGCACATTGAAGTACATTATCACTTCATAAGAGAGGAGGTGATTTCAAAGGAGGTCAAGGTGGAGCACATAAGTACCAAAGATCAATTTGCAAGTTTGCTTACAAAAGTATTTGAAGGAACAAAGCTACCAAAATTCAAAAGAAGCATTGGCATGGTAGATTTAAGTTCAAGGCTTGAGGCGGAGTCTTAAGAAATCAATCCTTGAAGATGACCAAAAATTATTCCAATGTTTTTCAAGTATTTTTTTGGTGTCATTTTTTTGGCTTAAAAGTCTCAAGGATCACGCGTTTTGCTCTCTCTCCAGTATTATGCTCGTATTTTTTTGGTATTTCTCTGGCATTTTTCATGTGGCCGAAAAGTCTCAGGGATCATGCAATCTAGTGTCTCTCCCATGTCTTTTTGGTAGTCCTGTAGTCTAGTATGATTCTGCATGCAAGTGTTTTGAATATTTGCCTAAATCTTAGCTAAAGTCTAAGAGGCATAGATGATAAGTGGACTAATTAATTAGAGGCTTCCTATCACAAATTTCAGCTATCAAACTCAACCACCTTCCTAAATCACAACTTACCAAAAATGTTAAAGAGGTTGATTAAGAGATTCTTGCAAATTTGTAGGAGCACTTCTAGACAATCTTTATATATGTATGAATCAAAGTCATGAAATGGGTCTATGACCTCCTATCTCTTTCTAGAGTTAGTATAGAGTGTAAGGAACTCTCTATATGCAGCACCCTTTCTTAGTTAGTCATTTTGTTAGCTTATTCTTCTCTATAGTTAGCCATTACTCACTACCTCTCTGAGGAGGGAGCTCGTTTTCAGCACCATTTTGTTTTGGCAATAACATCTTCTTCCGATATCCATTTCAAGTGACTTTCCTTGCATTTGATTTCTTATAGATTCTCTTCAATGTGGTGTGAATTTACTATACTCCAAGTGATCTCTGAGCAAAGGTGTAAACAGTGAAGGTGTGTCTCTACACATAGGCAGATAGTAGTACCAATAGCTAGTCTAACTTGTAGAGGTTGGCTCTCCCTACTAGAGTATCCAAATCAAGTGTTTTAAACTGCTATGGTGAGCTGGGAGAGTATACTTTCATTGTTAAGTTTCATTAATTTTCCACATCTAAAATTTTCATTAGAGGCAAAATAGTGACTCAGGGTCATAGGGGTGGTGAATCCTCCCCCAACAAGTGGGAACAAGAGTTTTTTGCTACTTTCTTTGCTACATCTTTCCACAAATCTCCCTTAACCTTTACAAGCTCTTCTAAAGTGAGGTTCTTTACAACCTCCATGTTCCTCGGTATCAATGAATCTTTGTTTTAGATCATTATCATGCGAGGTCTTATTTGGATAGTCTTTGATTCCCATGGGACTATGAAGTGAGGCAATTCCTATAGGGAATTGGATTCAAAGTCTTGTCTCTCACTTGAGTGTACATCTTTGTGCTCTTTGTACATAGAGGGAATGTCATATGGAAATTGATCATGAGGACCAGCCATATCTTGAATAGATGGGGAGATAATTTGTTTCATACCCCACTTTTTTTCTTTAACTTCTCTTAAGAATGAGTATATGTTCACTAAAGGAGGAATTCTACCCGCCTCTATGTTAGGAATATACGATTCCACTAGAAAGAAAGCTCCTCATCAAATCTCAATAGAGTGAACCTTTGAAGGTGTTATGTTATCAGTTTGAGATGAAATTTGCTCTACTCTATCTAATAGACCTTGAAAGTGCAATTTTGGTTTGACTAGTCACTCAAAGAGTTGACTAGCCTCAAACATAGTCTGAGCTATTTTGATCATTTTGATGCACAAATTTGTTTGTTCGACCTATAGCTCTACACAAGGGTTCTAGTGCATTTGGTCTTTCTCTCAATTGTGCCTCAAAATCCTTGAACATAATCTCTAAGTGTTATAGAATGGGATTTGTTAACACTGATCCTAACTTTGGCAAGGGTGGAGACTCTAATAGCCTTGAGATGTTCATTGTACAATTCTTTTCCTTGGTTATTTTCATGCTACCTTATAAATTTTCTAAGTTCTTGGACAAATTTATCTTTAGTCTTTCCATAGAGTCTTTCCATGATTTGGTTTCTCTTTTACTAGAACCTCACTAGCACTAAACTCTGAGTCTTTTCTTGGTTTTCTTGCTCAACTTGTTGTAGCACCTAGGCACTAGTGACTCCCTGGATGGGTACTAATGTTTGTGGAGATCCATTAGCCTTGAAATATGCCTATTACATTAATTGGATTTATCTTTGAGGCATTAGCTGGGTTCATGGGACACTCACATCTAATGTGCTCCTTACCACACTCTAAACAATACCATTGGACGGTAAAATAGTGGGTTTGGCCTATTGGTGGGGGATGTGGGAATTGTCTTAGGAGGTCATCTCCTTGCAATGATATTGCACATATGATACAAAGGAGTTGCGGAAACATGGTGTGAAGATAGAAGGCATCAAAATATTTGAACATTTTATCCCTTTAGGACCAGTCCTTTTGCTTAGATTTCAATTTCAAATCCATTTTGCATCTATTTTGAAGGCCCACAGAAAGAACATGTCACTTTGTAAAATTATAGCTTGTGTTCTATTCAGCATGTTCTCACAAATGGTGATGTTAATATTGCTTCTAGAATTTTACGTCATGGTTTGTATAAGCTCACAGACTATGTGAAATGTGTGAAGGATTCAACATGTGTAATTCAAGGTTCTTAGGCTTTCCCAGATGCAAATATTAAGCATGAACTTTTTGCTCATCTAAATTTTCCAAGTTTGCTACACCTATGGAAATATGAAATTGTATCCTATCTACCAAAAACTTGAGGAACCTTGTAGACATACTTGTGAAGGTTGTAATTTTGGGAAAAATGCCGATTCTCATTTCAAGTGAGTACAATGTAGACCCATAAACTTTGCCCAATGCTCATAGGAGGGTTCTCTCATCCTATGACTAAACTAATGTCTTTTTATACATGATTTGTGAATATGAATGTGGTTGAATCATCAACATAAAAATGGTCCTACATCTTATGATTGATTTGAATTTGAACTCCGACTAAAGTCATGGCTTGTCCTCATAAAGTCATTTACAAAAACATGAAGTGCATGATGTGTGAAGTGTTATTGGTCATCTTCCTCAATGCAAAAATAAAGAATGTTCCTATCATCTTCAAACATGGGAAATAGAGTTGGATTAGCATACCTATGCTCATGAATGTCTAAATGGTAACGACCCCTTCCCATAGGTGGTGGTATAGCCCATAAGGATTATTTGGAATCTCTGAAAAATTAACATTTAGGAGATAATCCATCTTGAAACACCTTGTTCACGCATATGGTCCTTGTTATAGATCAAATATATTGTGGCTTGTTTTGGATCTTCATTGGAGCTCATATGTTTCAAGACTTGTACCTTTTGTGGAGTGCTTTTTTATGTCCTATCAGTGACCATGTAATAGGCTCACATCTTATCCTCTAGCAATACTCTCTCTATTCTAACCATTAGTAGGTTTGGAAGAGCTAGATCTCTTAGCTTGCGAAGTCCAACAATATATTATGCACAATCATCTTCATAGATGGTAGCTCCTAATGTGTTAGTGTGTGTGAAGGTGAGCCAAATTTCTACTTCATCCTCAAGATTTGACATACGATCTACTTGTATGCTGCGATCCTGATTTTTCATATCGTTGAAATTTGATGATTTCATTATTTCAATGTCATTTTCTAAATCATTTTGTTATTATTTGAACCTATATCAATCTCAGTGATAGAGATGCATTACATGCTACTCTTTTGGTTCCTAGTAATCTTCATTATCAAAGAATCATAGAAATGCACTCTCAATCAAATAGACAAGCAGGCTGAATAGTATTGAAATTCTTTCCTCTTTCATTTGAATCCAAAAATTACATCCATAATTATTTGGATCTTTGTGGAATCTGTCCTCAAATGGAATCAATAAATCAAACTCTACACCTACAAAGAAGTATACCATCATTTTATATACAATCTTGGAATGGAAAGAATAGGTTTTTGAATCTATGTATACTAGAAAAGAAGATGTAGTAACAAAGAAATCCTCAATGGTATGCAGTGAAGAAGAGGAAAAATCAAATCCCCCCTCTAGAGGTAGTCAATTTCTCAAAAACGTTTACTATTTATTTGATTCCTAGCTTAAAATCTCTCATGGTTGTTCTCTTTGCCCCCCCTCCCATTTGGTGGAAGCTACCAAAAGGCTCCCTTGACTCCTTGCCCCCATTCGAAGGTCAATTTAAAATTTGCATACCTTAAAATCAACACATAATTTTTAAGAGAAATGGATGTGAACACATGAAAATCAAAACAAGCATCTAAGAGCTATTTATCTCAAAAAGTGGATTTTCAACCAAAAATATATGCCGAGTCAAGATCCCAACGTTCAAAAGAAGCAAATAGCACTTATCAAAGATCATTGTAAAAAGCAATGTTTTGGGCAACTATAGTTGCATTTATGTGTGAGTTTGGGCCTTTCATCTAACTTGTGGATACTATGGTCTTATGCCAAGCTTAGAAGTCATTTGAACACTAAAATCTCACTTCAAAATCACAAGAATCCCACACACTATTGCCCTAAGAGGTAGAGACATCATTATAAAAATAGGAGCATTTTAAAATGATTTTTGAGTGCTTGTTCGGTTGATTATGATTCCCTTGGATGTCAAGCTCTCTCGCTTGAATTCCTTTGGATTCAACCTAATTGTCCAAGGATGATTGTTCTAGTTTTCCTTAAGATAGGGCAATCATGGTTTCAACTTATGTGTTTTTTACTTGATTTTCTCGTTCTATAGGCAAATGCACTATTTCCTAAGGCTCCTAAGAAGATTATCAAGTCCAAAATGAGTTTCCAATGTCACTTTTCTTGTACAAAATTTCCCTATAGAATAGAGCAATCATGGTCTATTTTTTTGAGATTTTCTCAACTTTTCTCATTGCCAAGGATATCACAATGATCCATAGAACCTATGATCTAGTCTTAAGGCCCAATTGACCTCAATCAACTAACTTCCCCTTGAAAATTACCCTAATGAGCACAACAATAGTGGCTTGATTTCAGGGGTTATTTTGTGCTTGTCTTTCTCAATGAGTAATAGAGGACCTTTAAGAGCCATAACACTACTAAGGAGTTAGCATTAGTTGAAAATTCATTCCTTTCCTATAGGAAATTGCCTTGTTGTCTACCTTCGTTGTGACTTGTAGAAGACTCTATTTGCACACCTTTGAGCTCAATTTTTGTTCTTGGAGATTCTCGAGCTCAAGAGCTACTAAGCCAACTCTCAAATATGTGAAAGTGAAGAAAAAAGGAAAGAAAGAGTGTGGAAATATAAGAATCAAAATCCTAAAAAGCCCTAAACTTAAAGTCTAAAATTCAACAATTCCTACTATTTATCCACCTATCTATTTATCTAAAGTGATGATTAAGATGGATATGTGCCTAGAATACATAAAAGAATTTCCAAAAACACATGCCTCATGCATGAAATTTTCATAAGGCACGTTCACTCATAACTCTCCCTAACGACATTGCCAAAAGTGTAACACCCCATTGTCCTAGGCTTCAAGTGAACACAACAAGAAGAATGTTGGTATCCATGGTGAAACCATTTGGTTGGTATTTACTGTACATAACAACCTAGAATCACACACACTCGTAAAAAGAGGAAGGCAATCATACACATGGGTGCACACATGCATGCATGCACACACATCATGAGTAGGCAAGACAAATGATGCTCTAAAAAGCTCACTATATTACAAAAGTATGTTGGAGTTAGATGTCTACGAAAGCATGTGAACAACACAAGGAAAAAGAAGAAGCTTCGAGCACAACACACAATACTGAATGTATTACCACTAGAATGTACAAAGATAAGTAGCCACTTAATAGGCATACATACAAGCCTCAGGAAAAAACCTCCTAAAAAGGGAAAAAAGTGCCCCAGTAGTCCTAGAGTGTTCATACACATCACTACCTAAACATATCAACAAATCCCCCTTGGGAGTGATGCAGTGAACAAGGAGTTGGGAATCATGTATAAGGAAGTGCCAAGCTATGTGGAATCAATCCCTAAAAGGAAGTAAGCCCAAAGCTTTGTGGAAAGCTTCAAACTTCTCCCTTGGGAGAGCCTTTGTCAAAAGGTGTGCAATGTTCTCCTGTGTGGGCACATATGCCAAGCTAATCTCTCTAGTAGAGAGCGTCTTCCTAACATAATGATAATGCACCTCAATGTGCTTAGTGCGAGCATGGAACACAGGGTTCCTCGCAACTACCAATGGGCTCTGACTGTCAATGAAGATGGTGGTGGTAGAAGAGTGAGCAACACCCAAATCAGCCATAAGGCATCCAAGCCACACACACTCAACAGTCGTTGTGAAAGTTGCCCTATATTTAGCCTCACAACTAAAAGTGGCCACAGTAGGTTGCTTCTTGCTGAGCCAAGATATGCATGAGCTACCACGCATGAAGCAAGAACTATTGGTGGACACATGAGTGTCATAGCAACCAGACGAGTCAGAGTTAGAAAAAGCATGCAAATCTAGCGGTAGTGATCCCCACTTGGGATAAAACAACCCAAGTAGCCGGGTACAATGCAAGTATCGAAAGACGTGCTTAACTGCATGCGAATGCTTGACATTTTGGCAATGCATAAACCTGCTAGTCTATGAGACCGAAAAACGAATATCTCATCGAGTAATGCATAACTAAATCAAGCATCCAATAGCCTACTGATATAGAACATTATCAAATGCATGTCCTGCATCATGAAGACTCAATCCTAAACATGTCTCCATAGGAGTGGCAATATGTTTAAAGCCTTCAAGGCCAAAATGCTGCAATAATGTGTCAATATATTTAGTTTGACACAAAGCCATTCCACCATCAACATGCATAAAGAGAATGCCCAAATAATAATGCAAATACCCCAAATCTCACATCTCAAATGAGGCATGCAATTAATAAGCCTTGAAATCAGAAATATGCTTCTCATGAGGTCTAGTGAGCATCATGTCGTCAACATACACCACAATGATCAGAAGCACATCATTAGCATGCTTAAAATATAAGATGCTTTTAGTTGGACTATTCTCAAAACCATGTGCAATCAGATAGGCATGTATCTTTTCATACCAAGCATGTGGTGCTTGCTTTAAACCATAAAATACCTTCATTAACCTGCACACTTGGTTTTCATGCCCTTTCTGCATAAAGCCACGCGACTGATAAACATACACTTCTTCATGCAAGTCACCATTCAGAAATATTTTTTTAATGTCTAACTGATGTACATATCAACCATGTTCAGCTGCAAGTGCACAGATGCTATGAAGAGTAGTCATTCGCCAAGTAGGTGCAAAGGTCTCATCAAAATTAATGCCTCTTTCTTGTGCATAACCCTTTGCAATAAGCCGAGGGTTATACCTTTCAACTATTCCATCAAGTTTACGCTTCAACTTGTATACCCACTTAGTGCCAATGGCCTTCTTGCCAAGATGCAAGTCACATAAAGACCAACTACCATTTTTCATGATAGCATCATATTCAGATTGCATTGGAGCCATCCAATGTTCATAATTTTGTGCTTCATCAAATGAAATAGATTCAGTCTCATCATAGAGAGTAGATGCAGCCATAGTATAGGAATCTCATGCAAAAGAGGCACAATGAGAGTCTGTAGGAGTAAGGTATGATAGAGGTGCATCTAATTTGTTGTCGCTCAAAGTTTGCACTAGCCATTTTGGCATAGTTTTTGCCTCCCCAATATCAACTCTCTCATCAACAAGTGCATCATGCAACTTTGCATCAGAAATAGAAAGATATACTTCATCACATGAAATCTACAATGGCTGAGAAGTTGCCTCATAAGGACCAGCACTAGACTATCCACCTATAAAAAGAGGCAGCAAGGTATCATACATGTCTTTGGAGCTAACAAATGTCTCCTCCGTACGTGAAAGTAAATGCTGAATAGCATCTTCCATAAAAACAACATAAAGGCTAACCAAAATGTATTTACTCTATGGATGATATAGACGATAGCCTTTGCTTTCAAAACTGTACCCAACAAAAATACATTTTACTCCTTCGTCATCCAGTTTCTTACAATGTTCTTCAGGCACTAATGCATAAGCCTGACAACCAAAAACATGCAGATGAGAAACAAATGGCTTGCGATCATGCCAAGCCTCATATGGAGTGATAGAGTGCAATACTTTAGCAGGACACCTGTTAAGTATATATGTTGCACAAATGACAGCCTCAAGCCAAAAACAATGTGGTAAAGCTTGACTCTTGAGCATACACCTCGCCATCTATATGAGTGACCTATTCTTCTATTTAGCAACTCCATTTTGCTAGGGTCTATACGGCACTCTACATTGATGTTTTATCCCACATTCAGCCAGAAATGCATTGAAGTCAGAAGACATATACCCCCACCCCTTGATCAGAATGGAGGGTGCCCATTTTACATGTTGATAGATTTTTAGCCAAAACCGAAAACTACTTGAAGCACATAAACACTTCAGACTTTGCTTTGAGTGGATATACCCATGCATGCCTAGAAAAATCATTAATGAAAATCACGAAGTAAAGATAGTTTCCAAAAGAAGGTGTCTGCAAAGGACCACATACATCACTATGTACAAGCTGCAATTTTTGAGTATCCCAAATTGAAGCATCTTTTTGAAAGGAGGAACCCTATATTTTGCCCAAAATACAGCCTTCAAAAACATGCTTTCCGGATGCCTCAAGTTTGGGCAAAGAAGACACCATTTCAGATTTCTATAGGCATAGCAGACTAGCAATATTTAGATGACCAAAGCTTGCATGCCAAAGCTTTTCACCTAACATAGCCTAAGAATCATCTTTCATAGTCTATGAGCTTATACAATCCACCACATAAAATGCTAGAAGCAATAATCATGTCGCCATTTGATATATCATGAATTGTACATCTGTCATCAACAAATTTCACAACTAAGCCAATCTTGGCTAAAGCCGAAACTGATAAAAAATTCTTCTTGATCCCTGGCACAAATAAGGCATTTGACAAAGTGAAAGAACTACCATCAGTAGTAGTCAAAATGATCTTACTAGCTCCCATAATAGGATAAGAGGAGTTGTATTTTTGATTGCCCCACTATCAAAGTACCAAACATCTGAGTCTACTCTAGACATGCATTGTTCATGTGAAGATGGGTCAAAAGTGCAAATAGTAGTAAACGCTCATTCTTCATCCTGCACAAGATTAACAAACTCTGTTTTTGATGTAGAGGCCTCTACAACAACCATTTCGACCTCTTTCTTCTTTGCCTCTTTGGCTGAAATGAGCTCCGATCGCCCTCAATATGCACACCATATTTTTTTCTATTCTAAGACTCTGATCGGAGGAGTGTCAATGATGCTCTAGATGAAGCGACGACCTGCTCTCATACCAGTTGTTGGAGTTAGATGTCTACGGAAGCACATGATCATCACAAGGAAGAAGAAGAACCTTGGAGAAGAGCATACAATATTGAATGTATTACCATTAGAATCTACAAAGATATGTACCCCATTAGGGCAATAGGTGTATATACAAGCCGGGGGGAAAAACCTCCTAAAGATTGGAAAAAGTGCCTCTGTGGTCCTAGATTGTTCACACACATCACTACCTAAACATATCAACAAAGTTTAAGTACAATGCTTTAGTATGTCTAACTGATTAAGTCTATCAAATGAGACCTCTTGGACTTATGTATACTTTTTAGGAGCTATGCCCACCTTCTAGTGTATGATGTAGTTTTAAAAATTGTGTCCAGATGCTAATCGAAGGCGAATAGGGTATTAGAAAAATATAAAATTTGGTATGTCTATTCTACTTACTCTCATAAAACCCAACTATTACTAGAATTTAACATCATTGGCTTGATTGCTGCTAATAATAGTACTATTATGCCAAAAATAGGTATTTTACATGTATTCTGGGTAAAAGTACGAGAAAAACCCCATTATGAGGAGGAACTTCTGAAGTTACTAGACCCTTTCCTCCTTTAGTTCCATGCTTATGAAATCCTTTTATACTACTACCTTGATCGAGCTTTGATCTCTTTGATTTCTTGATTTTAAGGCTGACTTATGAGCTTCCATCAACATAGAACAATTTAGTTCCAATGGCTTTTTTGCTAAGAGGAAAATTACATAAAGAAAAAGTACCATTCTTCATAAAAGAACTTTGATTGCATATCAGCAATCTAATTTTCTAAATTATGTGCTTCATCAAAAGAAACTTGCTCATTGTCATCAGAAAGACTAGAAAAAACCATTGCAATTCAATGCAAAAGAGGAAATATGAGAGTGTGAACATGTATGATATGGAAAATGTACATCTAAGTTGCTATTCTTAAAGTCTACAACAATCATTTAGACATAATGTTATCCTTTTCAATGGTTAGTCTCTCATCAACAAGTGCATCAATCAGCATAAAAAAATATAATAATAAATATGCTCATTGGATACTTGCATAGGCTAAGAAATTTCTTCACTAGACAATACACTTGAATCTCCATAATGAATAACGGAAATTAAATGTAATTAGAAATATTTTGAACTCATGTATAGAACAAATAGACAAAGCAATCTCTTTGTGTACATGAGTGTACTTCAACAACATTGAGAGAAGAACTTACACAATGTAATGATTCAAAATGTATGTTGTAGTGCACATATGAGTTAGTTTCATCTTCAATTAGCTCACCTTTGTGAGAATTTAGCTTTAGGTTCACCTCCATAGAAGTACTGACAACCTTTGAGTTCCACATTTTGAATTTGGCAAGCACATCTCTCATGTACTTCCTCTGAGTGAGAAACATACCTCTTTCTATATACACAACTTCTAAACCTAGGAAGTATGTTAGCAAACCAAGATCACTCATTTTGGATTCTTCTTTCATTTGGTTTGATTTATCTAATTCCTTGTGCATCATTACCTATAATGATTATATCAGCTACATATACACATAGGTATATGATGTTTGATTGGTTCCTCTTAATGAAAAGGGAAGAATTTGCTTTGCTCACATTGAATCCTTTATTGTTCAAGTAATTAAGAAGACTTTGATTCTAAGCCCTAGGGGCTTGCATCAACCCAGAAAAAGATTTCCTCACCTTGCACACATGATCAGGACATGATTGATCTTTAGAACCAAGAGGTTGAGTCATGTACACCTCCTCTAACATCCATCCATTCAGATAAGCACTATAGACCTTCCGATTCTTCGAAGATGCTATACTCATGAGTACTCTTATAATAGGCATCTTTGCAATAGGTGAAAATGTTTCTTCATAATCAATACCTTCTATTTGTGCATATCCTTTTCCTACTAACCTTTCTTTGTACATGTTTATTGAACCATTGGAATTCTTCTTTACCTTATATATGGACCTTGAACCTCTGATTTTCATAGATGGAATCTTGGGTACCGAATCCTTAGCCTGATTGTCTTCTTAGCCTTCTATCTCTTCCTCCATGGCATTCATCCATTGTGGATTCTTTGTTGCTTCTTCATAAGTCAAAGGCTCCTCAAAGTTCGAGTTGCTGCTTGATATATTGATTGTTTAGTGACTAATGAAGTACCATTTCCATACCTTTCTAGTTTCCTTCTTTCTCTGGTTGATCTTCTAATAGTTTGCGAGATGATTATGCCACATCTCTCAGCTCTCACACTTTGGATTTGTCTTGGAGTTCTATGAATTGATTTCTCTTCTTGGAGTCTTTTGTTCATCATCAGAATCACTTGATGCTTCAAATGTATGATCATTCCTTTTTTATAGTGTTGGAAAGTCTTCCATTAGGTCATAAGGAAGTTTGATTTTCCTAGAATCATCTTCAAACCATGAATTCGTCTCCTCAAACACAACATCTCTACTTACAATGATGCCTTTTTTGTGTGGATATTATAACTATAAACTTTTTTATTAAGACATATCCAATGAAGATGCATTTCTCCACCTTCAAATCCAATTTACCTCTAATTTTGAAGATATGTGTGTAAAACCCAAAGATTCTACAATGATCAAGGCTAGGTATTCTTTCATTTAATGCTTCATATGGTATCATGCCATCCAAGTCCTTTGATGGAAGTAGATTGATCAAGTATGTAGTTGTTGATACTCCCTCTACCCACGAGTAGTTGGGTAACTTCTTCTCATTTAGCATTGACCTTGCAGCTTCCATAATTGTTATATTCCTTTTGTCTACCACTCCATTTTGCTCAAGAGTAAACATGGTGGCGATTTCTCTTTTTATCACTCTCTCTTGGAGATAAGAATCAAAATCATCGGAGAAATATTCTCCCTCTCCATCAAACCTTAGTCTTTTTAGGGTTTTACTTGTTTCTCTCTTGATAAGAGTTAAGTATTCTTTGAAGCTTGAAAACACTTCATCTTTATGCTTCATGAAGTATAATATATTCCACCTGCTAGAATCATCAATGAATGATATATAATAGCTTGATCTACAAATTGAATGTTCCTTGCTTGGTCCCCATAAATTTGTATGGACAAACTCCAATAGGTCTCTATGTATGTAGCCTTTCTTCGTGAAGGGTTGCATGTACGACTTACCAAATTGACAAGCACTACATATATAAATCATATGTTGTTGGGATATATTTAGTAGTCCAAGTACACTTTGGTCACTATTGATTTTCTTCAGGGCTCTTTCACCTATGTGAGCTAACCTATTGTGCCAAATCTCTAATTGTGATAGAATTTGGGTACCATAAATGAACAATGAAATATTCTTGGTGTCTTGGACTTCAAAGGTGAACAATCTACCTAATTTGTCTTCTCTTGCTATCTTCTTGACTCCTGGATGTGGATCCTGAACGAATGCTCCATGCTTGGTGAATCTAATATGAAAACCATTGTCAAAAATTTATCCTACACTTATGAGGTTCTTGGTAATAGTTGGTACATACAATACTATGCTTAGTAAGTTCATATTTCTATTTGAAGCTTTCACGTTACCTATTTTTACAACTAGATGTCTTGTATCATCTCCTATTTGGACATCATTTCTATTCCGTAGACCTTATAAGTCTAAGAGTAGAGCTACATTTCCTACCACATGTTTTGAGCATCATGAGTATACATAAAATACATGTTTATCTACACTACCTTTCTTCATAATCATGTTTATTAGAAGAATTGAGTCCTCTTGAGTTTGATCATCTGCATTATTATTGTAGTCTTTCGGTCCTTTGTATCCTTCTTGGTAGTTGTTATTGTAGGTTTTGTTCTTGTATCCATTGAAGTTGTTGAATCTTCCTCTTGAATTTCCATAGCCTCCTCTCTTCTAACCTCTCCCTGTTTGGTTTCTAGGATTCCTAACAACTCTCAATGAGGTGATTCATTAGACCACATATGGCACACGGAGATGAGCCTTTGGCTTTCTCCTCGACTTGTTTACCTCCTCAACCTCTTCCTCTTGAGCCTCTACCTCTACCTACAAAATTTTCTTGAGAGGTACTACATTCATCATCAGACTTCTTGCCTTCGCCTTTGTTATCCTTATGTTCATTCTTATCTGTATAGAGAGTAGAAGATTGATTGCCTTTTGAGTTTTCTTCTTTCTTCATAAGTTTCTCACGTGTGAACAATTGTCCCATTAGGGTGTTGAAATTAGGAACTTTCATATCCATGTACATGTCGATAGCTATTGTGAAGTCCTCCCATTTTTTGTCTTTATTTATTGCATTTGTCACTTGGCTTACTATTTGTTCAATAACTTATCCAATTTTTCCAAGCTAGTTTGCACTGTCCTTTATAGTGTTGACAAAATCACTCACACTTTGCTTTGGCATCTTCACGAGTGTCGCAAACTGCATCCATTACTAGTTCTTCCTTGTCTTGGTGCTTCATGAGAAGAATGCTTCAAAAGCATTCCATGTCTCTTGTGAGCCTTGCAATTCCTAACATGTGGAAGTAGAAAATAAAAAATAGAGTTAAGAATGTATTACCTTTCTAAAGCATCATTTGAGCACAATGCATTCAACCTTTCTCCTTCTTGTTGTGTTGGTTGACCCTTGCTCTTGAGGATTGGCATCATCTCATCTCCAAATATGTAACCATAGAGGTTCCTTCCTTGTAGGTATGCTTCCATTCTTAGTGACCATGCTGAATAACTACCTAGATCCAAATTCTCAATGGATGAGGGGAATCCATCACTCGTGATGCTTAGTTGCTCCAATACTGTTATAAAGTGGTGATGGAATGTCTCTAGAGATGAGTAGGTGCTTCAACAAACCTACTCTACACTCATGGGTACTCTAGTAATAGTCATCTTTGTACTAGGTGAAAATGTTTCTTCATAACCAATACCTTGTGTTTTTGCATATCCCTCTGATTTGCATCCAATCATAAAAGCAATTTTAACAGCCATTTATTAGATCTTCCAATTCTGGGAAGATGTTCTACACTCATGAGTACTCTAGTAATAGTCATCTTTGTACTAGGTGAAAATGTTTCTTCATAACCAATACCTTGTGTTTTAACATATCCCTCAGCTACTAGCCTTGGTTTGTACTTATTAATTGAACCATCAAAATTCTTCTTTACCTTATATATCCAACTTGAACCTATGACTTTCATAGTCAAAATCTTGGGTACCAAATCCCAAGTCTAATTCTCTTGTAAGGCATCTATCTCTTCCTCCATGGCATTCATCCATTATGGCTTCTCCTTTGCATCTTCATAAGTTGAGGGCTCTTTAGAATTTGAGTCTGATGCTAGATATATTGAGTGTCAAATGACTAATTGTTGGTGCAGACCAATCACCAATTGAAGGCTTGGAAGATTAAAGGATGAAGGAAGAATCAATTCTTAAAGTTTGGAAGAAGATTACATTCAGAGGATAAGAGAAGTGTACACATATGTACATTAGTATAGTCATAACTGACTTAGATCTTTTGTTTAGTAAGAATCATGTACAAATTTATCTATAAATACTTTGAGAAAAGTCGGGGCAAGTATGAGAGCATATGTGACAATAGTTAGAAGTCAAGAATGAGGAAGTTAGATGTCATGAGATAGAGAAAAAGTTAGTTGAGTTTTCTCTCATCACTCAACTCTAAATTTTTCTGAGTAATCAAAAATATTGCGCCCGATGTTTCTGCGTCTTCTCCTTCTACAGTAGATCAATTGTGAAATGCTTTTGTACAAGTCTAAGTCTAGAGTTGCTTGACCTCTGTACAAAGTTTTAGCTTCCAATTGTAATCAGGCTTAGAGAATTAAGTGTAGGAACATTCATATGTGAAGTGTATTCACAGGTTCCTAAAACATGCGCAGATTTCGAACTTAATGTTTTGACCATTTCTCCCAGCACAGTTTAAAGTTTTGCATGAGTGAGGACTTAATCTTTAAGTTGAAAGATAAGCTACTCATGGCTAGAAGCATTTGCTTAAACGGGTTCTATTCAAGGAGAACCAAGTCTTAAAAGTTGCAGGTGTAAAATTGACTGTTCTGAATGACAGTTTCTGACATAGGTAACTTGTGAAGTTGATTTCTCAAGTTATACTAAAGCTTTTGAAGTAATTCAACTTGGAGGAAGTGCGCAATCTCTAGAAGATACTTCGTACAAAGTTTCATCAAAAACTTTACATGTTTGATAGGTCAATGTGGAGAAATAGTGCAGCAGACTTTTCTGTGTTTCATCTTCTTCACAGATTTGTTAATCCTTTGATAGTTAGTAATTGATCCTCTAAATTAGTGGAAGTTTTTGACTTACTCTTGGTATAGAGGTGCTCTAATCACAAGAGTAGGTTGTTCTTTTGGAGATTAACACTCTCCATCAGTGGTATCAGAGCAGGAGATATCAAATTAAGGAAAGGAGGATCCCGACTGCTGCAGATTCAAGAAATTTAACACTTGAAGGACTAAGAAGTGAAAGCTTGGAGTCAAAGCTTGAGGAGAAGACTATTTGACATCAAGAAAGGCAAAAGGAGTCTAATTCGAAGTAAAGGTACATACATTGTTTGTAAAGCTTGAAGATTTCAATACACAGGTGGACACAAGATGGGAGAAAGCTTGTAGATTGATAAGCTAGATAGGGAGAACTATCCAGCATGGTCCATGAGGATGGAAGCACACCTCATGAGCAAAGATCTTATATCATTTATTACAGGAGATGAAGAAAAACCTGAGTTTGCAGATCCTAGTATTCCTACTAGGGAAGAGCTTGCAATGTTAAAGACTTGGATGAGAAAGGATGCTCAAGCAAGGAGTATCATCTACATGGCTGTAAATGATTACCTTCTACCTCACATTAGAGGTTTGGAAAGTGCTACAGATGTTTGGAATGCCTTGGAAGAGCATTTTCAAAATACAACTAAGTCAAGGAAGTCCTCACTATGGGCTGAGTTCACAACCTTCAAGAAGAAGAGCTCACAATCAATTTCAGATTATGTGGCAAGGATGAAAGATATTGCAGATAGCTTGGGAGCAGTGGATGAAGACATTCAAGAGGAAAAGTTGGTAAGAGAAATACTTACAGGTTTGAGAGGAGATGAGAAGTGGAAGCCTTTTATATTGTCCATAGAATTGTCACTTGATCACTTTACTCCTGATCTTAATCAATTGCTAGGACACATGCTAACCTTTGAGCAGGATCTTAAAGGAGACAATGATAGAAGTACAAGTCAAGCTATGTACTCCAAGGACAAGAAAAAGAATGGCAAGGGAAAGCAATCAAATGATGATGAAGGGAATTCAAATCAAGCTAACTTCACAAAAGGAAAGATGAATTTCAGAGGTAAAGGAAGAGGAGGTAAGAACAAAGATAATACTAAAGCTTGTTGGATTTGTGGCAGAACAAATCATTTGGCAAATGATTGTTGGTATAACAATCAAAATGGTGGAAGCAATAATCAGAATTATAATCAAAGAGGTAGAGGAGGCAGAAACCAAAGAGGCAATTTCAGAGGAAGAGGAGGTAGGACATCATATGGTAGAGGAGGTGGAAGAAACTTCCAATCTCAGTCCTACAACAATAATTATTACAATTATGCATCAGATCAGAAGGATGACATGACTCTTATCTTGAATGCAACTCATGAATCAATGGGAGAAGATCAAAGAGTGTTTTATATTGACTCAGGGTGCAGCAACCATCTGAGTGGGAATCTATCTTTGATGACTGATATGGAAGCAAGGGTGAATGGACATACAGTTCAGACAGGTGACAATACCAAACATAAAGTGGAGAGCATTGGATCAGTGAAGACAAAGAGTGGAAGTACACTTCTGAGCAAGGTACTTTATGTTCCTACTATTCCTAAAAATTTGATAAGTGTAGGGCAAATTGTGGAGAAAGGATATGAGGTAAGATTCACAAATGATGGTGTTTATGTACAAGATCCAAATCAGGGATATAGAAACATAATTGCAGGTAAAAAGGAAGGAAGATTGTTCACTCTCAAAGTCCAAGGTAATGTGGGACATGCATTATTTACCTATGGAAGTCAAAAGGTATCTGAATTAGACCTATGGCATAAAAGGCTAGGTCATTTCAATGAGAGAGCTATAAAGGAGATGTCAAAGAATCAGATGGTGCTTGGATTGCCAAATATTGAAGGGCAACATATGGTGTACAAGTGTGAAGCTTGTCAATTAGGTAAAGCACATAAGAGTTCTTATAACAAATCAGGGTACAAGTATTCAAATATGCTTGAATTGGTTCATACAGATGTATGGGGTCCCTCAAGGGACTATAGCATAAATGGATCCAGATATTATGTGTTGTTTGTTGATGATGCAACCAGGTGGATTACTTTGTATGTAATCAAGGATAAATCAGAAGTTTTCAAAACATTCAAACATTTTCATGCCTATGCAGAAAGGATCACAGGGCAAAAGCTCAAGAGATTAAGATCAGATGGAGGGGGAGAGTATTTCTCTAAAGAGTTTGATGATTATTTGTGGAATGCAGGTATCAAAAGAGAAGTAACTTGCAGGTACTCCCCTCAACAGAATGGAGTAGCAGAAAGGAGGAATAGGACTCTTGTAGAGTTTGCAAGAGCCATGATGAAGGAAAAGAATTGTCCAAATTACTTATGGGCAGAAGCCATTAACACTGCAACATATCTTGTGAATAGGTTGCCTTGCAAAGCTTTGGATGGAGGAACCCCTTATGAAGCATGGTGGGGTAAGAAGCCTACTCTTGATCATTGTAAAGTATTTGGATGTATTGCATATGCTTATGTTCCTTCACAATTAAGACATAAGCTAGAACCAAAAGCAGACAAGTATGTGTTTATTGGATATGATGATAGACAGATGGGTTACAGGTTGTGGAGTCCATCCACAAAGAAATTTCTTGTTACTAAAGATGTGACATTTGATGAGCAAAATATATGGTATACAGGATCACCAAATGAGTTTGCAGGTGTTGAAGAAATTCAAAGGAAAGGAAAGGCAAAGGTAAAAGTATGTAAAGAAATTGTTGATGA
This sequence comes from Ceratopteris richardii, assembly GCA_020310875.1. Taxonomy (NCBI): domain Eukaryota; kingdom Viridiplantae; phylum Streptophyta; class Polypodiopsida; order Polypodiales; family Pteridaceae; genus Ceratopteris; species Ceratopteris richardii. Next base: position 183,748,408 of record CM035407.1, read on the forward strand.
AGTTGACTCTAGAAGTAGAGTGCAGGATCATGTAGAAGAAGGGCCAAGATTTGATCCAGAATCAAATGAGGCTGAAACTTCAAGAAGTGCAGAAATCAGAAGATCTACAAGAGAAAGGAAAGAACCTATAAGGTATAGTTATGATACATCTTTCCTAACAACAAAAAATTATGCCTACATTGTGAAAACAGAAGAAGATCCAACCACTTGTGAAGAAGCCAAAGGTAAACAGAATTGGGAGAAGGCAATGCAGGAAGAGTATGATGCTCTACTTGAAAATGAAACTTGGAAACTAGTACCAAGACCAAAGAATCAGAAGGTCATTGGATGTAAGTGGGTATATAAAACAAAGAGGTTTGCAGATGGTAAGGTGTCTAGATATAAGGCTAGACTTGTGGTCAAAGGTTATGCTCAAACTTATGGGGTAGATTATGATGAAACCTTTAGTCTTGTTGCTAAGATGTCTACAATTAGGACATTGATTGCTATTGCTGCTTGTAAAGGATGGAAATTATCACAATTGGATGTGAAAAATGCATTTCTAAATGGATACATTGCAGATGAAGTATATATGGAGCAACCAGAAGGCTTCATGGAATCAATTGGATCAGATTATGTGTGTAAGCTCAAGAGAGCTTTATATGGGTTGAAGCAAGCCCCAAGAGCTTGGAATTACAGATTGGTCAAGTTCTTGAATGAATGTGGATTTCAAGCATCAAAGGCAGATAGTAGCTTGCTAGTGAAGGCAAGTGAAAATGGATACATTTACATGTGCATTTATGTTGATGATATTATTGTTACAGGAACAGATGCTCAAGGAATCAATGAACTCAAAAGACAAATAGAGAAGGAGTTTAAGATAAGTGATTTGGGAAACTTATCTTATTTTCTAGGAATGCAGATTGTGTATACTCAACATGGAGTATATGTTTCACAAGAGAGATACTTGAAGAATCTTTTAGTCAAGTTTAACATGGAAGATTGCAAGACCTCAACTACACCATTGGAGGTAAATCATAAATTAAGCAGGTATGGAGGTGAAGAGTTCAATGATATGAAGAAATATCAGAGTTTGGTAGGTAGTTTAATCTATGCTACCTTGACAAGGCCAGATCTATCATATGCAGTAGGTGTGTTGTCACAATTTATGCATTGTCCAAAGAAGACTCATTGGATTGCAGCCCAAAGGGTACTCAGATATATCAAAGGAACCCTAAGTGAAGGTTTGTATTATGGTTTCACTTCTGACACAAGAATCAAAGTGTTTAGTGATGCAGATTGGGCAGGTGACTCAGATGATAGAAGGTCTACTCATGGGTATCTCTGTTATGTTGGAGATAAGCTAGTTTCTTGGTGCTCAAAGAAGCAACATACAGTTGCTTTATCATCCACAGAAGCTGAGTATAAGGGAATGGTAGAAGCTGCAAAGGAAGTGATATGGTTGAAGACCTTGATGAAAAGTTTTGAGATTGATCATAGTATTCCAATAATTTTTGGAGACAATATGAGTTCTTTGTATTTAGCAGCTAACCCTGTGTTTCATGCCAGGACTAAGCATATAGAGATTCAGTATCATTTCTTGAGGGAAAAGGTACTAGATAAAGAGATTGAAGTGATGTACACTCCAACAAAAGAGCAAGTGGCAGATATGATGACAAAGAGCTTGGATGGACCTAAGTTGCAAAGGTTCAAAGACATGGCAAGTATAAAGAAGATAGAGAAAACCTCAATTGATGATTGAGGGGGAGCTGTTGGTGCAGACCAATCACCAATTGAAGGCTTGGAAGATTAAAGGATGAAGGAAGAATCAATTCTTAAAGTTTGGAAGAAGATTACATTCAGAGGATAAGAGAAGTGTACACATATGTACATTAGTATAGTCATAACTGACTTAGATCTTTTGTTTAGTAAGAATCATGTACAAATTTATCTATAAATACTTTGAGAAAAGTCGGGGCAAGTATGAGAGCATATGTGACAATAGTTAGAAGTCAAGAATGAGGAAGTTAGATGTCATGAGATAGAGAAAAAGTTAGTTGAGTTTTCTCTCATCACTCAACTGTAAATTTTTCTGAGTAATCAAAAATATTGCGCCCGATGTTTCTGCGTCTTCTCCTTCTACAGTAGATCAATTGTGAAATGCTTTTGTACAACTCTAAGTCTAGAGTTGCTTGACCTCTGTACAAAGTTTTAGCTTCCAATTGTAATCAGGCTTAGAGAATTAAGTGTAGGAACATTCATATGTGAAGTGTATTCACAGGTTCCTAAAACAGGCGCAGATTTTGAACTTAATGTTTTGACCATTTCTCCCAGCACAGTTTAAAGTTTTGCATGAGTGAGGACTTAATCTTTAAGTTGAAAGATAAGCTACTCATGGCTAGAAGCATTTGCTTAAACGGGTTCTATTCAAGGAGAACCAAGTCTTAAAAGTTGCAGGTGTAAAATTGACTGTTCTGAATGACAGTTTCTGACATAGGTAACTTGTGAAGTTGATTTCTCAAGTTATACTAAAGCTTTTGAAGTAATTCAACTTGGAGGAAGTGCGCAATCTCTAGAAGATACTTCGTACAAAGCTTCATCAAAAACTTTACATGTTTGATAGGTCAATGTGGAGAAATAGTGCAGCAGACTTTTCTGTGTTTCATCTTCTTCACAGATTTGTTAATCCTTTGATAGTTAGTAATTGATCCTCTAAATTAGTGGAAGTTTTTGACTTACTCTTGGTATAGAGGTGCTCTAATCACAAGAGTAGGTTGTTCTTTTGGAGATTAACACTCTCCATCACTAATGAAGTATCATATCCATACATTTCTAGTTTCTTTCTTACTCTAGTTGATCTTCTAATGGTTTGTTTGATTTCCCTTATTGGAGTCTTCTGGTCATCTTCCAAATCACTAGATACTTCAAATGTATAATCATTCCGGCTTATTTATAGTGTTGGAAAGTCTTCCTCTACTTCATGGGGAAGTTTGATTTTCCTCAATAATTTTCAAACCATAACTTGTTTTCATCAAAACAAAACATTTCTACTTACAATGAAGCCTTTGTTCCTTGGATCTAGAACCTTTCTTATTGAGGTCATAGATAATGAAGATGCATTTCTCTACCTTTGGATCCAATTTAACTATGATTTGTGAAGGTATGTGCACATATGCTATGCATCCAAAGATTCTACAATAATCAAGTCTAGGTCTTCTTCCATTATGTGCTTCATATGGCGCCATGCCATCCAAGGCCTTTGATGGAAGTTGATTGATAAAGTATCTAGTTGTTGATACTGCATTTACCCACAAGTGGGTAATTTGTTCTCATTGAGCATTGACCTTGCAGCCTCTACAATTGTTCTATTCCTTCTCTCTACCACTCCATTTTTCTCAAGAGTATAAAATCTATTGTTTTCACTTTTGATCCCTCTATCTTTTAGATAAGAATCAAAATCATGGGAAAAATATTATCCCCCTCCATCAAACCTTAGTCTTTTTATGGTTTTATCCCTTTGGCTCTCCACAAGAGCTAAGTATTTTTTGAAACATGAAAACACTTCATTTTTATGCTCCATGAACTATAATATAGGCCATCTACTACAATCATGAATGAATGATACATAATACATGGATTCCAAAATCAAAAGTTCCTTGCTTGGTTCCCATACATCTATATGGACCAACTCCAATATGTCTCCATGTATGTAGCCTTTCTTGGTGAAGGGTTGCCTTTGTGACTTACCAAATTGATAAGTACTACATTTATAAATCATATGTTGTTTTGATATATTTGGTCATCCAAGTACACTTTGGTCCCTATTGATTTGCTCAAGGGCTCTTTCACCTATCTATGCTAACCTCTTATGCCATACCTCTAGTTCTGATAGAGTTTGGGTACCACAATTGAACAATGCAATGTTCTTCATGTCTTAGAGTTCAAAGGTGAACATTCTACCTGCTTTTTTTTTGCATCTTGCTATCTTCTTGAGTCCTTGATGTGGGTCTTTAACAAATGCTCCATGCTTTTTGAATCTAAACTTCAAACCCTTCTCAATACTTTGTTCTACACGTATGAGGTTTTTGGTAATAGTTGGCACATACAATACTCTTCTCATATGGATGCCTTTTATCATCTCTAGTTTGGACTTTAGGTCTATTCCTTGGATCTTCCAAGTCTGAGAGTAGAGCTAGATTTCTTGTCACATGATTTCAGCATCATGATTCTATATAAAATACATATTCAACTGATTTGCCTTCCTTCATAGTCATGTTCATCAAAAAAAGTGATTCCTCTTGAGTTTGATCATCTTTATAGTTATTGTAGTCTCTCCTTCATTTGTATCCTTCTTAGTAGTAGTAGTAGTAGTGGTAGTAGTAGTAGTAGTAGTAGTAGTAGTAGTAGTAGTAGTAGTATTAGTAATAGTAGTAGTAGTAGTAGTAGTAGTAGTAGTAGTAGTAGTAGTAGTAGTAGTAGTAGTAGTAGTAGTAGTAGTAGTAGTAGTTGTTGTTGTTGTTTTTGTTGTTGTTGTTTTTGTATCCATTGAAGTTTCTAAATCTTCCTCTTGAAATTCCATACTTCCTTTGTTGTAACCTCTTCCTCCTTGGTTTGTAGGGTTCCTAAAACAATTCCCAGTAATGTGATTGGTTAGACCACACATGTCACATCTCTTCTTCTTCTTTTGGTTGACCTTGCTTCTAAGGATTGGCATCATCTCATCTCCAGATATGTAACCATAGAGATTCCTTCCTAGTAGCTATGCTTGAATTTTTAGTGATCATGCTGAGTAATTATTACCTTGATCCAATTTACCAAGGGAGGAGGGGAATCCATCACTGATGATGCATAGTTGCTCTAATACCACTGTTAGGAGGTGATGGAATGTGTCTAGAGATGAGTAGGTGTTGCAAAAAACTTGCTCTACACCAACCATCCATGGATGCTTAGTAGACCTTTAGCTTCCCAAGGTTGCATAATAATCAACTAAGTCCTTTGGAACATCATTTCCAAAGGTTTGCATAAAAAAATATAACTTTTACTTTGCAAGGAGTGAAGAAAACCTTCTATTTTGGGAGGAGAAGGTCTCATAGTTATGCTTAGAGCTCACAACTTGGTATGAATTGATGTGGGAGATTTTGCACACATGTAATTGAAGTGTATAGCTAACTAAAGCAATTTATTTGATTAGTTTAGGTACACCATCACTACAACGTATGACTTTCATACTAACTCTATCCATACCGAGGGTCATACCTCGGCATCCATATGACCGTTGGAAATGTTTGGAAAAACCACATAAGCCAGACCCACATTCAGCCTGGCATCGGTAAAACTATTGGAAATTTTTTATGGGTATGCGCATCAAAACATACTACCATTGATATGTGCATTGGCATGTGGGTCAGTATATGTGTCGATATAGGCACCGGTATTTCCATCAATGCTTATACAAAAACTTATACCAATGTGCATACCGACATGTACACTGATGCACATACTAATGCATATACAAATGCTGCCTTTAATAACTTGAGAACTGAAATTCAAGTAGTCCTCTATTTTGAAATTTGATCAATTTTTCGAGTCAAATTTGTGTGCAAGCATCTCGATCTCACCTGCATTGTGCTCGCATTAGGCTTTTTATCTTTCCCCTCACACACATCCACCCTTCTCTCTTTCCATGAATACACAAAAATCTCTGTCTCTCTCTATCCATGCACACAAAACTATCTCTCTCTATACACACACATCTCTCTCTGTCTCTCTTGCATCTTGGTAAGTGATGCACACCTTCTATCTCTTTCTTTCTCTCTTCATTTGTGTTTCCTAATTTCTCTTTTGTTCTATTTTGGAGCACCTTTTTGGCATCAATTTTTTGTTTGATGAGAGGCAACATCAATTATGCTTTGATGAGCAATCCGGAGGAAATAACATTGATGTAAGTGATTTATGTACATGCATGTACTCTTTTCTTCTTTTTTAGAGAACAAGAGAGAGACATTTACAGAGAGGGAGAAAGAGAGAGAGAGAGAGAGAGAGAGAGAGAGAGAGAGAGAGATACGGAGAGAGAGAGAGAGAAATGAAAGAGAAAGAGAAATGAAATTAATGTGTGTTAATGTTAAATGTAGGTTTTGGAACATACACACACATATACACACACACACACTCACATGCATACTTATGCATATGCATGCATACATACACACATGCATATGCATACATACATACATAGATGCATACACACATACATACATGCACATATGTGTACACACACATACATACACATATGCATACACATACACTCACATGGATACATACCCACACATACGAGACACACATATACATACACACAAATACTCACATGAACACATACATACACACATATTCATACACACACTTTTTCACACATACACACATACAAACATACACACATAGACACATACATATACAAACACACTCACATGCGTATGTACACACTAATGCATATTCATGCATATGCATGCATACATACACACATATACATACACACATATACATACACACATATACATACACACACGTACATACACATACATATACATACACATAGATATACATACACACATGCATATGCATACATACATACACATGCATACACACACATAACATACATGCATGCACACACATATACATACATGCACATATAGATATGCACACACATACAATAACATGCATATATACACACACAAAAGAGACACATGTATACACACACATAGATAGACATACACATACACATACACACACATGTACATACACACATATGCATACATACACATACACATAGACACAGATAATCACATACAAATATATACTTATGCATACACACATACACATACACATACACACACATATACATATACATACACCCACATACACATATACATACACCCACATACACATAGACACACATCTTTAAGAGTTAGGTTTTTAGGGTTAGTATTTTAGGGTTTTACATACATACACACATGCATACACATATATACACATTTGCACACATATACACATACACACATATATATATACATACATACACACATAGACACATATACATGTGTTAGGGTTCAACATACACACATGCATACATATGTATACACATACACACACGTATACATACACACATCCACACATGTATTAAAGACTAGGGTTTTAGGGTTTCATGTACATACACAAATGCATAAACACATATACGCATACACATATATATATACACATGAATACATGGACATACACATACACACATGTCACATATACATACACACATATACATGGTTTAGGCTTAGGGTTATAGGATTAGTGTTTTAGGGTTTTACAAACATACACACATGCATACACATATATACACATATACACACATATAAACATATATAGACATACACACACACACACACACACACACACATATATATATATATATATATATATATATATATATATATATATATATATATATATATATATATATATATATATATATATATATATATATATATATATATATATACATGCACATACAAACACTTCACATATACATACACACATGTACATGCCTTAGGGATAGGGTTTTAGATTAGGCTCTCAGGTTTGTACATACATACACACATATACACACATATACACACATACACACACATATATATACACATGCATACATGCACATTCACATACACGCACATGTCACACATACACACATATTCATACACACACTTTTTCACACATAAAAACATATATACCTACACACATAGACACACATACACACACACACTCTCACATGCACACATACATACACACATTTACACATACACAAATATATACATACATATAGATACACATACATTCACATACACATACAAACACATTTCACATATATATACACACATATACATGTTTTAGGGTTAGGGTTTTAGGATTTGGGTTTTAGAGTTTTATATATATAAACACATGCATACACACACCCACATGCACACATACATATACACATATACACATACACACATATATACATACATACAGAGACACATACACACACAAAATCTCATACATATACACATACACACACATGTCACATATACATAACCACATACACACATAAACATGTTTTAGAATTAGGGTTTTAGGATTAGGGTTTTATGTTTTTACATACATACACACACTCATACACATATACATGCACACATGCACACACATATACATATGCACATGCACACATATACATCTTTTAGGGTTAAGGTTTTAAGATTAGGGTTTTAGGGTTTTATCAGAATGCATACATACATATACACATACACACATATATAAATAAACACACATACACAAACATAAAGTCACATACACATACATGTCACATATACATACCTACACACATATATGTGTTTTGGGGTTAGGGTTTTATGATTAGGGTTTTAGTGTTTTACATACATACACATATGCATACACACAAATACACATATACACACTTATACAAATACATACATACATACACACACACACACACACACACACACACACATATATATATATATATATATATATATATATATATATATATATATATATATATATATATATATATATATATATATATACATACATACATACATACATATATATATATATATATATATATATATATATATATATATATATATATACATATACATGCATACACATACACATAGACCCACATGTCACATATACATATACATATACACACATGTTTTCACACATGCACACATATACAAACACAAATAGACACAAACTTACATTAACACATACAAACACCGTACACATGTTTCAAGCTTATAGGTTTAGGGTTTTAGACACATGCATACATACATATACACATGGACACATATATACATACATATATACAGATACAAATACACACACATAAACTCACCACTACATACACACATAAATATAGACATATACATGTTTCAGGTTTAGGGTTTTAGGAGTAGGATTCTAGTCTTTTAGATACATACATACATGCATACACACATATACACATATATACATACACATGTACACACATAAAGTCACATAAACATAAACATACACACATCTATCACATATACATACACACATGCAAACATATACATACATGCACAGATACGCATGTTTTAGGGTTAGGGTTTTAGGATAAGGGCTTTAGGGGTTTACACACATGCATACATACATATACACATACACACATATATACATATAGACACATACACATACATACACATAAAGTCACTTAGACACATGTTACATATACATCTTTACGGGTTAGGGTTTTGGGATTAGAGTTTTACGGTTTTACAAACATACACAAATGCACACACACATATACATACACACATGACCACATATTTATGCTTTAGGCTTAGGGTTTTAGGATTTTACACACATACACATATGCAAACATACATATATACATATTCACATATATACATACATACACATACACATACATACACATAAACTCACATACACATACAAACATATATACATACATACACATACACATAGAGACACAAAAAGTCACATACACATACACATACCCACACATGTGACACATACATATACACATACACACATATACATGTTTTAGGGCTTGGGTTTTAGGATTAGGATTTTACACTCTTGGGATTAAAATTAGTATATATAATTGACTCAAGGAAAAAACCAAGGTATTAGGACAAAACTAGAACAAATAAATAAATATATGAAGAACTAGGGTTCTATGATAAATTTTAGTATTCATAATTTAATATGAAAAGAGCTATGGTTTTCTTATTAAAATTAATATATATGATTAAGTATATAAAAATAGGCTTTTAGGTTCAATATCAATATATATAATCAAATATACACAAAAATTAAGACTTAAGGACAAATACTTTAATATATAATTAAGTAAAAAAATGACTATATATAATCAAATATACAAAATATTACAAAGATTCAGGATTAAAAAGTGGTATATTTAATTAAATACATAAACACTTTCGCTCTAGGATTGATATAAGTATATATAATTAAATACATAGATTATTAGGGATTTGGAATTTATAGTACTATATATAATTAAATAGATAGTGAATTAGGGTTTCTAAGATTAAAATTAGTATATATAATTAGATATATAAAGAACTAGGGTTCTATGGTAAATATTAATATAAATAACTAATTTGAAAAGAGCTAAAGTTTTTGAATTAAAGTAAATATATAAAATATAATCTATAAAAGAAGGGTTTTAAGTTTATACATATTAATATGTATAATAAAATATATATAAAAATTAGGATTTCAGGATAAATACTATTATTTATAATTAAGTACAAAAACTTAGTAGAAACATTTAGTATATATAATCAAATGTACAAAATATAATATGTTTAAGATTAAAAAATAGTATAATTAATTTAATTAATAAGTACTTTCACTCTAGAATTAATAAAAGTATATATAATTTAATATAAATATTACTAGGGTTTTTGAATTTGTAGTACTATGTATAACTAAATATATAAGATATACGGGTTTTTAGATTAAAATTAGTATATATAATTGGATATAGAAATAACTAGGGTTCTATGATAAATAGAAGTATACATAGATAAATATGAAAAGAGTTAAGAATTTTGAATGAAAATAAATATATATATAATTAAATATATAACAAATAGGGTCTTAGGTGTAATATTAATATATATAGTCAAATATATCCAAGAATTGGGATTTCACAATAAAAACTATTATATATAATTAAGTAGAAAAATTTAATAGAGAAAATTAGTATATATAATCAAATGTACAAAATATTATAGTTTTAAGATTAAAAAATGGTATATTTAATTAAGTAAATAAATATGTTTGCTCTAGGATTAATATAGGTATATATAATTAAGTATATGGATTACTAGGGTTTGGGAATTTATAGTACTATATATAATAAAATATATAAGATTAAAATTAGTATATATAAATAGATATATAAAGAACTAGGGTTCTATGTAAGTATCTTTTTTATGAATGAAATTGCTTACGTTAATCACGTCATGTCTATTGATCTCACGTTTTGCATATTTTTTGTAGGAGTTGGCAGTGGGTCATCTTCCGACATGAGCATAGGAGGCATATTTATATCATAATGGGTTGGTTGTGTTGCTATAGGACCTTAAGGGGCATGGTGCAGTCATTTCATGGAAGCATCTACCATGATGTAAGGTTCTAAACTTGGTTTAGTGATTTTTAGTTGTTGTTTATAAACATTATCTCAATATCTCTAATTTCATGAATGTGCTTTGTTGCAAGACTGCATATATAGATGTTCTGATCCCTCTAGTTTTGTGTATGGCAGTGGTGTGCCATAGTTTTGTATTTTGCTCATATATGGAAATGGTGCACCACCGTATTGTATTCAGTTCATATATAGCAATGGTTTGCCACATTTTGTATTTGACTCATATATAGCACTAGCTTGCCATATTTTGTTTTTGGCTAATACATCCTAGTGATTTGCCACAATTTTGTACATGGTTAATTAATGGAATATCTCTTTTCTACATGGTTCATTTATGGAATATCTCTTTTGTAAATGGTTCATTCTGCTCCTACATATCTGTTTTATGTTTGTCAATGTGTTTTGCTTTATCAAATCTTATTTTGGTGGCCCATCATCTAAACCCTAAATCAGCAACCAATACTATACATGTCACGACATATACTCAGTCTTTATTTGGGCAGAGTATTTTCCTTTGCTACACAAGAGCATTTTCATGTTGTTGCGGCAAGAGACACTACACTCGACCCAAAGAAGAATTTGCAGATATGATCGTCAGTTTATGCATTGGTATGAGCATTAGTATGCCAAGGGCCATACCAACCCTTATTGATTTTGCTCAAGGACATATCAATGCTTATATCAAGAATTTTTATACGAACATGTATATTGCCAGTTCTATAGGTCAATACTAATGCATAAACCGATGATGAAATACTAGCACTGATATCGACAATATTGAATACAAATTGACAATTGTACCACCATCCATACCAATGCTTATACTGAGGTTATCATATCGATGCTTATATGGACACTACCATTGGAATCCCCATGTGTATTTCTTCCAGTATATGGGCTGGTATAAGGCTCATATGTTGTAGCGCATACACTAAGAAATGAATTCAAGAAGTTTGGGGGATCACTTGGACTTTTTTAGGAACAAGAAGATGTGTAGACACACTCAGCTTCAAAGCTTCATATCTCAAGATCTACTATACCAATGATGATGAAACTTGATATGTGGATACTGAAGTCTTTTATCAACAAACCCAAGTTAAATATAGAAAATTGATACTCATGCACAAAAAAATAGACAAAACTTTGATAGCATGTAGAGAAAAACTTACACAATGAAATGCTTCAAATTGTATGTTGTATTGCACATATGATACATGGGAGTTCTTGAGTACTTCTCCTTCATGAAGTGAGCACAATTTATGCTAAAAAATATACCTTGATCTCTAAGTAATGGGCATGGTTACCCGCGACTATGGAGTAAGTATATTTATAATCATATTTTGAATTTGCATTTAAATCTTTCTCACCTAAAAGTGATCCTATAGTTAAGGAATGATTTGAATTGGGTTCCAATCAACTAAAGTCATGGACTAGGCTCGCTAATATCATGAGATCCTTCTTCAATTTTAGTTTACATTTAACCAAGGTAAAAACAACGACAACTTCACCAGCATATGTTCCCATGTAAACTCTTTGAGTAGATCCACTTGATGAGAATAGTCGTGAGTAATAGAAAAGATCTTAGGCTTGCTAGTTGCACCAAGAGAGGCTAGGTAGGGTACAAAATTCTAAACCATTGGGTTTCCATTGAAGGAAAAAATAAATGTCTTATGGAAGTACACAATTTTCCCATACAACATTAATGGGGTAAGAGTAGAGGGGGGCTTTCCCCCTTCTGTGAGGTGCATGCGGCCCATCTCCCCAAGCCTAGAGGCCCAAGATGGTAGGGGTTCTAGTCATGGAGATATTGTTTGATTATATATTTCATCAACTAGTTTGTCTCTACCAACTATGTTTATCTATATCCAATCCCATTGTAAAATCCATATAAGCATGGTCCACATGAAGTTCTACACACCATTGCACACTAATAAGCCCTTCATCTAGGTTCTATCTAGTTTGCCATCTATGTTGCATATTGGAGGTTTAGATGCATAGAGGACATTGGGTTGCCATTGAAGGAAAAAAAAAGGACTTGTGGCACCACATAGTTTCCCTATAGAAACTTAATGGGGAGAGTGTAGAGGGGACCTTAGCCCTATCTGTGGGGTTGAAGGGGCTTATCCCCCCTGGCATGCAGGGCCAAGATGGTAGGACTCTTGGTCATGGAGGTATTGTCTGATAATATATTTTACTAACTAGTTTGTCTCTCCTTACTACATTTATCTACACGAGTCCCATTGTAAAACTTGTAAAAATTTGAAGTTCTACACGCCATTCCACACTAGTAAGCTCTTCATCTAGAGTCTATTTGTGAAGTTCCACACACCATTCTGCACTAGTAAGCTCTTCATCTAGAGTTCTTCTAGATTGGCATCTATGCTCCATATTAGGAGCACATGCATGAACAACACCATCTTTGTAGTTGCATTGCTCTTTGTAATTTGAGGATTTGAGTTCTATATCTCTCAGTCTATGTATCTCTTTGACTACATTTTTCTCCTCAACTTTGTCTATTGGTTTATTCTGCTTTTCTCTTAAATAAGGTATCAAATTTTAAGAGGTCTTTAGTGGTGTAAATGTAGAAATGAAAAAAGGTTGTATAGACTTCAATAAAAAGGGAGAGAAGATGTCAAGAAGTGCATCATCATCGATGAGTGAGAATCAAAGTGGCCCTTCAACAAGAGTAGGTGGAGTAATTGCCATAGCAACAATGATGCTAGTGGTCCAAGGATTGTGGATAAGACCACTCCCCTTGATGAAAGCTAAGCTTGAACCTACACATCTACACATCTACACATGCATAAACACATACATACACACACACATATACACATATGCATACACACATACATACACACATATACACATGCATGCATACATACACACACATACAAATATACACACATGCATGCATACATACACACACATACACATATAGACACATGCATACATACACACACATGTACACACATGCATACATACACACACATATGTACACACATGCATACATACACACACATGCATACATACACACACATATGTACACACATGCATACATACACACACATACAAATATACACACATGCATGCATACATACACACACATACACATATACACACATGCATACATAGACACACACACATACACATATATACACATGCATACATACACACACACATGTACACACATGCATACATACACACACATATGTACGCACATGCATGCATACACACACATATGTACACACATGCATAAATACATACACATGTACACATGCATACATGTACACACATGCATACACACACACATATGTGAACACTTGCATACATACACACATATGTACACACATATACACACATGCATGCATACATACACACACATATACACACATGCATGCATACCTCACATGCACACACACATACATACACACATGCATGCACATACACACATGAATGCATACACACACATGCATACATACACACACACACGCATATACTCAGACATGCATACATAGACACACATACACATATACACACATGCATACATTCACACACACACATGCATACATTCACACACACACATACATACACACATATAGACACATAAGCTAGTGTTTTAATTAAATATATAAAATTTCGATTTTAGAGTTTTTTTACATCAAATATATAAAAATGGGATTAGGGTTTTTAGGCTATTTACACATACATACACATATACTTATACACATATATATACACATACACATATATATACACATGCATACACATACACACATGTTTTAGGTCTAGGTCTTCCAATTAGGGTTTTAGGGTTTTTACACATGCATAACATATATGCACACATACACATACACATATAATCATATATACATGTATATACACATGCATACAAAAATATACATATTTTAGGTCTAGATATTTAAGATTAGGGTTTTAAGGTTTAGGCATACATATAATCCAATTACATTTATATTAAGAAAAAATATAGAAAAAAATAAGAAAAAATCTTAATATATAAATAAATATATATATAAAATAGGATTAGGGTTTTAGGATTAGCAGTTTAGGTTTTTTTAGGTTTTTAAGTATTTAGGTTTTAATATTCCAGGTTTAAGTCTTTAGGTTTTAGTATTTCATGTTTAACTCTTTCTAATTAGGGACTTAGGGTTTTAACACCTACATAACATCTATACACACATACACATACACATATAATACATATATACATGTATATACACATACATACAAAAGTATACATATTTTAGGTCTAGATATTTAAGATAAGGGTTCTAGGGTTTAGGCATACATATAATTCAATTACATTTATATTAAGAAAAAATATAGAAAAAAATAAGGAAAAAAATCTGAATATATAAATAAACATATATATAAAATAGGATTAGGGTTTTACGATAAGGGGTTTAGGTTTTTTTAGGTGTTCAAGTATTTAGGATTTAGTATTTCAAGTTTAAGTCTTTAGGTTTTAGTATTTCAGGTTTAACTCTTTCTAATCAGGGTTATAGGGTTTTAACACCTACATAACATATATACACACATACACATACACATATAATACATATATACATGTATATACACATGCATACAGAAATATACATATTTTAGATCTAGATCTTTAAGATTAGGGTTTTAGGGTTTATGCATATAAAGAGAAAATATAGAAAAAAATAAGAAAAAATCTGAATACATAAATAAATATACTTATAAAATAGGATAATTATATAGATAAATAAATATAAAAAGAAATAGTTTTTTAAATAATTTAATTAAATATATATAATTAAATATATATAATTAAATATATATAATTAAATATATATAATTAAATATATATAATTAAATATATATAATTAAATATATATAATTAAATATATGTAATTAAATATATAAAAATCGGATTAATTAGGAGAAAAATCTTAATATATAAATAAATATATATATAAAATAGGATAATTATATAGATAAATAAATATGATAAGAACTAGTGATTAAAATAAATTAATTAAATATATATGATTAAATATATGGAAATAGGTTTAATTTTACTCATTTTAATCAGAGTAAATATATATACACATACACATACACACATATACTTATAGACCTATCTATATACACATATATATACACATGCATACACATATATACATGTTTTAGGTTTCATTAGGGTTTTAAGGTTTTAACACCTACATAACATATATACACACATACACATACACATATAATACATATATATATATATATATATATATATATATATATATATATATATATATATATATATATATATATATATATATATATATATATATATATATATATATATATGTATATACACATGCATACTGAAATATACATATTTTAGGTCTAGATCTTTAAGATTCGGGTTTTAGGGTTTAGGCATATAAAGAAAAAATATAGAAAAAAATTAAGGAAAAAATCTGAATATATAAATAAATATACATATAAAATAAGATAATTATATAGATAAATAAATATAAAAAGAACTAGTTGTTCTAGGTTTTTTCAGGTGTTTAAGTATTTAGGTTTTATTATTTCGCATGTAAGTCTTTAGGAGTATGATTTTTAGGTTTAATAAAAGAAACAAATGTTCTAAAATGTCCAGATTGTATCTGATGTCTAGTTTGGACCCGGAGGAGAGAATGGTATGTCCTTGCACTCAGTGAAAGTATCAAATTTATCAGAAACAACGAATTTGTACTGCACATGTTAGAGAGTATGGGTCCTTTGATAAAAGCCGACTAGAAAATCTAGGCTACCATTTGCATGGTTCCCTAGGTGAGCATATAGACCCAAATGACATTGCACCGATAACCTCTCGTGGACAAAAGAGAGAAAAAAAGGACTTAGATGTACAAGCAAGTACTAATAGCATTAGATGGAATGAACATATGGAAAAGATGCTTGAAGTATTTTATGAGATGGACGAAGATCATGATGGTGAAGAAGATGTCGAGAGTTTCATGGATATAACAGAATTTCCATGATCAGAAGTTGATGAATAATATGAAAATATGCGAAGACTAGCTCGTTTACCACTTTACAATGGAGCAAAGATATCTGTACTACGTGCATCACTCGCGATGCTCAATCTACAATCCATTTACGGATGGTCAGATAGTAGTCTCACTGAATTGTTCAGGTAAGTGGATTTGAAATAAACTTTCATTGTTGTATCAAAATAACTTTATTTACTAATAGAGTTTTAATTGCTTATTGAAGGCTTCTTAAAGATCAATTTTTGCCAGAGGGCAATGACATGCCTCCAACACGTGGAGATGCAAAAAAACTTTTACAGTCCATTGCAATGGATTATACTAAGATTCATGCTTGTACGAATGATTGCATCATCTTTCGAAATGAGTATGAGCATCTCCACGTATGTCCAAAGTATGGAGCAAATAGATTTAGAGAAGACCTTGTAGGCGAAGCAATCCCCGCAAAGGTTCTTCACCACTTTCCTATCATTCCAATAATTAAGAACATGTTTAGATGCAAATCTATAGGTGAGTCAATGTCATGGCATACAAAGAGTAGGTCTACAGATGGTGTAATGCGAGTGCCTGCTGACTCTGATGCTTGGAAGCACATAGATATTAAGTGGCCAGAGTTTGCTAGTGAGCCTTGGTCCATACATCTAGGCCTATCTATGAATGGAGTGAATCCATTTGGTATATGCAGTTCTTCATGGAGCACATGGCCTGTATGTTTGGTCAATTATAACATCCCACCATGACTGGCCACAAAGAAAGGTCATCTATTATTAGTTCTTATTGTACCAGGTAAGTATAAGGTAAAACACATGGATGTATATCTTGCACCACTTGTGGAAGAAGTGCGCATTTTATGGGATGGGATTATTGTGTGTGACATGTCTCAACCTATACAAAGATGAGACGTGCGAGTGCAAGGCATACTTATATGCACAATGCATGATTGGCCTGGTTATGGTGAATGTTCAAGTTTATCGATTTTGGGTTACCATGCTTGTCCCTTATGCAAACCACGACTCAAAGCACGCTATTCCAAAGCACTACATAAGACTCTCTATGAAGGACACCATAGATATTTGCCTGATGGACATGTTTTACGTGAAGGACAAATTGGTCGACAAGCGCAACGCCAAATGAAAGCTAGCAATTGCAAACAACTATGGGATTCAGAAATTCCAATTGCTAGCATGAAGCGGTTGCCCATTTTTCATGAACTCCCTTATTGGATTGAATTATTGAGCAAGCATTTGGTAGAACCGATGCATATTTTTAAGAGTGTGGGAGAGATTCTTTGGAAGACGTTGATCGAAAAGAAAGAAAGCAAAGCACAAAGGGAGGACTTAGAAGAGCGAGGTCATATGCGAGAGTTGTGGGCAATTACTAAGCCCAACGGAACAGTATCCTTACCAAGAGCTCCTTGGGTGCTTTGCAGGATGGAAGAGCAACAAGTGAAGAAAACAATTTCAGAGTTTCAAACACCTACTCGATGCATGAGGTATCTAAAGACTACTTTCATAGAAAACAACGATCTTGCAGGGCTCAAGTCTCATGATTGGCACAAGTTTTTATAGTTTGTGCTCCCTGTAGCCCTAAAAGATTATCTTTCGGAAGATGTATGAAGAAACATTTATAAAATTAGTTCTTTAGTACGGTGGATCTCTTCTAAAGAGATAAATAAAGATAGCATAGAGGCGAAACTCAATGCTATCGAGGTTGTTTGTATGGTAGAGAAATACTTTCCCACAAGTATTCTCACTATTCAACTTCATTTACTGGTTCATGTGGTAGATGAAGTTGCAATAGCAAGAACTGTCCATAGTCGATGGATGTTCTTGTTAGAGTTCTTTGTGAAGACATTAAAAGGTTTTGTTGGAAAGAGAGCACGTCCAGAGGGTAGCATGGCAGAGGGATGGCTTGTACAAGAGTCTCTTGTTTTCATAACTGAGTTTCTGCGTATATCGGATCCCGAAATGCCTTGCTTATGGAGCGATGATGAAGATGTTCGTCTCGTAGGCGACAAACCACAAGGTAAAGGATTGCAAAGAAAAATGGATGCAGCTTTGAGAGAGAAGGCAATGAAGTTTGGCATAGTTAACTGTGAGCCTATGCAAAAGTGGTTAGAAAAGTATGAGCTTGCCAAGGAAACCAACGCAAAGGAAAGAGCTCAGTTTTGAAGGAATCGTTCCACTTGATTTTTGCCTCTTCCAGAAAGTCTTCAACCTCTTCCACCTTTTCCAACGAGCAGATGGCTAGATACAACGGTTTCACAAGCAAAGGCAGCGGGTGAAGATATCTCTGAAGAAGAAGAAGAACTCACAAAGGGATGTGATTGGGAGTATACTAAATACGGTGCACTATAGTCTCATGGACGACACTTTCGGATCGCATGAATCGATAAAAATAGGTCTACTTTTGATAGTGGGATGATGGTGAACTTTTTGCAAAAAAGTAGAGCGAGTGCAAGAGATGATAATGCTCAAGAAGGCGAGCTAGATTATTGTGGTCTGATTCAAGATATCTTGAAACTATCTTTTAGGAAGTTTGATTACTTTCTTTTTGATGTGAAATGGTTCAAAGTAGTCACCTCTGGAAGAAACACAATAGTGAGGTGGGATAAAAGCAGTTTGCTTCAAGTTGACTCCACAAAATTATGGACGGATGAAAGGGATACATTTGTACTTCCCGAACACTATGAGCAAGTTGTTTTTATACCTGATTCAAAAGAACCAGAGTGGCTATTTGTTTTACAAGTGGCTCCATGTAGTAGACAAATATATGAGAACATATATGTAGAAGAAAGTCCATCTGTAGTGGACTCAGAGATTTCATCATTCGATCGTCGAAGAGGAAGACATCATTGTTTCGAGAAGAAGAGGTCATTGAAGAAGAGGTCATTGTTCAAGAAGAAGAACCAATGGATGATGATCAGGAAGAAACTAGCATAGCAAGCGATTTTGATATGCATTGAAGTCCACAATAATCAAACTCCAATGGCCCCTGTCAATGAGTTGCATGTAAATATACTTTCTTAAATGAAACAAATATGTTTCCAAAATGAAGATGAATACTTACTTTTCAATATATGGGTAAATAACACATTCTACTTCTTCTGTAAAATCCTGTAGAAAGGACTTGGCATCTCCATGTTTATGCAAAAAACACTGTGTCACCAGAGGATCTAAAATAAATACTTTTCTTTGAACCGCTTCCTCACATTGTTGAAGAAGAACCCTACAAATCAAGAAATAAAAATGCAATTAAGGAACTAGGAAATTATGCAAAACAGAAGCATTTTAAGGCCTCTAGATATACCTGAGTGAAATGTTGACCACACTATCTGATATTTCAACATGAAGCTCCCTCAACATTTTGTTGTCTTCAGGTCGAATGTCAAGAAACAATTCATTTTGCCATGGCATTGCAACATTAACTATTACCTGCCCATCTCCTTTCTTGAGGAGCTCTTTATTTGCTTTCTGTAACTTTTGAATCTGGGTTAAGATGGCACTTTCCTCTGTAAATAATCCCTGCTTTTTCCTCTCCTCCTCACTATTTGCTACAGTTCTAGTTTCATGATCATGAGTGACTTGAGCGTTGATCTCTTCAATGACAACTGTTGTTTTGGGTGCTCGAGCTGGAGGTATATTTAAAATATCGAAGAGTTTTTTATCGTGGTGATCAATAGGAACCAGAGCTTTATCAAACTTATATCTTATTCTTGAAACAATAACATAATCCTTTGCCATTAGTGTTACCCTATGAGGATGAGCAGCACATAAGTAGGCATCATTCATAAAATCAATAGCAAAGTCCTCTGCAGCTTCTTGCAGGAATAGCAGTGCTTGAGTTTGCCACCTCACATTGACAAAGGATGAGGTCTTCATCAAAGAACAGAGGTTGGCTGAGATCTGCTTGACAACTCTCATAAATGGAAGTCTTGGGATCAACAATCCCACAGACTTTTGAGCTCTTCTAATTCCCTCAAGGACTTTACATGGTACTTGACCCTTTTTTTTGAAGGCTTGTTGGGCACATTGGCTTGAACCTTCTGGGAATTTTGCTCTTGGACATTTTCCCCTTGGGCATTTTTGTCCTGACCCTCAGGGTACAACTTCCTTGCTGTCTTTTTGGTTCTAGCCATACTCTGCAAAAAATCAGTCTTTAGGCAAGGAATTAGGAAAAGTGGAATATTACTCTCAAAAAACCATGATCATTGACTCTTTCCACTGTCAAAACTTACTCTCAAAAAGCTATGATCAATGACTCTTTCCACTATCAGAGGCACGACCAATGCAAGCGATAACAGCCATCCGGAAATGCCCGGATGTCCCTGATCGCTTGCATCGGTCGTCTTTAAATTAATCATCAAATATCAATAAATAATATCTTACAATGCAAAATACTCAATTATCACTAAGAAAAAGATAATTGGAAAACTATAATCAATGACTCTTTCCACTATCAGAGGCACAGCCGATGCAAGCGATAGCAGTCATCCGAAAATGCCCGGATGTCCTTGATCGCTTGCATCGGTTGTCTTCAAATTTATCATCAAATATCAATGAAATATATCTTACAATTCAAAATACTCAATTATCACTAAGAAAAGATAATTGGAAAACTATAATGAATGACTCTTTCCACTATCAGAGGCACGACCGATGCAAGCGATAGCAGTCATCCGGAAATGCTCGGATGTCCCTGATCGCTTGCATCGGTCGTCTCTAAATTTATCATCAAATATCAATAAAATATATCTTACAATGCAAAATACTCAATTACCACTAAGAAAAAGATAATTGGAAAACTATAATCAATGACTCGTTCCACTGTAAGAGACACGACCGATCCAAGCGATAAGAGTTATCCGTAAATGCCCGGACGTCCCTCATCGCTTGCATCGGTTGTCCCTAAATTCATCATCATATTTCAATAAATAGTAGTTAAAATAAAGGTAACAATGCGTTATACTCAAGCATAGCAAAGGAAACCAAAATTTGCAAGCTATGATCAAGGACTCGATGATATTAAAAAACATGACCGATCCAAGCGATTAGGGTTATCCAAAAATCTTGGATGTCCCTAATCGCTTGCATCGGTCATGTCCACATTACCTTACGTAGAGAGCGCTCTCTATAGAAATTGTGAAGTAGCCTAAAAACATGGTGGCAATGGAACCTCGACGCTTGGCAAGTGTTGACAGAAAAAAATGAAGCAAATGAATAGGGAAGCTTAAATAGGTCCCAAAACTGAGTTGATCGTTGTGCCACGTGGCATGCCTCGATTGGTCCACGTCAAATACCCGTTGCGAATTCCAACATCTTTTGCCACGTGGCATGATTTGATTGACCCACGTCATCTATCCGTTGCATCGGGGAACGTACACTTTACCACGTGGCACTCTGTGATTGGTCCACCTCATTCGACCGTTTCTTCCCTCCTCGCCTATAGAAAGCTACTTCCTTCACAAACTCAAACTTTCAACCTTCAGAGAACTTGTCTCACTAGAGACACGACCGATCCAAGCGATAAGAGTCATCCGTAAATGCCCGGATGTCACTCATCGCTTGCATCGGTCGTCCCTGAATTCATCATCATATTTCAATAAATAGAAGTTAAAATAAAGGTAACAATCCGTTATACTCAATCAACACAAAAGCAACCAAAATTTGCAAGGTATGATCAAGGACTCGATGCTATTTAAAAAACATGACCGATCCAAGCGATTAGGGTTATCCAAAAATCTCGGATGTCCCTAATCGCTTGCATCGGTCGTGTCCACATTACCTTACGGAGAGAGCGCTCTCTATAGAAATTGTGAAGTAGCCAAAAAACTTGGTGGCGATGGAACCTCCACGCTTGGCAAGTGTTTACAAAAAAAAATGAAGCAAATGAATAGGGAAGCTTAAATAGGTCCCAAAACTGAGTTGACCGTTGTGCCACATGGCATGCCCCGATTGGTCCACGTCAGATACCCGTTGCGAATTCCAACGTCTTTTGCCATGTGGCATGATTTGTATGATCCACGTCATCTATCCGTTGCATCGGGCAACGTACACTTTGCCACGTGGCACTCTGTGATTGGTCCACCTCATTCGACCGTTTCTTCCCTCCTCGCCTATAAATACCTATTTCTTCACAAACTCAAGCTTTCAACCTTCAGAGAATTTGTCTCACCTACATGTGTATTTTTCTTTCGTCGCCGACACGACCGATACAAGCGATTTTCATTGTTTGACCTACGTTGACTCACTCTAGTCGCTTGCATCGGTTGTGTTCTCCTAATAGACATACATGAGAAGCTGGAGCTTAGATGGAGGGAATGAATGAGATCCTTAGTGTCTCTCCATCAGAGAAACTTCTTGATTTCATGGTTCAAGAGGGTTTAAGTGTAGATTATTTTCCTGATGCAATGACCATATTCAACCCCGAAATTGATTTTGAAAAACTCTTAGAGAACTCGAAAAGTTTTCTTAAGGATGAGTGGGAGATTTTCTTGGGGTTGGTCAATGGGAGGATCCTTTCTATTTCTTAGAAAACCTATGTCCATCCTCACAGCTTTGGGAAGGATCCAATAGATAGGGCTAAAATCACAAGAAAATGCAAAAGGATATCCCCTTTGCCAGGGAAGCTTGATTTATGCCCAGAGCATGAAAAGGACTGTTGCTTGCTCCCTTTAAACATTGCTTTCTTGATATGGCTTGATCATATCTCAGTTGAAAGGGAGGAAAATGTTCATGATGAAGACGAGCCTTGCTTAGAGCTGACACTTGAGGCTAGCTCAAAAACTATGAAAGGTGTCATGGAGATTGTTGAGGAGATCAATCTCCAAGCAGAAGAAGAGCAGGTAAAAGATTTTGATGTGGCCACTTTTAAAGCAGAGACTGCAATAAGGGAGCCAACTGAAGAAGTTCAAGTGTCTGAGAAGTCCCTACTTCTCCCAAATCTACCTTTTTACTTTATCTCTGGGAAGGACTTCATACCTCTATTTTACATTCAGGAACTTTTCAATCTAAGGGAGGACTACTGTCTTGCAGCTATAGCTGAGGCAGAAGAAGTTGCAAGGAGATTCATCAATAAGAAAGGAGAAAGAAGAGAGGAATTTCTGCATCTTGATTTGGATTTGTCTAATGAAGGATTCAAAGATTCATCACAAACTCTTTCAAAATGCTTTGAGAAAGCTATCTCAGAGAAGCCAAAGCTTGCTGATGAAGAGTTTGATGAGCATCAGAAGCAACATGGAATATACTCGTTTGGACGCGGCTATTCATTCTTGGATGTCGCTGAGGACAAAGGAACAATTTGTATTGACTCAAAAGAGCTCATTGAGGAGGAAGATGAGGTCAAGGTATGTTGTTTGATATATTCTATCAATTAAAGTTTTTGTCCGATATCTCCATTTTTAAGTGAGAAAATGCCCACGACCGATGCAAGCGATACAACCTAACGGATAATCTCCGTTGGGCCTTATCGCTTGTATCAGTCATGTTCGGACTTGAAGAGGAAGATGAGGTCAAGTATGTAGTAAAATATATTCTCATGATTTAAAGGCAAAGGAGATGAGATGGGCTTGATGCAAAATCTCTATCTTGTGTCAGTTTGTCCAAGTTCTCCATTAGAAGTGTCAGAAGTCGATCACGACCGATGCAAGCGACAAGGCCCATCAGATATTTTCCGTCGGGCCTCATCGCTTGCATCGGTCGTGTTTAGACTTGAGGAAGATGATGTCAAGGTATACAGTTAACTATATTCTCAAGAACTTTAGGTTAAGGATATGAGATGGGACCAATGCAAAATCTCTTTCTTGTATCAGATTTGTCCAAGTTCTCCATTCGAAGTGTCAAAAATGGATCACGACCGATGCAAGCGATTAGGCCCATCGGATATTTTCCGCTGGGCCTTATCGCTTGTATCGGTCGTGTCTAGGAGTTGCATGCAGCAATGATAATACATGTCTTGCTTGTGGGAATTCCCCTCATTTATCAAACATTAGATGTTTCTAGGCAGTTTGCAAATAGATATTGATGACGACCGATGCAAGCGATAACGACTGTCTGAATTTCTCTGAAGACCCTTATCGCTTGCATCAGTCGTGTCTCTTGCTTTTCTTTCTAATAGTTTCAAGTTACTTCACATGTTTTCTGGCACTTCATCTAACCATGTTTTTCATTTTTATCACAGTTAACTTTATTGAATGAAGACAATTACCTTGGCAGGGGCAAGGGAACAAGAAAAGCCTTAGAAGAGAAAGGAAAAGCAAAGGTGGATATTCATTCTATTATCCACTATCTTCCAAAGTTGAACCCAGACACTTTTTGTGTTATTCACAAGCACTATAGTGAGGAGCCAGACTTTGCATTGTTCTGCTTGAGGACTTTATCAAAATACATGGGTTTTACTCCAATACCCTTTAATGCTTTCAGAGTTTTACTGCTTGAAAGAGCAACTGCATTCAGAATTTTTGGATATGCCCCAAGACTCAATGCTTCAAGGGCAGGGTACTTTCTTTGTTATTCAAGCTATGCAATGGCTCCAAGGGTGTCAGATTTAAAAAGCATTGTTGGATATAGGAGAAAAGAGTTCCTGAGATATAGAGGTGATTTGCCAGAGCCAAGCTCTTTAAAAAGGCTCAAGGAATGACTTGATTTTTTCAAATTCTATATCTCAACAAATGTACATATACAGAAATTGCCCAATGTGATATAAGACATTGCAAATTTTTTTGGTGTAATTGTTATTGATTCTCTGGTCAAAGTCATCTGATGGTAGTAGACATATTTCTTTTCAAAGCATAATACATCATGAAATGTACATACATGACATCTTTTATTTCTCAAAGAAATAAAAGACATTGCAAATATTAAAGCTTTGTTTGAAATGTGGTCTTTTTCAGTTTGTGATATTGATACATGATTTGTCTTCCTTCTGATTATATTTGGCATGAGGTCCTTTGTAATTGTCTTCTAAAGAACCAATCAAAAAGCTCTCTGAAGGCATTGCTCTTTGTTACTCCTCCTCCTTTCCTTGTACACCTAAAGAAGCTTGTCCTTGCTTGATAATGAGATTTTTCCATGCCTTGGGTGTTCCACATGGCAAGTGGTTCTTTTTCTGCAAAGAATGCACCATGCACAAGAAGAATATGCTGGAAAGAAGAAGAATCTCATTAGATCTTTATTTCAATTAAAAATAAATAAATTGAATAACATATTTTGGAGCTCACCAAGTAGTATGTTATGTCTTTGGCACCCCATGCCTCTATGATGGTTTCTATAAGCTCTGTGGTCACCTTTTTGAAATCTGTCACATAACTTTTTGATGTTACCTGCTGCCTCATGATCTTTAAAAGATTATCTAGTTTGACCCACAACACCATTCTCTTTTTTGCTATTTCTGGTTTGCTTTTTACATTAGTCGTGACCTCACAAAATGTTTTCCATGAATTCCACATGGCATTAAGTTGTTTGCCATCATGGTTGCTGAAGAATCTCCTTGCTTTTGCACCTCCCATTGAGACATCCTGTAAAAAATCACCTGTATTTTGTGAAAGCTTTGGATCTTTTCTTAGATGAACATCACCACCATGAAACCCCATTTCTGAAAGAAGGCATTCACATTTTTTTATGCATTCATCTTCAAGAGTTGTAGGCTTGATAGAATATGCATAGTCCAAGTGAAGACGGACCAACTTGTCAATGATTCTTAACTCTGCATGTAGTGTACATATATGTACATTTGTCAATGCTATTGGAAGTATGGGATCCCAAATCATTGAAGAAGATGAGTAGTTACGAAGAATAACATTTTGTCTAGAAGGAGCCTCTTCACCCTCAGCTCTAGCAATCCATCCATTTGTGCCTGGGCTTTGCATGCAGTACAAGCAAGGGTATTTAGAATTTGCTCCCCCACTTATACCAAACATGCATTTGAGTGTCTTTAGGTCTCCACTCAAATGCCATTCAACTTGAAAGTTTCCGTAGTCTTTGACATTCAACAATTCTCCTGCATGATGCCCTTGGATAACATTTGGAATGTTTGTGTGTGATAATAACCATTTAAGTGTTTTATGGCTTTCAGATGGAACTTGAGCACAGCCAACCCACCATAACTCCATTTCTGATTGTACTTTGAGAGATGGGGTATCCAATTTCCCAAGGCTATAGTCCAAAGCTTTGTTCATCAGTGCAATGCTTATTCTCTCCATCTTTTGATGTTTTTTAAGCTCAGCTTCATCAAGTTTGATTACAAATTTCAATAGACCAGAACATTCATGCTCTTTTATATTATAGAACTGAACCATGTATGTTTGAAGTTTTATAACATCTATCCATATGTTGTTAAATGCATTGTAAGTGAAATGTAACTTTTGTTTTCCTACTTCGTAAGGCATGTTACCGTGAATATGTTTATATTCACCAAATACTGATGTGATCTTCTTATTCAAGCAGAGCCGAAACTTTCCTACATGATGGGGTCTAGGCAATCCAAAACTTCTAACTTTGTTAAATTTTAAAAATTCACACCAAACTTTTGAAATTGCTCTATAACCTTTCCTACTCACTCCGACACTAAAACAAATATTTTGAGTTTGAGATGGTTCTAGTAAAAGATTCATTTCTGTCATGAGTTTTTGAAAAACAAAGCGTTTCAAGCATGTATTTTCATTTAGTTTCAATAGTCTTAAAACATCATTTTGACTCAAAATTTCATTACAGAAATGTATGCGCTCAAAACTGCTCGACATATTGAAACCTAGCACATTTGTCACATGATCTCTAACAATTTTCATTCTTTTCTTTTTCTGGCCAGATTTTTCAGTCAAATCTAAAAAAGGTTTTACTCGTTTTGACCGCATTCTCAAACCTATAGGAGTTTCTTTCATTTTTTTAAAAGACTCTAACTGAGAAGATAAAGTGGATAATTTGTTTTCTAGCTCCCTCATATGTAAATTCTTCTGGTGTAGTGTGTTTTGTAAATAGTTTATGTATTGTACATAATTCCTTGAAATATCCCAGAGCCTTGAACAATAGCCTCGTAAACCATCCTCACCATCTCCCACAAATCTAATCAGATCATGAAGATTATGAAAAGGGGGGTACCTTCCAGTTTGTGGATCAATTGGATAAACAGATCCATCTGTCCATATGTCCATATGTTTCTTGCCTTCCTTTCGCAATCCATCCACTTGAAGAGGATGAAGAGCCCTTCGAAATACTTTTCTTGTCGTCGCATACTCCTGACTAACTACAATGTTGATATGGAACTTTTTACAATGATTTCGATTGTTTGAAAGCTCAGCGAGAGTATTTGGGTTAACGTTCTCCATGGTCTGCTATGAAAAATGACCGGCAAGTGTCTAAAATGACGTGAAAGGGAGAAACAGGCTTGCTATGAAAAGCAGAGAAAAAAAGCGCAAAACTGACATCAGCACACATTATATAGGTCCGTGAACAAGAGGAAAATTCAACTTTTGAGGCGTAAGATATCACACAAACTTCGAGGCGTAAGATATCACACAAACTTTTCATGATTATATGATACGAGTTTCTCTCTCTTCAAAATTTGCATAAGATACGTTTTAAATGAACTTACACGAAATTTCTTAAAGGATTTGACAACTTTAATCCCGATTAAGCACAACTAATTGAAATCCTTACACGGCCCTTTTTGGGCCGTTTTTCGCCCTAATGAGGAAAATACAAGTGTTAATCTGGGCAGACATCTTCTTTGATGGCAATATTCTCCTAATCTTGTTGGATGCAACTACCATTAAATCTCATGTATTGATCTGCAAAGCTCAAGGTAAGTAGCCTCAGTTCTATCGGTTAACTCACATACACAGAACCTTTAATATATATAACAATTGATAATGTCTGTTTTCGAACTCATGGAAACTTCAAAGTGCATTTGTAGTTTAAGCCGTAAGTATTGGTAACTTTTATCCTCTACGATCTGTAAGCCGAGGGCATTATCAATTAATGAAACAACTGATTAATAATTTCATCAAAGCAATATGACATAAAAGGAGATAGCGTCAGAATTTACCATAAATATTTAAGAGCACACATCATCATATATATTTTCCATTTGTCGTCGGTATCGTGCATCATCCT
This sequence comes from Ceratopteris richardii, assembly GCA_020310875.1. NCBI lineage: Eukaryota > Viridiplantae > Streptophyta > Polypodiopsida > Polypodiales > Pteridaceae > Ceratopteris > Ceratopteris richardii. Next base: position 183,777,801 of record CM035407.1, read on the forward strand.
GCATCAAAGCACTTCAGCAGCGCTTAAAAGTTCAGATTAAAATCGTAGTCATCAAAAATCCTCACATCGTCCTCACTAAATTCACCTTGCATAGAAAAGAATCAAAGGCGTGTTCAGAGATTTGCGAATTCAAGAGCGCTTTAGAGTGTCACTGTATTTGAGAACATAAGATAAAAACTTCAGCTTCATAACATCAAATCAACATCTTCTAAGAGTCTATTAATAGACACAGATTTCCCTTCAAAGACAAAACGTTGAATTCTTCTAGAGCTTGGTTTCCACAGTTTTGTATTATTAGTGGTAGACTATATTAGCAGAACAGGATCAAAAGCCAACTTATTAGTCTTCAACATAAAACATATCTACAAAAATGGTTTATCAAACCATTTAACAAACAGTTTTAGCGCACATCTGGAAAATGATTGATCCAATGATGCCAATCTTTAGCTTTTATTCTCGCACAGATTAAACATATGAAGAGAGCGGCTGTTAGATCGGATTTGATTATATATACTGATTTTCATATGACCTTTTTGAGCTGGCAAACATGGAAGAATCATAGCAGTTGTGCACATATAGGATTGCCTTCAAGCACAATCAAAGTATATGAAATTGACTCAAATGACTCAAAGCTTTTATTAGTAATTTGTTCATTCAAGCGTATTTTTTTTCAAAGATTTTAACAAAAATTATGCGCAAAAGAATCAGTCATGGATATAGTTCTGCCTAGATTGCGGAAGAAATGTCTATGTTTCTCAATTTAAAGCAGCAGACAAGTGATCAGAATTAACACACAATAAACTAGAGATTTCAAGTTTCCAAATAAATCTAAGTTAATGAGTTTCTTCAGCTTATCATTGGTGCTATAGTCGCATGAACATGTATCATTATACATAGTATATGTAGATTCCATATGTTTATTAAGAGAAACAAAAAACAAATTATATCTGCACATATCCGCACATCTCGTAATGAATTATAGATCGTTTCTTATATCAAATGTGATATAGTAACTAAGTGCAGCAGTTCATCGGAACTTCAGAAATTTAATAAGTTATTAAAGCTTCAATATAAAGCCTTGATAATTTACCAGATGTAATACGTACGGTATTTTCACTTTCAGAGCGATAAATCGTTCCTCTTGGCAGGAGAATTAATAGCAAGAATGCAACAAACACAAGTGAATGGCACAAATCTCAGAAGTTGCACAGATGAAAAACATAATTGTATATCAGAAATATGGACAATGTTTCTATAAATATTTACAACTTAAGAACCATACTGGCTTTACACAATTTACCTTCATTTAATGTGCATTACATGTTTGAATTAATGATTAATATGCTTTGAGTTCACCTATAAAATTCTCACGGTTTATACTCTCGTTGATGGGATCTTGGATGAGATAACATTTAATCGCCCTATGCTTATATGTTGTGATATATGACAATGAATGATTGTGAGGAGGGGAGTCTTCACTACACTTGAGCTTGCTCCAAGCACGCGGCGTGCGCCATTAGCGAGACGGTTGACTTGATCCACCAGCCATTGTGAATCGCTCCCACAGTGGAATGTCTAGAGAACTTGAGCGTGCAGAAATTAAGCAGGAATTTTGCATGGAAGAGAATTTTCTTTCGCCTAAATCACACACTATAGATGAGATGTTCATAGATTTTCTCAGCCATCACTCGGACATCCTCAGATCTCTTGATACCGATGTTCATGCATTTTACCAACAGTGTAAACTTGAAAAGGAGAATTGAGACCCTCGTTGAGCGGAGGTGGATATATCTCCTTGTTCACATTCTTTGCCATAAAGATCTAGCAAGGTTGCCATGCCTACGTTCAAGCGCTCCACTGGTCAGGATGATTGTTGATTCCTTAGACACCCCATTTTTACACACATTTATCACTGGTGATCCTAAATTGAATTTTCCTAGCATACATCTGTAGTAGGCTGGCTAGTCTGAAGCATAGCCATACGCGAGAAACTTCTCCCCTTCGAACCCTCTCCTGATTCAACAGACTCTTCCAACAATCTCAGCAGCTCTCACATGGATCTTTCATCTAACGGCGACAATAGTAGCTCAGGTTCATCGTCGATGTACAACGAATGCAATGACAGTGTATTACACTACGTAGGAAAAGAAGCAGAAGATGAAGATGAAGATTAAGAAGAGACCGTTGCAGTGAGGTCTGGGTATAAGCCACCAACGCATCTTAATCCTCCATCTCTCAGATCATGTGTCGCATGCTGTAAGGGTGCTTTCACGTCCAAATTGACCAGTGATGTCGATGCAGTAGATATTCAATGCTCTGATACCACACTAAAAATCACGTGCAACTATGGATATGGCAGATACGAAGCATAGAAGGAAATAAAGAAGTACACGTGCATATAAACAATAGATGCGTCAATTTCATTATCAAAAGTGATTACATACGTAGATCAAGGATGTTCTTATCATTAAATGAAGGACAAATAAAGTTGTTGATGGTGATAAGATTCGCACATGGCCTTCCTGAAAAAGTGGATGTTACCTGACATATGACAACTGAAGCCTACCTGACAGTGCAGGACTGACAATGGCTTTTAGAGAAAGAACAAAAGAGGTTACAAACTATACATGAAAAGGACCTCCTTAAATAGGCACGACATAGAAATATGTCATTCTGTAATGGCAGGAGTCATTCGTTCATACCAAAAGATTGCCCCATACATTGTTAAATATCATATGTTTGTCGTTGTTGATTACCAGCAAGGCCTAAAATTGACGGTTTTTTTCCCGTCATAGGCTATTTTTCCTGTCAATAACGGGTGAAAAAATTGTTTACCTGTCAAAATACAGGGACATGCGAAGATTTTCCTGTCAACGGACAAGTTGAAGGTAAATTTACTTGTCAATTGACAAGTGCTAATAATAAAATCACCTGTCATTTTTTCTATATAATAGTTTATTGATAGATATGTATATAAGATTAAATTGAGCGGACAACGTATGAGTAAAACCTGCATCGAGTTTTTTAAAATCTAAAATATTCCAATGTTTCACATAAGCTTTTTAAAGTTTGAAGTCTATACGTATGAAACCTAGAAGCGGGCATGAGGGGCGGCGGGTAGGTCTTCGTTTCTGTGTGAAATCTCATTAGGTTCAAAATTCAAATTCTAGCAAAGATAAGACTATACGTATGAAACCTAGAAGCGCGCATGAGGGGCACTGGGAACGTATTTGTTTATGTGAAATCTCATTAGGTCCGATTCCATCCGAATTCTGGTGATGTTTTGTAAAGCACCGCATGCAAGAAACTGCGTAGTGCAGAGTCTCGAGTGTCGAGCTGGTTATATTGGTTAGGTTGGGGCTGGTTAGAAGCTTATCTCAGACAGTGAAGCATTGCATGAAAGCATCCGTCTAGATACTCCTCTGAGCCTGACATCTCACCTCAGTAGCTATTGACTCTTGAGTCTGCAACAGATTACATTTTCCATCGCGCATGAATGTTGAGGATTTTTTAGGCGTTCGAAGTTCATCTTCAGGTTATCACCAGGTATTTTTTCCGTCGTCCAGCAAGTGATCGAGGAAAGATAATACATTCGCTTCATGTTCAAAGGTATGTACAGTTTTTGGTGCCTGTCCTGTACGCATATTATAGTAGTTTGTATATGAGAAAAAAACAAATAATCCAATGATGCTTAGAATTAGTTATTCTATCATATCTAAAACTTTGAGTTGTACTTGCATGGCAATGATGGCATATGTCTCTACATGCATATATACACCTGTTTTGTGTGCCATATCCGTAGTTTTATCCACAACAGTATAGTGGCATTTCAGTCCCGTTATTGAATGTTTGTATTTATGCGAAAAATATATACATTTTCAATTAAGCTTATGATGTAGCCTCATATTCTGCAGATATTTATGTACGACATGGAGCTTGCTTATGCAATATGGATTATATGAAAAGGGGAGATGATGAGACTTTTGGAGTTTTTCAACAACTCAACACTACACTCTGTCAACCTTCAAAAGTCAGGTGTGTCAAGACTCAAAACTGAAGCTCCAAATAGTAATCTCAGCTTTCAAGCTCCAATGACAAGTTACAATTGACGATCTTTCATGTTTCAAATACAATGAGCATATTGGCTATAGCTTGTCAAAGTACATATATATGGCTGTAGCTTATCATAGTAGTTCATTGCGAAATATTTAGAGAATTAAAACTGTTGAGGTATTTTATAACTAGAGTACGTTTCAAGTATCTATTGCATCATAATTTTGAGCAAACATAAGTTTTTCTTTGGGTTTTTCTTGTACTGGATAGCTCCTAAGTTCATAGTGGTTATTATTGTTTTACCTAAATGAGTTATGTGAAAATGGAGCTACCTGCAAAGCATTGAGTATAAAACTTGATGTTTTGTAATAATATAAAATTTTGAGATGGTTGTACAGTTAATGATCTTTGTGTTGTTCGTTCTTTAGTTTTAGATAACATCCAAAATGTGTGTAATTCAACTTAGAAGATATTCAAATAAACAAAAGATCTTTATTACATTCAATAGATAAGGTAACATGTTTTTAATTGTTTCTGAGAATGTGCAGTCATAATATGGGATGGTATTCGTTAATACATCACTGAGGATTCCTAATATGTCCTCAAGCAAGGTTCTTTTAATACATAACAGCTATCCCAATTCACACTCTCTTGAGGAGAAATAGGTCTTCCCACAAGGCTCTTTTAGGACATAACAACTCTCCTCAACCATGCTGTGTATAAGTGAAACAGTTGTAGGATGTCCTAATAGAACTTGCATTATTTTTTTCAAAAAGCTTTACAAAGCATTTAGGCATGGTACTTTTTGAAAGATAGGTGGTATTAACAATAAAGTCATGAGATATAGAGAGTCCTGATATATAAACATCTCGAAATGTCAAAGGATTATTTCAATCCACAATGGCCTGTTCCGTGTGATGTAGTTAGTTTTCAAATATATATTTAAGTATGGAAAAAGACAAGTTTACGTATTGCAAATGCGATATCTAAGCGTAGATTATGTTTTTTAAACAAGCATGACTTGATTACTCCATTGATAGCTTTTCGAATTCATGAAAAATATTTTTCATTTGCTCTATGAAAATTGTTCTTAGCGTAGGCTTTGTCTTTGAACATGAAGCGAATATAAAATGCAAATTTACTTTTCATTTAAAAATTCATAGTTTTTGAATATATACAGTTTTTAGAGCTCAAAAGCTTTAAAAGCTCCCGTGATCAAATTAGGGTTTGCATATACACTTTGATTGTTTTTATAGGCAAGAGTCAATTTCAAGGGATTGTAGGAAAATTTCAAGGGATTGGTTCTCCTACAGCAATCTAATTATTCACAATTGCACAACCATGGACTATGAGCTTTGTCATGGATTGTGCTCCGAGCATGTTTGCACTTCATAGTTCACCCTTACTTGCTTATAACCTAGTGACTCTGGAGCATAAAGATATTACATCAGTGACAAATGTTTCACATAAGTTCTGAGCCTGTCTCGTTTCAAAAATGCATGTCATTTGACAAGGATCTTTTAGAAAAAATCTGTCATGTGACAGAGAGACGAAAATTTTTCCTGTCATATTAAAGGTTGTGCAACCCGTCAATTTTAGGCCCTGTTCATGATATATGAGAGAGAGAGAAAATACAACCTTCGAGTCATGAGGCGAGGGGCATGTTCTAAAACATATGGAAAAATCTCTGTCTCTGTCTCATGAACATCTACTTTACATATTTATAGAAATCTGAACATCACGTGAGCCCGAGGCCCATCTACTTTACGTATTCGCCATCTCCTCAAACATGTTCATGGCAGACAGGTATTCCTCTCACTTCACACTGTCCTACCATCTTGCATATCACTTGAGTTTTCGTCTTTGTTTCCCTTTCTTTGTCTTTGTTTTGCACGCTACCCATTTTTGTTATGGACGGCCAAAGTGCATCACTCATCTTCCTGAGTTTCCAGTAATGCCTATCTTTTTTTATTAAAATAAAAGGAAATTCGGCATTATCCTACTCTCTCGGATTTGTATTAAATAAAGAAAAAGAAAAGTACAAATGAAAGGGACTAGTCCCCACTAGACCTGCCAAATCTCAGAGAGCGGAAGAAGATTTTAGAGAGTCTAGATGGCATTACAAAAAAGGTTAATCACCCTCTCATCAAGTAATGCCTATCTTAGATATCCCACACTACAACAAAACAAAGGCCTTTTGAAGTACCTCTTTTGGGCATTGTATGTGCTCATGAATGCAGCAGTTTATCTATGAGATGTAGTAGGAAAATGGAGGGTGTGAATATATGATCAATAATATCAATGCACAAGCGATTGTTTGAATGCAGCAGTTTATCTATGAGATGTAGTAGGAAAATGGAGGGTGTGAATATATGATCAATAATATCAATGCACAAGCGACAAACAATGAGAAGTTATTTTTCTTTCTCTTATTGCCATTATTTGTGAAAGTCTGCCTCCAACAAAGGTACACCGTCCTATATTTTCGATAGTTTTTTTTTATATATATAAACGAAGTTCGGCCTTAACTTATTCTCCCGGATTTGAATTAAATAAAGGAAAAATACAAAAGAAAGGGACTAGTGCCCACGGGATCCCCCGAATCCCACAGAGCAGGGGAAGCTTTTATAGAGTGTAGATGGCTAGACAACAAAAAGGTTAACCGCCACATGGGTAAAGTGTGTTCTTGATCAAAAGGAAAACTTGATGACTCCTAAAAAAAAGGGGGGGGGGGGGGTTCTTACAATTAGCGATCCTTTTGCCAAGGGGGAACAATGACTACTCAATTGACCAGAGTTTCGAGCGTTCCGGAGAGTCACAGTGCGACTACTCGCTTCTCCCAGCAGAGCTGGCTTCCAATTAATATATTTATGATGACTAATTTTCATTCCGATGATCGGCCATAGCCTTTGTGGTAGGCGTTGCATGACTTACATGGAGTTAAAGAGGAGGTTGTATCCCCATCATGTGGAGCCCACTTGGTTTTAAGCTTATTATTGACATACTGTAGCTCTTTGTGATGCCAGAAGGGGGGGGGGGGGTTCTTACAATTAGCAATTCTTCTTCTGAGAAGGAAAAAGGACTTCTCGATCGACCACTCCTTGGGGGCATTGCCAAAGTTTTGAGCACATCTTTCTCTCCAAATCTTCCAAAGGATCTCTCCCCTAATCGCATTCCACAACGCCGCTGAGCAACGGATCGCTTCACCAATGAGGGCTTGCTTCCAATTGATTTGTTCTTGGAGTCCCAAAGAACGACCAAGGATCCTCCATAATCGAAGGGATTTAGGGCAAGCAAAGAACAGGTGACCAATATCCTCTTTGCTACGGCAACATCTCTTACACCAGGGCGGAATCCCACACATCTTGTTAGCTTTTGCATTGGTCCATATTCTACGGTGAAGGATTTGCCATAGGAGAACCAACTTTTTGTTTTCAATGAGCGGGTGCCAGATAGACATAAATTTCATATCCCATCGAAGTCGCGTCTAGTTGAGACACCATTTCTTGTTGAGACTGATGTGAATGGCATTGCAAGCTTCGACATATGGAAGCTTAGAGAGGCGATTACCATTATACCATTTAAGGCCCATTCGGTTCGCAGAGTCCTGTCCCATAAGTAGTCGGATTTTAGATCGGTCCCAAGCGTGGCATGTGCTCAGTAAAACATTCCACTCCTCGTATGTGATTGCAGTAGTAGTGTCAAGGTCCTCAAAGTCCATCCATCTGTTCCTGTCCTGTTTCCGAAGGTGCTTCCATTGTTTGAATCCCTTATTCCAGAGTCTCTTGGCACTCAAGACATTCCAAGGCTCCACGTTTCTCATGCCTTGGATCGGGAACCAAATAGAGTCGTTTTGTCTTATACCTCCAGCCCACTTCCAATCTTCATTGATTCTGACGTGCGCTTTGAATGTTTTCCAATAGTTCGTAAGCCAAGATTTTTCGAGCTTTGATTTGACTTCTCAAAAGTGCACCAAAGATGTCATTGTAAAAAAGTCTTTTCATTAGGTGCACTATTAATGACGATCATGCAAAACGTGTCCCATGAAGTTGGTATTGTGAAAATTATCAGGGCAATCTTTATCGTTTTTGTCAATGTTCATATTTTAACCTTCCAACTTGAATACTCGTAGATCAAAATCATTAAGATGAGTATCAAAGCTATCTGTACGATTCACGAGAAGATTATGTGAATTCTTCATCACACATTCTATCTTTCATTTCCTTCTCATCGGTATCGCACAAATTGTAATCTAACTCCCAAAGGGTCCCACAATACAAAACCTTGACGTAGAAACTATCCAGGAGATGAGAGAAATAATGTAGATAACCATCTAACCGAGCTCTTTCAAATCATCATAATCCATGTTGAAGAGTTCCCCTTCAAGTCCATGCAGTATTGGCTTTTAGTGTCTTACTTGAAATAACGCATCACATATCACATTATTTCATAAGAAAATTTCAGAATATTCATCAAAATTTTGGACTTCAAAGTGATCATTTCCTTAAAGAATATAAATTTCTCATTAGAACTATTTTCTTTAATCCATGTTCCATTAGATGGCTTCAAATGTTTTTTTTAATTTATTATGATTTTAAATAGCTCCCATAAAAAAATGCTATACGATTCGATAAACATGATATAAAAATATGGCTAAGTTCTAAGTTTTGAAAAGTTGCAAAAGAAAATCTTTAGAAAAATGAAGGAATTATCCAGAATATTTATTGATAGAGAAATTGAGAAACTGAATTCCAACCAATAAATGAAAGGGAAATCCTACAATCCTTCTACAATCCTCTATTGTTTTGGATGATGATAAAAACAATGCTTACACACCCATAGAAAATTGCAGAAGAATAGAGGCTTAAAATAGAGTACATTCATATGCAAGTTTGACAATAGGTAGTAACAAATGGTCTATAACTAACTACACCAATATATATTTTATTACAAAATAATTATGCAAGAGTGTCTGACCCTCATTTGGCTTTTCACATTGAGACTTACAATGACAGTATCTTGGTAACGACAACTATGGTCAATATGAAACAACGGGGAAGAATGAACAAGAACATATGAGTATGATGATATGACCTATACATCCCACCACGGAGCTATGCCAATAATTAGAATGAATTGAATTCCATCATATGATAACATTATCTATAGCTATTCGATAGTAAAACCTTGGTCAAATCCTCTACTGCTTTTTCTTAAGTTTGAGCCCTTTAAAGGAAAGTGTACTTAGTGGCTAAGCCATCATTGCGCTTGGTCTTTGCATGGTAACTAGATTCTTAGTTAATGCCAAAATTGGACTATCAATAAGTAAATGAGGTAAGCACATTTTAAGGTATACCCATACCAAAGCCAACTTAGAGAGCCACAATGCTTCCTTACATGCCTCACTAATTGTAGTGTGTTCTAGTTCTATAGTGCAAACAACTATACAATCTTAAATGTGAAAAGTCTAAAAAAAACAACTCTTATGAAGTGAAAAATGCACCATGACGTATAATTTGTGTTGTCGAAACAACTAAAATAGTTGGAGTCTATGTATCCAAACATATGTGCTTCACCTCTACCCAAATATAAACACTTATCCTTAGTTCCACTAAAACATTCCAATACTTCTTACTAAGATTTCACACATATCTACTCACAACTCTTGCTCAAAATGAAATGTCTAGTCAAGTGGATGGTTCTTCACTTGAAGATGGTTCTTCTGAGTTTGTATCCTGTGCTCTGTAAATAGAATGTTTGATGTAGACTAGCCAAATAAGAGTTTGCTAATGAAGACGTTTCTTTTGAAATTTATGATTGAATGGAGTGACATGAAGCTGCAAATCCATCACTGATTCTTTGAGACTTTCATCGTTGTAGCATTTCCGTCTACTTAAGAATATTAGACTTGATGTGACGTCGGGATGAGTTGATTCCTAGCTATATATTTTCAGTATGTCTCTAATGTTTTCGATTGGAACTTCTTAGACTAACTTTAACCATGCAGAGAAGTAAGAAGCCCAAGTTGAACATGTAACATCTTGTTCATCTTGTGCAAGACAAGTACCATATTTGATGGTCTTTGAAACTCATCGTCCTGACACACATCATAGAGCCTATGGGACGCGACGACTGACATGAGGTGTAAAGATCTCTCTTCTCAGAAAAAAATATTGAATCAACAAAAAACAGGGGGCAAAAATATGTGCTCTAATGATAGCAGAAACGTAAATATGTCTACCAAAAATAGTGCTGATCTTGAGACATCTACAATTCTAGAGAATAAGAAAAAAATTCTAGAGCTCATCGATTACAGGACTCTTTTCTCACCCTTATCAAAGCAGGAGTAAGAGAGATATTGAATGCTATACATCCCTTTTACAAAGTCTGTAATGGCATGTCTCATTCATCAAAACTTTGGATTTCAAAGTGATCATCCCCTTACAAATTAAATTTCTTCTTAGAATCATTCGCTGTAGTTCATGTTTCACTAGATGTCTTAAATTAATTTTAGAAACTGGTTAAGATATAAAAGAATTCGCATGAAAAAATGATGTAAGATTAGATAGAAATGACATTGAAGTATGGCTTAGTACTAAGTTTTCAAAAACGTGACAATAGATTATCCTTGGGAAAATAAACATACGATCCAAAATATTCAATAATAGATCAATTAAACTCCAACGTGTACATGAAAAGGACCTCCTGAAATAGGCATGACATAGAAATATGCCATTCTGTAATGGCAGGTGTCTTTTTGTAATGGCAAAAACAGTGTGCATCCCGCAATAAGATGATAGAGCATTCAATTGTAAGCACATGAAGTAGCGTCAAAGTTCGAAAATGAGGTCACTGTCCGTGATGGGAAGCTGTCAAAACCGCATCACTTCAGAAGCTCATAGCACATCGTAATGTGCAAGAAGTCTTGTCGGAAGCATCTTCACGCCTGAGAGAAGGAAGAAGCATCCCTCTTATTTCATTCACTACTCTAGCGCGTATCTCCTCCTCCGATTCAACATCACTTTTACTTACCATACACTCACGTTTGTTTTTTTTTTTTTGTTTGCCTTTTCCTTTTTATTTTTTTCCTTGTTTATTTTGAGTTTCCATTTTTTTTCTTTTGTTTTTGTTTTCATCTTTTACTTTGATTTTTTTATTTTTCGACTAGTTCGTAAACCAATATTTGTCGAGCTTTGATTTGACTTCTCAAAGTGCACCAAAGATCTCATTGTAAATAAATCTTTTCATGAGGTGCACTATTAATAACGACCATGCAAAACGTGTCCCATGAAGGTGGTATTGTGAAAAAATATGAGGATGATCTTTATCATTTTATCAGTGTTCATATTTTAATCCTCCGACTTGAATACTCGTAAATCAATATCATTTAGATGAGTGGCAAAGCTACCTGTACGATTCATGAGAAGATTATGCAAATTCTTCATCACACATTATATCTTTCATTTCCTTCTCATCGGTATTGCACATATTGTAATATAACTCCCAAACGGTCCCACAATACAAAACATCAACGTAGAAAGTATTCAGTAGATGAGAGAAATAATGAAGATAACCATCTAACCGAGCTCCTTCAAATCATCATAATCCATGTTGAAGAGTTCCCCTTCAAGACCATGTATTGGCTTTTAGTGTCTTATTTGAATTAAGGCGTCACATATAATCACATTATTTCATAAGACAATTTCAGAACATTCATCACAATTTTGGACTTCAAAGTGATAATTTCCTTGAAAAATTTAAATTTCTCATTAGAATCATTTGCTGTAATCCATGTTCCATTACATGGCTTCAATTCTTTTTTTTTTAATTGATTATGATTTTGAATAGCTCCCATCAAAAAATGCTATATGATTCGATAAATATGATATAAAAACATGGCTAAGTTCTAAGTTTTGAAGAGTCTCAAAAGAAAATATTTAGAAAAATGAAGAAATTATCCAGAATATTTGCTGATAGAGAAATGGAGAAACTAAATTCCGACCTATTAATGAAAAGGAAAATCCTACAATCCTTCTACAATAGACTATTCTTTTGGATGATGAAAAAATTTGTATATATGCTTAAACACCCATTGAAATTGCACAAGACTAGATGCCTAAAATAGAGTACATGCATATGCAAGTTTTACAATAGGTAGGAACAAATGGTCTATAACTAATTACACCACTATATATTTTATTATAAAATAATTATTCAAGAGTGTCTGACCCTCACTTGGCTTTTCACATAGTCACTTACAATGATAGCATCCGAGTAGCTACAACTATGGTCAATATGAAACAACGGGGAAAAATGAACAAGAATATATGAGTATGATGATATGACCTATATATCCCACCTAATGGGAATTGATAGCATGCATGGAGCTATCATATGATAGCATTATCTATAGCTATTCGGTGGCAAAACCTTGGTCGAATCATCTAATGATTTTTTATAAGTTTGAACCTTTTAAAGTAAAGTGTTCTTAGTGGCTAAACCATCATTACGCTTGGTCTTTGCATGATAGACTAGATTCTTAGTTAATGCCAAAATTTGACTATCAATAAGTAAATGAGGTAACTACATTCTAAGGTATACCCATAACAAAGCCAACCTAGAGAGACACAATGCTTCGTTACATGCATCACTAATTGTAATGTGTTCTAGTTATATAGTGGAAACAACTACACAATCTTAAAGGTGCGAAATCTAAGAAAAACCACCTCTTATGAAGTGAAAAATGCACCATGACGTATGATTTGTGTTGTTGACACAACTAAAATACTTAGAGTCTACGTGTCCAAAAATATGTGCATCATCTCTACCCAAATATAAACAGTTATCCTTAGTTCCTCTAAAACATACCAATACTTCTTACTAAGATTCCACATATATCTACTCACAACTCTTGCTGAAAATGAAAAGTCTAGTCTAGTAGATGGTTCTTCATATGAAGATGGTTCTTCTGAGTTTGTATGCTGTGCTATGTAAATAGAATGCTTCATGCAGGCCAAATCAGAGTTCGCTTATGAAGACGTTTCTTTTGAAATTTATGATTAAATGGATTGACAGGAACATGCAAATTCATCAATGATTATTTGAGACTTTCATCGTTGTAGCATTTCAGTCTACTTAAGAATATTAGACTTGACGTGACTTCGGGATGAGTTGATTCCTACCTATATATGTTCAGTATGTCTCTAAATTTTTTATTGGAATGTCTTAGACTAACTTTAACCATGCAGAGAAGTTAGAAGCCCTAATTGAACATGTAACATCTTCTTCATCTTGTGCAAGAGAAGTAAGATATTTGGTGGTCTCTGAAACTCATCACACACCATACAGCCTATGGGACGACTTGGATGAGCTGTAAAGACCTCTCTTCTCAGAAAAAAATGTTGAATCAACAAAAAAACAAGGGACAAAAATATGTGCTCCAATGATAGCAGAAACGTAAATATGTCTAGCAAAAATAGTGCTGATCTTGAAAAATCTACAATTCTAGAGCATAAGAGCTAAATTCCAGAGATTATCGATTACAGGACCCTTTTCTCACCTCATCAAAGCAGGAGAAAGAGAGATATTGAATGCTATACATCTGTTTATAAGTTCTGTAATGGCATATGTCGTTCATCAAAACTTTAGATTTCAAAATGATCATTCCCTTAGAAATTAAATTTCTTCATAGAATTATTTGCTGTAGTCCATGAAATAGAACTATGACTTAGTACTAAGTTTTCAAAAACGTGACAATAGATTATCCTTGGGAAAATGAACATATGATCCAAAATATTCAATAATAGATCAATTAAACTCCAACCTATAAATGAAAAGGACCACTATTAATAACGACCATGCTAAACGTATCCCATGAAGGTGGTATTTGTCAAGAATATTAGGACAATCTTTATCATTTTATCAGTGTTGATATTTTAATCATGCAACTTGAATACTCGTGAATCAAAATCATTAAGATGAGTGGCAAAGCTATCCGTACGATTCATGATAAGATTATGCAAATCCTTCATCACACATTCCATTTTTCATTTCCTTCTCGTTGGTCTTGCACAAATTGTATTATACGTCCTACACGGTCCCACAATACAAAAGTTTGACGTAGAAACTATTCAGGGATGACAGAAATGATGTACATAACCATCTAACCGAGCTCTTTCAAATCATCATAATCCATGTTAACGAGTTCCCTTTCAATACCATGTATTGTCTTTTAGTGTCCTTTTTGAATTAAGGCATCACAAATCACATTATTTCATAAGACATTTTCAGAATATTCATCAAAAGTTTGGACTTCAAAGGGATCGTTTCCTTTAAAAATTGGTAAATTTCTCATTAGATTTATTTTCTGTAATCCATGTTCGATTGGATGCGTTAAAATTATTTTTCTAAAACTTTAGTATTATTTTAAATAGCTCCCATCGAAAAACGATATATGATTAGATAAATATGATATAAAAATATGGATAAGTCCTAAGTTTTTAAAAATTTCCAAAAAATTATCCTTAGGAAAATGAAGAAATTATCGATAATATTCAATAATAAAGAAATTAGAAACATAATTCCAACCTATAAATGAAAGTGAAATCCTAAAATCCCTCCATATTAGACTATTCTTTTGGATGATGACTGAAAAAAAAATTGTACGTATGAATACACACCCATAGAAAGTTGCACAAGACTAAAATAGAGTACATGCATATGCAAGCTTAATAATAGATAGCCAAAAATGGTCTATGATTAATTAGACTACTGTATGTTTTATTAGAAAATACTTATGCAATAGTGTATGACCCTCATTTGGCTTTTCACACAGACACTAAGAATAACAACGTGCCAATAACGACAAATATGGGCAATATGAGACAAGGGGGACAAATGAAGAAGAATATATGAGCATGATGATATGAACTATACATCCCACCTAATCGGAATTGATACACAGAATGCAAGGATCTATGACAATAACTAGAATCAATTTTTTTCTATCTTATGATAACGTTGTCTAAGCTATACGATTGCAAAACCTTGGTCAAGCCATCTATTTCTTTTTCTTAAGTTTGAACGTTTTAAAGTAAAGTGTACTTAGTGGCTAATCCATCATTGCACTTGGTCTTTGCATGATAGACTAGATTCTTAGCTAATGCAACACTTCGACTATCAATGAGTAAATGAGGTACAGTCTAAGGTATACCTAGAGAGCCACACTGCTTCCTTACGTGGCTCACTAGTTATAATGCTAGTTCTATAGGGAAACCAACTATACATCCTTAATGGTGATAAATCTAAGATAAGCCACCTCTTATGAAGCGAAAAAGGCACCATGACGTATAAATTGTGTTGTTGAAACAACTAAAATAGTTAGAGTCTATGTATCCAACAATATGTGCATCAGCTCTACCCAAATATAAACACTTATCCTTATTTCCACTCAAACATTCCAATACTTCTTGCTAAGATTACACATATATCTACTCACAAATCCTGTTTAAAATGCGATGTTTTGAGATTTTTAGTCCAATTTCTTTTTGAGACGTTTTGGAACATGAAATTATGCTTCACAACCAATTACAAAGGTGATCCTAAATTGAAGGTTCCCCATTCCAAAGTTTGTCTGCGACTATCAATTTTTTTATAGTAGTAATAGTGTGTTGGAGTTTGATAAGGAAGGAAACACGCAAATAGCACGAGAAAGAATAAAAACCTCGGATCACATAATAGAGTGTATTACTAAGTGAATGTACAAAAGATAAGTAAGTGAATGTACAAAAGATAAGTAGACCATGAGGGTTATAGGGCTATAGCAAGTTGGGGGGTAAAACAACATCCTAAAGAGGGAATGTCTTAGATTTTCGATTTGAATGTCTTAGACTAACTTTTACCATGTAGAGTAGTAAGAAGCCCTAATTAAACATGTAACATCTTGTTCAACGTGTGCAAGACAAGTAACATACTTGGTAGTCTCTGAAACGCATCGTCATGACACACATCATAGAGCCTATGGGATGCGACGACTGACATGAGGTGTAAAGACCTCTGTACACAGGTGTAAAGACCTCTGTACACAGAAAAAATATTGAGTCAAAAAAAAAACAAGGGACAAAAATATTTGCTCCAATGATAGCAGAAACAATTCTTGAAAAAATCTACAACTCTAGAGCATATGAGCGAAATTCCAGAGCTTATCAATTACAGGACCCTTTTGTCACGTCATCAAAGCAGGAGAAAGAGAGATATTAAATGCTATACATCTCTTCATAAATTCTGTATTGGTATGTGTCATTCATGAGAACTTTAGATTTCAAAGTGATGATTCCCGTACAAATTAAATTTCTTCATAGAGTTGTTTTCTGTAGTCCACGATCCACTAGATATCTTATGTTAATTTTAGAAATTGATTGAGATATAAAAGAATTCGCATGAAAAAATGGTATAAGGTTAGAAAGAGATGACATAGAAATATGGCTAAGTACTAAGTTTTTAAAAACGTGATAATAGATGTTGGGAAAATGAACATATGATCCCCATCGTCCACACTCAATGAACATATGATCCTAACCCATGTGGGCTCCACATGCGGGTGATGAGAGTGTAATTTATCTTCTGTGTAATGCCATCTAGACTCTGTAAAAGCTAGCCCTGTTTTTTGGCATTCTTAGGATCCCGTGGGCAATAGTCCCCTTCTCTTGTACTTTTATTTTAATTAATTCGAGTCCAGGAGAGTAGGGTAAGGCCGAATTTCCTTTATAAAAAGAAAATGAACATATGATCCAAAATATTCAATAATAGATCAATTAAACTCCAACCACCAAATGAAAAGGACCTCCTTAAATAGGCACGACATAGAAATATGTCATTCTGTAATGGCAGGTGTCGTTCTGTAATGGCATGTAATTCTGTAGTGGCGTGTGTCATCCATTCATATGAAAAGATTGCCCCATGTATTAATAAATATCATGTGTTTGTCGTTGTTGATTACCACTGTGCGTTGTCGATCATAAGGCTCCCTTCTTCATATTGGAGAACGAGTGTTCGTCATCCATGATATGAGAGAGAGAATACAACCTTCAAGCTATGAGACGAGGAACATATTCTCAAACATATGGCTCTCTCTCTCTCTCTCTCTCTCTCTCTCTCTCTCTCTCTCTGAACATCACGTGAGCCCCGGGCCCATCTGCTTGTTCGCCATCTCCTCAAACATGTCCATTACAGAGAGGTATTCCTCTCACTTCACACTGTCCTACCCATTTTTCGTATAAATTTGGTTTAAGCAATAGACGTCTGTGTTTCCCTTTCTTTGTCTTTGTTTTGCAGGCTACCCATTTTTGTTATTGATAGCCAAAGTGCATCCCTCATCTTCCTGAGTTTCCAGTAATGCCTATCTTACATATCCTAACTCACAACGAAACAAAGGCTTTTGAGGTACCTCTTTTGGGCATTGTATGTGCTCATGAGTGTAGCAGCTATCAGATGTAGTAGGAATATTATCAATATTATCAATGTACAAGCGAAAAGCAATGAGAAGTTATTTTTCTTTCTCTTATTCCCATTATATGTGACTTCCAGTACTTCGTCAGCCCAGATTTTTCCAGCTTTGATTTGAGTTCTCAAAAGTGGACCAAAGATGTCATTGTAAAAGATCTTTTCAGTAGGTGCACTTTTGATAACGACCATGTAAAACGTATCCCATGAAATATTGTGAACAATATTAGGACAATCTTCATCATGTTATCAATGTTCATATTTTAAGCTTGCAACTTGAATATTAGTATATCAAAATCATTAGGATGAGTACGATTCATGAGAAGACTATGCAAATTCCTCATCACACATTCTATCTTTCATTTCCTTCTCATCGGTATTGCACAAATTGTAATATACTTCCCAAACGGTCCCACAATACAGAACTTTGACGTAGAAACTATCCCGGAGATGAAAGAAATGATGTACATAACCATTTAACGGAGCTCTTTCGAATGATCATAATCCATGTTAACGAGTTCCCTTTCAAGAGCATGTATTTGCTTTCTGTGTCTTAATTTTATTAATGCATCACATATCACATTATTCATAAGACAATTTCAGAATATTCATCAAAGTTATGGACTTCAAAGTGATCATTTCCATATAAAATTAAAATCTCCCATTAGATTTATTCGCTGTAATCCATGCCCCATTAGATGCCTTAAATTACTACTTTTTAACTTCTTATGATTTTAAATAGGTCCCATCAGAAAGTTCTATATGATTAGATAAATATGATATAAAAGTATGGCTAAGTTCTAAGTTTTGAAAATTTTCAAAACATAATTGTCCTTAGAAAAGTGAAGAAATCATCCTGAATATTCAATTATAGAGAGATTAAGAAACTATATTCCAACCTATAAATGAAAGGTAAATCCTAAAATCCTTCTACAATAGACTATTCTTTTCGATGATGACACAAACAAAATTTGTACGTATGCTTACACACCCACAGAAAATTGCACAAGACTAGAGGCCTAAAATAGAGTACATGCATATGCAAGTTTAACAATAGGTAGTCATAAATGCTCTATGGATAATTGCAGCACTATATATTTTATTAGAAAATACTTATGCAATAGTGTTTGACCCTCAGTTGGCTTTTCACATAGACACTAACAATAACAACATCCCAATAACGACAAATATGGTCATTATGAAACACGGGAGAAAAACGAAGAACAATATATATGTGTATGATTATATGACATATAAATTCCACCTAATGGGAATTGATAGATAGCATGCAAGGAGCTATTAAAATATTTAGATTCAATTGATTTCAATCATATGATACCATTGTCTATAGATATCGAGTGGTAAAACCTTGGCCAGATCCTCTATTGATTTTTCTTAAGTTTGAACCTTATAAAGTAGAGTGTATTTATTTAGGTTTTTGGGCTCCTTTGGGGTTGGTTTAGATTGATCTATAAGGGTAGATTTTGGAATCTATATTGGATTGTGTTGATTTTGTGTTGCGTTGATGGTCTTGGATATCTAAATCTATGTGAGTTTATGATGTGACTCACTATGTTGTGTTCAAGGTACTTAGAGTGGCTTTTTCTTGGAGGCTGGTTTCTTCTTGTGATTACAAGAAGTATCCTCATATAATGATACAGATTTCTTGGGCACCCAAACATGTTTATGGAATGCTTTTGCTGCTACGAAATAATTGGGTAACCAAAGTTTCTTTAGCCACTTGAGAACAACGTATTCCTAAGTTCTTTGCTTTTGGTTACACTTTTATAGATTTTTTTTTTTACCTTTATGTGGATTGACAGGTGGTAATTAAGTTATCTTGATTTAGATAAAATGAGGGATAAGGGATTGTAGTACTTGGGATATCAAGACATTGATTGAATAAGAAGTACATAGAGGTATGAAGTCATGTTTTCTTGTCATGTGAGTATTGTTTGGGACTTGGCTAGTTTTAGACCTGCTAAATTGTCAAATATCCAATCGTGGCAAAGGATTGCTCTATTACATCATTGTCCTTGTAAATTAGAAATTTGAGTTCTTGTTTGACCTTTCCTAGATGCATGAAAAGTGTAACTTCATAAATGCATGGGGTTTGACTACTTCCTAAGCATATTAAGTAGTATTCAATAGATTTGATTTTAGCCTTCAAAATATGTATTAGAGCCAATCCCATTAGCTACATCACTTATATGGATAAGGAATTTTACAATGTGTCTAGGTGAATGCCCTAATTCTATATCTATGGATGGTCTTATATCTTGAATTGGATTAGCATTAAATACAACTTAGTGTTGAAATGAAAAAGGACTACTCCTACTCTATTCACATGCATACATCTAACAAGCTAAGGAGGAAGGAACAAAAGATATGAAAACATAATGGAATGAATTAAAGTAGAAATGAAAATGACTTACATGAGGTGCTCTATGAGCATCGGGACTCCATGAGGAGTGGAATGCACACTCTAAGCAATGGGCTAGAGTGAATGGCTAATGTGGAGTGAAGGGAGGCCTTGCTTATATGGAGTTTGGGAGAATTCCCTTGCATGTGGGATATATGTGTTTGCATGAGAATGAAACTAGCTTTGGACAAAAGGGTGGAGCATGGAACTCTCAACACTGCCCCTCCATGTGATGACGCTTTTGATTTTAATGTGGGGACTAGTGACATATGGGATCACTTAGTCCATTCGGTTTTTAGGATCTAAGGACATATGGGATCCTTAGACATAACTTGGACATACGGGATCCACGTTTGGGACATATGGCATCCCTTGGTTTTTTGGTTGCATGGACATATGGGATCCATGGTGTGTTTTTGTGGGGACCTAGGGACATATGGGATCCCTAGAAATTTAGGGTTTACATCATGGGGTAGGTAGTGCTTTGGAACCATTTGCCTCCCTTTGTGGTTCAGATGAAGTGCATATTTGTGCAAACCATAGGGAAGGTCTTACCACTTTGTTATGTGGCAGTGTCTAGTCCCTTCACATGGGGCTTGAAATAATACAAAATGTATGCTTCATATGATGGTTTGTGTCTACCTTGAGAACATTGTACATATGATATATCAAGGTACAATATGAAACCATTTTATGTGAATAAGAACATGCTTGT
This sequence comes from Ceratopteris richardii, assembly GCA_020310875.1. Taxonomy (NCBI): domain Eukaryota; kingdom Viridiplantae; phylum Streptophyta; class Polypodiopsida; order Polypodiales; family Pteridaceae; genus Ceratopteris; species Ceratopteris richardii. Next base: position 183,798,491 of record CM035407.1, read on the forward strand.
AAGTTGTAGTGTTCTGATTGCGTACCCCTTCTAAATACGGCGGTGTGAATAATTCAAAATCACCATTTCAAAGCCACTCCCAAAGTGATCAATTCGTATGATCGCTCGGCAGTAGTTTCCAGAAGTGAAAGCAAATGCAATAATGGGTGACATTATTGTTTTATGTGGTTGGAAGCCCAAGTTTCGTTCCCACTTGTCATACTAATGGATCCAACACATCTAGATGACACTCATTCATCATTATCTCATCCCTCTTTCTTCGGAGTGGTGCAGACTGACGGTTGCTCCAAGTGCTCCGAGCCTCCAAGTAGATAGTAGCAGGGCAGATACATCGCATTGATCTCATGGCCTTTGTAAGCTCCATGCCCATACCGTCGCTAAATCTGGAGCAATGAATGATAGTTGTACGTGGCCAAGAGCCTCTTCGTCTTTCTCTGTACTGAGTGGCGTGCAAAAGCAGAGAAGTCTGGAGCATAGTGACAATTTCTCTCACTCTTTTCCTCATGTGTTGAACACTTGCACCTCTCTTCATGTGTTGAACACTTGCACCTCTCTTCTTTTTTAGCTTCAGCACTCATCTGAAGATAGCTCGGATGAGCAGGAGGAGCTCTGCATATGGCCGAAAATCAAGTCTGCAAAGCTTCCGTCCTGCAACTGTGGTTGTTGCACTGGCACCTTCTCTAGTTACAGATGGTCGACATGAAAGTAGTTCTCCTGCATCTTCTCTAGCACGTCCGACCATATCATTGACTTCTGTGTAAGAACTCGTCGTGATACATGCCTCATCTTGTACGATTTCCTTCATTTGCAGAATGCACGTGCAAGCAAGTGAACAAGAAGAAATGATGTCGTCTACAGGCATTGCAGAATGATGAACTCACTCTCTCTTGAGCAAGCAGAAAGATCTTGTTCTTTTTCCATTAAGATGTCCATCTATACATTCACATGAGCATGCATCATCAACAAAAGTAAACATGTCTACAGCAGTTCGTGAGTGCGCAGGAAACAAAGGAATGGAATTTAGTACTTCCCACAGGCAGATTCGCTTCTACAAGTGGAGTAGCTGCTGGCGTTTCTTTAGAGGCGAGAGTAGGTGCTGGCGTTTCTTCAGAGGTGAGCATCGTAGCAGATCTCCATATTGCTCTTTTCCTTTATCCATCATCAGATGTGCTGTTCTTACACCATGTCTCGTCATGCTGATAGACTTTGTCATCTCCCCGCTTCAAAGCCTTGCCAGAATATCGTGCACATCCATGTTAATGGTGTAAGAAGGATTGCAAATCTGACATGCATCATTGCTTGAACTATAGTAGCAGAGTATAATTGAAATGCTGCCAGGCTTCAAGCTTGACAAAGACCAAGAACAATTCACCAAACTTCTCTAACAATTGTGAGTTAGCAAACAGTATGTGGTCACCAACTTGATGAATACCCGCAAGCTCTATGTAAAACTCCTCTCTCCATTAGGTCTCTGAAAGAGATCAAAGCTATGCGATGCCACACAATAACCACATGAACAAAGTTTTTCTTGGTTATCATACCCATTCGCATGCAACAAAGATAGTAGCACAATAATGAAATATTATAATCATGTATATTGAAAACTAAAAATAGTGCGTAGAAGCACTCTTATTGAAGAAAATATGGGAGGGAGGGAGGGATTAAGAAAGGAAAAAGGAAAACATGCTAATGGTGATGCTAATTAACCTATGCTCTTGATACCATTTTGAAATGAAAAAGAACTACTCCTAATCTATTCACATGCATACCTCTAACAAGCTAAGGAGGAAGGAACAAAAGATATAAAAATATAATGGAATGAATTAAAGTAGAAATGAAAATGACTTATATGAGGTGCTCCATGAGCATGGGGACTCCATGAGGAGTGGAATGCACACTCTAAGCAATGGGCTAGAGTGAATGGCTTATGTGGAGTGAAGGGAGGCCTTGCTTATATGGAGTTTGGGAGAATTCCCTTGCATGTGGGATATATGTGCTTGCATGAGAATGAAGCTAGCTTTGGACAAAAGGGTGGAGCATGGAACTCTCAAAACTTAGAACATAGCCATGGAAAAGATTTCTAGGTTTATGGACTCCTTGGAAATGTTTTTTGAAAATTTAGAAGGAGTCTCAACAAAATGTTGACACATTGCAAGAAATTCCTTATCTAATTTTCCTTTAGAATAATATCTACCATTAAGATCAGTTTAATTCCCTTTCTGAATCCTACATTATAGACGTGTAGCAACCTCTCCAAATCATGCATGACTATGTGAGGGTGGGTACATACACGTTTTTGCTAGTGGAGTATTCAAAAAACATGCCCTCTGTTTCATTGTGCCCTTTTTTCATCTCATCATTGGTGTGTTATATTCATTTTCAAGCTTAATAATGTGTTTCTTCCACTTTATTTGCTATCTTAATTGTACGTTCTTCAAAGTCCCCTTTGTAGATGAAGAGTCTTTGAGATGCTCTTCTTCACTCTCAAAACTAGTAGGATCAAAATCTTTCTTGGATTAAGGTTTCATTTTGGGCTTTTCTCATGGCTGAGTGCATTTGACTACCTTTAAAGGAGTTTTCATCTCATCCTCTTCTTTGCTATCAAGAAGATTTCAATCACTATGTTTTTTATGGAATTCTATTCCATTTTCTATTATATGGGCAATCCCTATAAAGATGTGCTTTTCCAATAATTAGAGAAAGAATTTTAGTATGGTATGGGTGGTAATTGGCGATCTTGAGTGATTGGGAATTATTTAAGGAAGTGATACCCATTACACTTAAAGCGAGGACCTCTTGGTGGAGTAGGACTAGTTTGAGGTCTAGCCATGTTTTGAGTTGAAACACTTATATAATAGACTTGGCTATAATCAAGTTTTCAATACCCATGATTATGATTGTAGTAGTCATTCTATCCAGTTGAATAGTATTGGTAACCCAAATAATTAGTGAATTTGTCATTCTACTGCAAGTATGCCTCTTGTTGACTACTTTCTATGACTCTTTCTTTCCCCGTTACCTCTATAGTAATAGGATTAAATAGTATAAGCCTCCTTGTTCAGTTCACATGCTTGTGAATACCTAACTATGATCACCTGCTGAGGTGCAAGTGTTTCCTAACTCAACATGTTTCTAGCTAGGTACGTAGGATAGTCTAGCATTGGTGAGGTGTGTATGGCATCTACGGCCTGATCCGGTGAGTACCCTGGTGCATATTGATACTATCATTATGCAACTTCCCATGGGGCTTGATGTTAGCCCATCATTGGTATACATTGATATTAGCTTTATTGCATGGGATAGTACTTGATTGGTCATTTATTATAAATACATTGAATGTTTGAGTGATTAGTCCAATTCTTCTCAATTTCATAGTATTGCAACTATGGTTGTGTTGGAGGAGGTGGTCCTCTATTACACACATGTGATGGAAGATCTCGTCTACAATACAAGCACTTTCTAGGTGAAGGCCTAGTGGCTTGGAGGTTCCATTTCTTGGTGATTTAGTGTGCCATTTCATTGATCATTAAGGAATGTGATTTCACACTTGGAGTAGACTCTATTGTTGGTGTGAAGTCTAAAATAGAATTACCAAAGTAATCTTCCACACTAATGCCCTTTTTTATGTAGTCTTTCAAAGTGGTGAGTTCAAAAGATATGTTGTAGTGTATAATTGAGCACTCTTTAAGCCATCAAGAAAATGTGCAATAAACTTACCTTATAATGACGAACCCGTTGTAGTGTATTGTGCTAGATGTTCCTTATAGTGAAAATCAACAAACCTTAAGCCCTCATTGGCTTCTTGCCAGAAGCTCATAATCATTGCCAAGGTGTCCTTGAAACCTATCTTAGCAAATTTTCCTATGGAAACTTTTAGGAGTTGATCTTGGTTTTGTGAACTTTGGATGCAACGTGGTTGGAAACACATTCACACAATCCCTTTCAAGGTGAGTCCAAAGGTTCAATATCATGTGAAAAAGTCATAAACATGCTCGACCCTCAACATGTTTCTGAATTGAAATTCATATGCATTAGGATCACCTTGTCCCTCCTACTACTCTCACATAAAATTTTGCCACTTGAGAAGGTATGTGCCTTCTACCAAATTCTAGTCTTAAAATTTGCACTTGTGGCATTTGTGGTTATTGTGCCAAACCTTGAGAAAGGGGGTGGCTTATGTAACTATAATCGTGACTTTTGGCTAGTGTTTTATCTTGTTTATGTATTTAGGCAGTGATGCATGTGAACACTCTAGGACCACACGGGCACTTTTTTCCCTCTTTAGGAGGGTTTTCCCCCCCCCGCTTGTATATATGGCTATTGCCCTAATGCACTAATAATATTTGTACATTCTAGTGGTAATACATTCAGTATTGTGTGTTGTGATCCAAGCTTCTTCTTCTTCCTTGGGCTATGCCCATGCTTCCATAAACGTCTAACTTCAACAATTTCTATCAGAGCAGGTCACTACTTCATATAGGGCGTCATTGATACCCTTCTGGTCACAGCCTTAGAACCACATGAAATTTGGTGAGTATATTCAATTTGACTAGGAGATAAAAAAAACTTCATGTTGTGGTGCCGAAATCGGGATCTGAGCTCATTTCCGCCTCCAAACGCACTATCACAATGCTTGTGCAGGTTATTTTGTCTTTTTGTGCCAAAGATTTATACAGGTTTTTGTTCGCTAGTATAAGAGTCTCAAATTCTACTACAGGTTTAGTAGAACTTGTCTAGGTACTTCTATTCAACTCTTTCAGATACAATAGTTTTTTTTGCATTAAGGTATTTTAGTTAGTAGCCATGGCTAGAACTAGTGATGTATTTCGTATGTTTGTTGTTGAGGATAAGTTGGATGGTATGAATTATCCATCATGGGCTTATATGATGTGTGATCTATTAGTCGCAAAAGGACTATGGAATATTGTGCAGGGTGTTGAAAAACGTCCTATTACACCTCCAAATGCATGTACTGAAGCTGATGTAGATGGCATTGAAGATGAAGATATTCTTCATGTTCCTATTCGTGCAGCAGTTCTTGTTGCATCTACTACATAGAAAATTCATTGGGATTGCATAGATGCTTAGGCACATGCATTGATAGCCTTGTTTATCAAACATGTCGTGATTCCTCACATTTGCTCTTGCACAACAGTAAGGATGCTTGGGATACACTTACCACATTGTATCAGGCTTGGAATGTGGCTCATGTTGCTTACCTCCAAAAATAGTTGGAGAGTGAGCATATGAACGAAGGTGTTTCTATGGATAGTTTTCTAACAAAGATCAAATAGTTAAAGGAACAATTGAGTTCTTCTAATGAAGTCTTGCTTGAGAGTTCACTTGTGCAAACTATTCTGAATGGTCTTCCCGATTCATACCAAAGTTTTGCTTCTACCCTTCATTTGATGATGAAAGGCAATCCAAATGCCTTGGCATTTGAGGACTTAGTCTCTGTTCTGTTGCACAAAGATTAGTCTAGGTAGAACAGGTACATTATGCATGTTGCAGATCAAACTTTCCTAGCTATTTAGAAGGGCAAAGGAAAATGGAGCTCTTCTACTAGTAAGCAGAAATCGGCCAATTCTACACAATCAAAGAAAGATGACAAAGATGACAAGAAAACGGAAAAGTAGAAATTGTTTTGCAAGTACTGTAAAGCAAATGATTATGTCATAAAGATTTGTCCAAAACTTGCTGTAAAAAAGGCAAACAAAAGAGAGGCTAGAATGGTTGTTGCAAAGGCCTCGACACGGAAAACAATGTCTGCTAATCTAGTGCAGAATGAAGAATGTGTGTTTACTATTGTTTGTAGTTTTGAACCATCTTCTCTTGAACAATGTATGTCTACATTAGACTCAAAAGTTTGGTATTTTGATAGTGGGGCAACCAAACATATTACCTCAGAGCAGAGTTTCTTCACTTCACTTGAGCCTTCCCCTTCAGGGAATATTGTCAGAGAAATCTATTATTAGTTTCAGCATTAGCCAAGATTGGCTTGGTTGTGAAATTTGTTGATGACACATGTATAGTTCATGATATGTCAAATGGCGACGTGATTATTGCTTCTCGCATTTTATGTCATGGGTTGTATAAGCTCATAGACTATGAAAAATCTATGAATGATTCAGCATGTGCAATACATGATTCTCAGGCTATGTCAGATGCAAAGCTTTGGCATGCATGCTTTGATCATGTGAATTTTGCTAATTTGCTATGCGTGAAGAAATCTGAAATGGTGTCCTCTTTGCCCAAACTTGAGGCACCCCATAACCATGTTTGTAAAGGCTATATTTTGGGAAAAATGCAGTGTTCATCCTTCCCATCTTTAGTGTTCATCCTTCCCAAAAGATGGTTTAGTTCAGGCTACTTAGAGATTGCAGCTTGTACATAGTGATGTTTGTGGTCCTATACAGACACCTTCTTTTGGAAACTATCTTTACTTCATGACTTTCATTGATGATTTTTCTAGGCCTGCATGGATATATCCATTGAAAGAAAAGTCCGAAGTGTTTATGTGCTTCAAACAATTTTTTTTTTTATTGAAAATCTATCAGCATGTAAAATGGGCACCCTTAGTTTTGATCAAGGGGGGGAGTATACGTCTTCTAACTTTAATGAAATTCTAGCTGAATGTGGGATAAAACATCATTGTATAGTGTCCTATAAACCTCAACATAATGAATTTACTGAATGGAATAACAAATCACTCATGGAGATGGTGAGGTGTATGGTCAAGAGTCGGGCTTTACCACATAGTCTCTAGCTTGAGGCTATTATGTGTGCAATATATGTACTTAAGAGGTGTCCCACTAAAGCATTGCAGCCTATTACTCAATATGAGTCGTGGCATGGTTGCAAGCCATCTGTTGGTCATCTAGGTCTTTTTGGTTGTCTGGCATATGCATTAGCGCCTGAAAAACATTGCTAGAAATTGGATGATAAAGTAGTAAAATGTATTTTTGTTGGGTATAGTTCTAAAAGTGAAGGCTATCATCTATATCATCCATAGACTAAACACATTTTGGTTAATTGTGATGTTGTTTTTGTAGAAGATGCTATTATTCCATTACTTTCATCGAGTAAGGAGACAATTGTGAGCTCCAAAGACATGTATGATACGTTGCTGCCTCTTTTTACAGGTGGATGGTCTAGTGTTGGTCCTAATGAGGAAACTTCTTAGCCTTTACAAGTTTCATGTGATGATGTAGATCATTCCATTTGTGATGTGGATTTGGATGATGCACTTGTTCATGAGAGAGCTGATATTCAGGAGGCAAAAACTATGCTACAATGGCTATTGCAGACTTTGCGTGACAACAAATTAGATGCACCTCTCTCATATCATACTCGTTCAAGCTCTCATAGTACAACTTTTGAATTTGATTGCTATGCTATGGTTGTCTCTAGTCTCTATGATGATACTGAGATTGTTTCTTTGATGAAGCACAAAATTCAAAACATTTGGTGGCTGCAATGCAAAATTAATATGATGCTATCATGAAAAATGGTACCTGGTCTTTATGTGATGTGCCTCTTGGCAAGAAGGCCATTGGAACTAAGTGGGTATACAAGCTCAAGCATAAAAACCTGATCGAACACTTGACAGGTATAAGGCTAGGCTTCTTGCAAAGGGTTATGCACAAGAAAGAGGCATTGATTTGATGAGACCTTTGCACTTAATGCTGAATGACTACTATTCATAGCATTTTTGCACTTGCAACTCATCATGGTTTGAATGTACATCAGTTGGACATTAAAAATTCATTTCTAAATGGTGATTTGCATGAAGAAGTGTATTTTTTTGAGCCTAGTTGCTTTGTGTAGAAAGGGCATGAAAATGAGGTGTGTAGGTTAAAGAAGGCATTATATGGTTTAAAGCAAGCACCACGTGCTTGGTATGAAAAGATACATGCCTATATGATTGCACCTAGTTTTGAGAAAAATCCAACTGAAAGCACCTTATATGTTAAGCATGCTAATGATGTGCATATGATCATTGTTGTGTATGTTGATGACATGTTGCTCATAGGTCCTCATGACAAGAATATTGCTGATTTTAAGGCTGATTTGCATGCCTCATTTGACATGTCTGATTTGGGGCATTTGCATCAGTATTTGGGCATTCAATTTATGCAAGTTGATGGTGGAATGGATTTGTGTCAAATGAAATATATTGATACATTATTGCATCATTTTGGCCTTCAAGACTCTAAACCTATTGCCACTCCTATGGAGATAGGTTTATGATTGATTCTTCATGATGTTGGAGATGCATTTGTGTTGGAGTTAGACGTCTAGGGAAGCATGCGAACAACACAAGGAAGAAGAACAAGCTTGGAGCACAATACACAATCCTGAATGTATTACCACTAGAATGTACAAAGATAAGTAGCCCCTTAGGGCAATAGGTGTATATACAAGCGAGTGAAAAAAACCTCCTAAAGAGGGAAAAAAGTGTCCCAAGGGTCCTAGAGTGTTCACACACATCACTACCTAAATATATCAACAAATCCCCCCTGGGAGTGATGTGGTGAATAAGGAGTTGGCACTCATATATAAGGAAGTGCCAAGCTATGTGGAATCAATCCACAAAAGGAAGTAAGCCCAAAGCTTTGTGAAAAGCTTCAAACTTCTCCCTAGGCAGAGCCTTCGTGAAAAGGTCTGCAATGTTCTTCTACGTGGGCACATATGCCAAGCTGATCCCCCCGGCAGAGAACCTCTCGATGACATAATGATAATGCACCTCAATGTGCTTAGTGCGAGGATGGAACACAAGGCTCCTCGCAACTGGCAATGCATTGTGACTATTAGTGAAGATGGTGGTGGCAGAAGACTGACCAACACCCAAATCAGCCATAAGGTGTCTGCGCCACACACACTCAACAATCGCTATGAAAGCTGCCCTATACCCAACCTCACAACTTAAAGTGGCCAGAGTAGGTTGCTTCTTGCTCAGCCAAGATATGCATGAGCTAGCAAGCATGAAGCAAAAACCACTAGTGGACACATGGGTGTCATAGCAACCAACCCAATCATTATCAAAAAAAGCATGCAAATATGGCCATCGTGATCCCCCCTTGGGATAAAACAATCCAAGTAGCCGGGTACCACTGAAGTAGCAAAAGATGCGCTTAACTGCCTGTCAATGCTTGACACGTGGGCAATGCATAAACCTGCTCATCTATGAGACAACAAAATGAATATCTGGCCGAGCAATGCATAAGTAAATTAAGCATCCAACAACCTATTGATACAGAACAACATCAATTGTATCTCCAACATCATGAAGACTCAATCATAAATCTGTCTCTAGAGAAGTGGCAATAGACTTACTGTCTTCAAGGCCAAAACATTGCAATAATGTATCAATATATTTTGTTTGACACACATCCATTCCACCATCAACTTGCATAAATTGAATGCCCAAATAGTGATGCAAATGCCCCAAATAAGACATATCAAATGAGGCATGCAAATTAGCCTTAAAATCAGCAATATGTGTGTCATGAGGACCAATGAGCAGCATGTCATCAACATATACCACAATGATCTGACGCACATCATTAGCATGTTTAACATATAAGGTGCTTTTATTTGGATTGTTCTCAAAACCATGTGCAATCAGATATGCATGTATATTTTCATACCAAGCACGTGATGCTTGCATTAAACCATATAATGCCTTCTTTAACCTGCACACCTGGTTTTCATGTCCTTTCTGCACAAAGCCACGGGCTGAAAAACATACACTTCTTCATGCAAGTCACCATTCACAAAATGTTGTTTTGATGTCCAGCTGAGGTACATTCCAACCATGATGAGCTGCAAGTGCACAAATGCTCCGAACAATAGTCATACGGCATGTAGCTGCAAAGGTCTCATCAAAATCAATGCCTCTTTCCTGCACATAACCCTTTGCAACGAGCCTAGCCTTATACCTGTCAACTGTTCCATCAGGCTTATGCTTCAATTTGTATACCCACTTTGTGCGAATGGCCTTCTTGCAAGGAGGCAAGTCACATAAAGACCAGGTACCATTCTTCATTATAGCATCATATTCAGATTGCATAGCAGACATCCAATTTACTAAATTCTGTGCTTCTTCAAATGAAATAGGCTCATTCTCATCACAGAGACTAGACGCAGCCATAGCATAGCAATGTGATGCAAAAGAGGCACTATGAGAGCCAAATCCATTATAATATGATAGAGGTCCATATAATTTGTTGTCACGCAAAGTTTGCACTACCCATTTTGGCATAGTGTTTGCATGGTCAATATGAGCTCTCTCTTCAACAAGTGCATCATGTAAATCTGCATCAGAAATGGAGTGACCTGCATCATCACATGAAACCTACAAAAGGTTGAGAAGTTGCCTCATTACGACCAGCACTAGACTATCCACCTATAAAAAGAGGTAGCAAAGTATTATACATGTTTTTTGAGCTAACAGATGTCTCCTTAGTACATGAAAGTAAGGGTTGAATAGCATCTTCCACAAAAACAACATCACGGCTAACCAGAATGCATTTAGTCTGTGCATGATACAAATGATAACCTTTGCTTTCATAACTGTACCCAACAAAAATACATTTTACTGCTTTATCATCCAATTTTTTGCCATGTTGTGCATGCACTAATGCATATGCCAAACAACTAAAAGCACACAAATGAGCAACAAAGGGCTTGTGACCATGCCAAGCCTCATATGGAGTGATAGATTGCAACACTTTAGTGGAACACATGTTAAGGACACATGTTGCACACATGACAACCTGAAGCCACAAACTATGTGGTAAAGCTTGACTCTTGACCATAGACCTCACCATCTCCATGAGTGATATGTTCTTCCGTTCAGCAAACCCATCTTGTTGAAGTGTATACGACACTATACATTGATGTTTTATCCCATGTTCAACCAAAAATGCATTAAAGTCAAAAGACATATACCCTCCCCCCCTCGATCTGAACAGAGGGTGCCCATTTTACATGCTGATAGATTTTCAACCAAAACCAAAAAAACTTTTTGAAGTGCATAAGCACTTAAGACTTTGCACTCAATGGATATACCCATGCATGCCTAGAAAAATCACAAATTAAAGATAGTTCCAAAAGAAGGTGTCTGCATAGGACCATAGACATCACTATGTATAAGCTACTATTTCTAAGTAGCCCAAATTGAACCATCTTTTGGAAAGGAGGAATGCTGCATTTTGCCCAAAATACAGCCTTCACAAACATGTTTTCTAGGTGCCTCAAGTTTGGGCAAAGAGGAACACCATTTCAGATTCCTAGAGATGTAGCAAACTAGCAAAATTCAGATGACCAAAGTGTGCATGCCAAAGCTTTGCATCTCAGAAAGCCTGAGAATCATGTAATACACATGCCAAATCATTTACATATCATTCATAGTCTATGAGCATATATATCCCATGACATAAAATGCCAAAAGCAATAATGATGTCGCCATTTGACAGATCATGAACTATTCATCTGTCATCAACAAATCTCACAACCAAGCCAATTTTGGCTAATGCAAAATTTGATAACAAATTTCTCTTGATCCCTGGCACAAATAAAGCATCCGACAACGTGAAAGAACTACTTTCCACAGTAGCCAAAATGATCTTACCAACTCTCATAACAAGATAAGAGGAGTTGTTGGTGCATGTAACAGTATTCCTTATAGGGGTAGGCTCGAGTGAAGAGAAGAATCTGTGCTGCGAGGTAATATGTTTGGTCGCTCCCCTATCAAAGTACCAAAACGTTCGAGTCTACTATAGACATGCAGTACTCATGAGAATATGGGTCAAAACTACAAACAATAGTAAATGCTCATTCTTCATCCTCCACAAGATTAGCAGACTCTGTTTTCAGTGTAGAGGCCTCTACAACAACCATTCTGGCCTCTTTCTTCTTTGCCTCTTTAGCAACTAGTTTTGGATAGCTCTTAATGACATGATCATTTGCTTTGCATGATTTGCAAAATAATTTTTTCTTTTCTGATTTCTTCTCATTTTTATCTTCCTTCTTAAAATGTGCAACATTTGGAGATTTTTGCTTACTAGTCGAAGAGCTCCATTTACCTTTGTCCTTCTGACTAGCCACGATAGCTTGATCTGCAACATGCATGATGGACATGTTCTTCCTAGACAGATCTTCCTACAACAGAATAGAGACTAACTCCTCAAATGACAAGGCATTTGGATTGCCTTTCATCATCAAACAAAGAGTGGAAGCAAAACTCTGATATGAATCAAAAACACCATTCAGAACAGTCTACACAAGTGACCTATCTGGTATAACCTCATCATCAATAGAAATCAACTGTTCTTTCAAATCCTTGATCTTTGTGAGAAAATTGTCCATAGAATCACCTTCATTCATGTTCTCACTCTCCAATTATTTTCGGAGGTAAGCAAAAGGAGCCTCATTCCTAGCCTGGTACAATGTTGTAAGTGTATCCCAAGCATCCTTAGTTGTTTTGCAACAGCGAATGTGAGGAATAATGGTATGTTTGACAAACAAAGCTATCAATGCATGTGCCTAAGCATCTCTACCATCCCAAAAAATTTGTTCTACAGTAGGTGCAATATAAACAGCAGCACCAACAGGAATCTGCAGACTATCATCATCTTTGATACCATCTCCATCAGCTCTAGCACCTGTATTTGCAGTACCTATATTTGTAGGTGTAACAAGACATCTTTCAACACCCTGCACAATATTCCAGAGTCCTTTTGCGACCAATACATGATGCATCATATAAGCCCACAATGGGTAATTTGTACCATCCAAGTTATTCTCAATAACCAACATACTAAATACATCACTTCTTTCAGCCATGGCCACTGACTTAAATACCTTGACGTAGAAAAAAGACTGTATTTGAAAAAGTTGAAGAGAACTGGCGAGACAAATTCTGTTAAACTTGTAGTAGACTTTGAGATGCTTATCCTCGCGAACGAAAACTAGTATATAGCTTTGGCACAAGAAGACGAGATAGCCTCCACAAATACTATGATAGTGCGTTCAAAGGCCAAAATGAGCTCAGATCGTGATTTTGACAACATAGAATGAAGCTGTTTTGATCTGTAAAACACCCTCACTATGTTCACCAAAATTCATGCGATTCTGAGAATGCAACCGGAGAGGTGTCGACAATGCCCTAGATAAAGTGGCAACTTGCTCTAATACCATTTGTTGGAGTTAGACGTCTATGGAAGCACGCGAACAACACAAGGAAGAAGAAGAAGCTTGGAGCACAACATACAATACTGAATGTATTAAAACTAGAATGTACAAAGATAAGTAGCCTGTTAGAGCAATAGGCGTATATACAAGCTTGGGAAAAGAGCCTCCTAAAGAGGAAAAAAGTGTTCCCATGGTCCTAGAGTTTTCACACACATCACTACATGAATATATCAACAATTTGATGTTGTTCTCTATCAGCATGCTCTTGGATGCTTCATTTACATATGCATTACTTAGCCAGATATTTAGTTTATTGTCTCACAGATGAGCAGGTTTATGCATTGCCTAGGTGTCAAGTATTGGCAGGCCATTAGGCACATCTTTGACTACTTCAGTGGTACCCGACTACTTGGATTGTTTTATCCCAAGGGGGGAATCACTACCGCCATATTTACATGGTTTTTCAAACTCTAACTATGATGGTTGCTATGACACGCATGTGTTTACTAGTGGCTTTTGCTTCATGCTTGGTAGCTCATCTATATCTTGGTTGAGCAAGAAGCAGCCTACTATGGCTACTCCTAGTTCTAAGGCTGAGTATAGGGCAACTTTCACAACAACTCTTGAGTGCATGTGGCTCAAACACCTTATGGCTTATTTGGGTGTTTGTCGGTCTTTTTCCACCACTATCTTCAGTAACAATCAAAGCGCATTGGTAGTTGCGAGGAACCCTATGCTCCATGCTCGCACTAAACACACTAAGGTGCATTATCATTATGTCAGAGAGAGGTTCTTTGCTAGGGTGATCAGCTTCACATATGTGCCCACACAGGAGAACATTGTAGATCTTTTCACGAAGGCTCTACCTAGGGAGAACTTTGAAGCTTTCTATGGGGGATTTGTTGATATATTTAGGTAGTGATGAGTGTGAACACTCTAGGACTGTTCGGGCAGTTTTTTTCCCTCTTTAGGAGGTTTTTCTCCCCCATCTTGTATATATGCCTATTGCCCTAATAGGATAATCATCTTTTTACATTCTAGTGGTAATACATTCAGTATTGTGTGTTGTGCTTCAAAGTTCTTCTTCCTGGTGATGTTCACGTGCTTCCGCAGACATCTAACTCCAACATATCTAACATCTACATAGTGAATAGAATTGTTCGAAAGGATGTAATATACAGAAGATTCCATGTGGTGGTTGTTCTTAAGGTTAGAGATATAGATTTTGTTAAGGGGATCAAAACTACCATTGTTGGAGCTATCCGGATAGGAGTGGCTTGCATCACTATAGACATATTCATGTACGGAGCACTTGCATTGGGTGTTATAGTGGTGTCTACAAAGTTGCTTGGAAACATTGAGATCAAGGAGATGAATTTTACAAACATAACTTCATATCAATTACATGAATGTGAGAAGGAAGATGAGAGTAGTCCAAGAGCTTAATCAAAGCCATTAGGCTTTCTTCTTGCACCAACACATAGCTTACCCCTCGAGTGATGCAGGAACAAATATTAGTGGCTACCCAATCCTTTGTATGGAAGGGCCCAATAGGAATACATGAATCCTATGGTGACCTTAACTGGTCCTTATAACATGGACGAGCCTACACAAGCTATATTCCAAGTCCATGAAAAAGAGACTAGATTGAAGGAGCGTGTGCCTAGCAATAAGTGAACAAAAACAACCAATTTTGAAGCTTTTGTGCACTTCAAGAAGTATCAACTTCAAGAACATCAAATAGTTACTTCAATCCCAAAGCGAGAAATGAAACAGGGAGAGAGATATGAAACAAAAGAGGACACAAAGAAATCAGTCATAGCACTAGAGGATAATGAAGAATGATGATCTTACTATGCAGATGACTTCTCTAGTTACAAGGAA
Source organism: Ceratopteris richardii (assembly GCA_020310875.1). Lineage (NCBI taxonomy): Eukaryota > Viridiplantae > Streptophyta > Polypodiopsida > Polypodiales > Pteridaceae > Ceratopteris > Ceratopteris richardii. The sequence goes on from CM035407.1 coordinate 183,813,572, forward strand.
CCAGATGTTGTACACCTTTTATGAAAATATCAAGACATCTTTGCTTGGAAGTATAAGAATTTAAAGGGGTTGAGCCAAACAATTGTACACATCAAATACCTATGGCACCAAAAGCTAGGCGAGCTAAGCAAAGGCCATGCATAGATAATGAGACATACTCTTCTAAAATATAAGAAGATATTGAAAAATTGCTAGCCAAAAATTTTAGTTATGAAATCTAGCATACAAAATGGATCTCACCTATAGAGGTTATATCAAAGAAGAATGGAAAACTATGTGCTTGCCTTAATCTCAAAAATGTCAATGGAGGCACTATCAAGGATAGCTATCCATTACCAATAGCATACCATTTTCTAGAAAGGGTAGTTAGTCATGAAGTTTATAGTTTCCTAGATGGTTTCTTTGGCATTATTCAAGTACTTATTGCAAAAAAGGATCAACGTAAGACTATCTTTGCAATTTGAGGAAGAAGCCCAACTCATCTTACTCCATGAGAGTGTCTTGCCCTGGAAGCGTATGCCCCTTTGATCATCCTTGCAAGCTAGATCCATCGATATGGCTTATGCCAAAGGGTGACACCTCTCCTTTCTTACTAAGCGTGGAATAATTTCTCTCATTCCCAACATGAACTTGTGGACATGGAGAAAATCTAGGATTGAATTTGTTATTTTAAGAAGTATCTCCCTATATTCCCCAACGTATTCTCAAACTTTATAGTTTTTTGGCTAATGAAAAACTAGGTTTCTAGTGCCTTAGTCCTCTTGTCTTGTGGCACAAAGTTATTATAGAAAAAGATTTTGAATTTCTCCCAAGTCATGGGATCTTTCTTATCTTGTTCTTTCTTATGCCACCACCTATGGGAAAAGTTCATAAGATTATATGTGGCCTCTTGAATGTAATGCCCATCATTCAAGATATTGCATAAGAGAGAACATTGCTTGCACTTGTTGAGACACCACTCAACAAGGTCAATAGTACATGAACTATTAGATCCATGTTAGTGTGACAACTTAAGATCCTTCAACTACGGTCTAGCTTCTCTAATTTGGATGCCTTGACTAGAGATCTCTAGAGTGTGGTACTCACCCAAAGCTCCTAACTGCATTCTTAGGGCCCCAACATTAGGCATACTTTCCTCTTTGTTATAGCCTAGACCCTTCTCTAAGATAGCTTGAAGCATGCTTTCTAAACCTGATATTCTATTAACCATGGTCTCCACGGTCTCTACACAATGCTCGACCATGTTTTTATCCTTTCTATGTGGAGGTGAAGGTCTGGATTCCATATTTACGGAAGTGTCACTTCTTCTTTTTATGATTTTAAGTGGTTTTATGCTTTTTTTCTTTTTTTTATAGGTTCATGTGTATATGTGTACACCTAATATGAAGAGTGGCACTACAAAACTAACAAGTCAAAGGCCTTTGCAAGGAAGAAAAACAAAAAAATAAATTAGCATTAGTATGCTCTCTACTTGTGCATCAAACAATCATTCATAAAATTTTGAAAATTCTGGTAGCGTTTTTGTAGCAAAATGATAATCTAAAAAAAATAAAAGTGTTCAATGCACACTTCAACCACAAGTGTTCTTCTAGGCACATAATAAGCAACAAAAGACCATGGGGCACTACAAACCCTATACAAAAGCCACATGCTTGTAGCATGGATATCAATTTAAGATAAGGGAACTACACACTCTTGCTTCTCTTTGTAGTGCATTCAATAAGATTATCCTACCATCCTATTTCAAAATTTAAGAAAAAGTGTAGAGGTTCATAGTCATACATAAATGCATGTATGGAAGCTAAATGCTTATCCCATATGATAATTGATGCCTAAAAAGAGACTCAAAGTCCAATTGGTGACAAGAAAATGTATTGGCTACAAAGTATCACAAGCTATCCTTCGAACATTCCCAAGTTTGAACTGATTTACCTCATATTGCAAATTGCTTCATATGATGCTCCTTGACTATAAAAAATCAAGTTCAAATCTCTAAACAATAAATTTGTAGAGATGAAGTGGTTAGTTCTAGGTAGTCACTAGATGGATCTTCAAGCAAAGAATCTACAACCCTTTGAATCACTTGATCTGGACAAGGAATTCGTAAGTTATGCTCATTTTAGTAAAAGGGTATGTTGTAAATAGGCTCTCCAAAAGGAGGAATATGAAAAAATGAGTTCCTTAAAGAGGGAGAAGAAGTTGTTTCTCCATGACAAAGTGTCCTCAAGAGGGCACTCAAATGAAGGCCAATATCCCACATAAGAGCTCAAAAGTGCCTTCTCTAGGTAAAGATAGGTCAACATGTTGTTCTTTGCCCACATTATAAGGAAGAGAGAGCAAGCAAAATCTCCTCTCCTCCTCATGTACCGCCTTTGGGAAGCTTCTCGCTAAGCATAGGTCGGTCTAATTTGCATGAGCAGCCTCTATGTAGGCATGGGAAAATGCTTCTCCACAAGTATGTGGCTGGTTCATGGTGGCTACGACTTGCTAAAAACACCTAAAAACACTAACTTTAATTAGCTCGACCTCTACAACTACGCAACATGCCTCTTGATGATTCATGGACAATGAAGATCCTTTGAGGTGATGAAGTCCCGCAAATTACATGTGCAAATGACTTCACAAATTTCTCCTTCACTTCCTCTAAATACCAAATGTGGAGTATTTTCACTATTTAACTAAAACCTTCCCCGGTCACTCAAACTTCAGAGTCAATATGAGTGTGTGTGCAAATCACCTCCCATCCTTTCTATCCTCTTCTATGCAAAATAGTAATCATGATCTGGAATGATCTAGTGTCGACATGTGACTATCATGCCTACTCATTCCCACTACCCCTTAGGTACCTGAGGATATCCCCAAGCTAGGGACCTTGTCCAATCTTAGCCCTTGTCCCACACACACATATAGTGGTCTCTATAGACTAATGTCTAACATTTCCACATCCATGTAGATTCTTCTAACTTTGCATTTGATTGCATATTAGCACAAGATGATAATGAGGGCAACATGGACTTCCCAATAGCATATGCAAGTGCACAACTCATGCTTGTTGAGAGAAATTACACAAGTAAAGAATGAGGACTAGCCATAATCTATGTAGTAAAGAAGTTTAAACACTATTTACTAGCACATAAGTTAAAGGTATTTTTAGACCGTCAAGCTTCACTCTACCTTCTAAATAAGCCTCGTGATCTAGGTATTTTAGTAACGTGGTTCATTCTACTTATGGAATACAATTTTGAGGTGGTAATAAAAAAGGGTAGTACATATATCAAAGCCAATAATTTGTTGAGAATCAGTAGTGATTCTTACAAAAAATTCTATAATTACTTACCAAATGTTTACTTGTTCAATGTCAAAATGGTTATAGAATGGGTTGAGCCAATATAACATGTCTTATCCTTTATGTGAATCCATCCATAGGTGTAGTTCAGTCCATCCATATGCATAGTTCACTAAAGAAGATGTATTGAATGCTAAGAACTTGCACATTGATTCTAGTTGCTTATGTCATAGAGATGCAAATGGTGTGCTTTCTTGTTGTGTGCCAAAGGGTGAGCATCTAACCATTGTATCAGAGGCCCATGTGTCAATGCTTTGGCTAGGAAATTTCAAAAACAAGTACTTTGCAGGATTTTTAAATAAATGGCATGTATTGAGCACACATGGTAGGAACAATACCTAACTATGTGAGTGCTTGTTCCACCTAACCAAGTCATCCCCACCACTAAGTATGGTACTTTTCACTATGTTTTTTTCTACCCTTGTGGATTCACAACATAGTAAATTAATTGCAATCTTGTACTTATCCTCCTAAAATGACCATACCTAAACAACTAGCCTTAGCTGAAGAGAGCAGACATTATGCTCTTATTGGCAATGCACTTTACAAGTGAGGAAAGGATAACTTCTTATACCTTTGTGTACATGAAGACCTATATCTTCCACTATTGGAAATTGCAAACCTAGGTGTTGTAGGTAGTTACTTTTTAGTAGATTCGATAATGCAATTTATTTTATTTACCAATCTATAGGTGTGATATTGCCAAAGAGAAAAATATCCATCTAATGGATATCAAATGCCTTTACATCCAATGATGGCATGCCTTAATTTTACTAAATGGGGGATAGGCTTTACTGATTTTATTATCCCATCTAGCAAAGGATCTCAAACTAAGTACACCATAGTGATGATCGCTTATCTCACTAAATGGGTAGAAGCACATGCAACAACTAAAGAACATGATTGAACAACTCCTACATTTGTATTTGACAAAATATATACAAGGTTTGGTCTCCACATTGAGATAATAATTGATGAAGGTACTCATTTTGTCAATGTTTATAGACTCCTTATGAAAAGAACTTTTGTTTGTCCACAAAATATGAGGTCCATATCATCTTCAAGCAAATGGTCAAGCTAAGAGCTCCAACAAAGTGTTATGCATAGTTTTGACAAAATTGGTCAATATGGGATTATTAGATTGAAATAAGTAACTACACCATGCCATTTTTGGCATGTTACTTAGACGACCACCTTAAGAGCACGTACATTTAGTCTAGTATATGAACAACACACAATCCTCCATATAATCCTTGTATTGTTTGACAAATTATAAAGAGATTATGAGTTGAATGTTGATGAGTTATCTGCTTTGGTGGATGAAATTGATGCACTTCAACCGATATGCCTTAAGGCTACCACAAGTATGTATGCCCATAAAAAGAGATGAAGAACTTATTTTGATGCCTTTATCAAGGACAATAAGTTATCAGAATGTGACTTTGTACCTTTATACACATTGAAACAACATGCTAAGAAGTTGCAAAAATGAGTTCATGGACCCTGTGTGATATTTTGTATATCACCTCGTGTCTCAATTCAATTAGCCACACTTGAAGCTTATATTTTTACTAGCTATATAAGTGGTTGTAGAGTTAAAATCTACCAAGTATTCATCATTGCAGACATCTTAAGATGACTACAAGAATCTAAAACAAGAAAAACAATGCATCATAACACATCTTTAACAAGAAACCTGAGAGCATATACATAAGAAAAGGTTGTTATTGAAGTAGGTAGACCAAATTATGGGCTCTAATGTTCATAAAGAATTCCCAATGGAGTCATTCATGGAATCATAAATTATTTCCATGGTTATGTTTCAATTGCATTTTATTGCAAAGCCAATCAAAGATACAAGGCCATGCATAGCCACTCAGTTAGGGCACTCTCCCAAACACATGGTGAAATTCCATATTGACATGGATGTAGCAACTAATGAGATGACCTTAACCATGGATTTTCGGGAAATTGGTTAGCCAATCCTACTTCTAACAGGGAGATTATGAGTTCAATTCCCAAAATCTCTTTAACAATTTGGTAGGTCTAAACCTCTCTCATGAAAAACTCATCCTCAACTGGGAGGGAAAAGATGTATTCCTACATCTATTCACTTATTCTTTAGTAAATTTCTTGATAACAAGAGAAGCTCCATGAGTTATTGAGTCCTCCTCTAAAACAAAACTTGCACCAAATCAACTTGTCAATCAATAAAAAATGGAAAAGAATCTTCAAAGGTATAACAAAGAGCATATAAAACTCAAAAAATAAAAATCTTGAATGGCTAAACAATGTCGGTTACCGAGTACTCTTGTGGTGGCACACACATCACAAAATATCATCTAGATAACCAAGAAACAAGTAACATTATCAGAGGCTTCTTTTAAAAATAACAAGAAGAGACAAGCATCCACATAGAATCCACTATGGGAGACCAAATCATCAGAAAGTGATCCATACCCCATTGTTACATGGATTTGGATACTTCCCACCATCCTACCTTTTGTAGCATATTCCTCCTAAAAGAAAGGAAAAAATAAAAAAAATAATTCCCATGCATGTAGATTATGCATTCTCATTGCCACGTAACCCTTAGACACATAACTCAAGACCCACATCTTTCATGTATTTTTCACTAAATGCATATAAGTTTCATTCATAAGGCCACTCTACAAGGTCATGCATCAAGCACTAACACCTCATACCCATGCTTCGTACTAAGTAGTCCCCCCTATGACTACTTCCATAATCCTTCTCTAATAACTTTCCTTTTATATTCAAATTGTAAAATTAGATTTATGTTCTTTTTATTTGTCACAACACATACAACCCTTCAAAATTGATCCAGTTTATTTTTTATTTTCTTGTACACCTTTTATTTCGTTTTATAAGGGTCCCAAATCACCCACACACACTCATTACTCAATATTTTATTTTCCTTATTTTTCTTTTCAAAGATACACATCATCAAAGGAGAAATCATTCAATCAAGATTGTTTGAAGTAGGTGTTTCTTGGGGCTCATGATTAGTCTGAGGAAATATCCCCAGAAGCTCTGATAAATTAAGGATAGAAGTTATTTTAAACTTCCACAGGATGTAATGTGCACCATCAAGCTTAGCTTCACCAAGGCGAGTGGTTTTATCCACAATCCTTGGACCACCAGCATCATTGTTGCTATGGCAATTACTCCACCTACTCTTGTTGAAGAACCACCTTGATTCTCACACATAGATGATGATGCGCTTCTTGACATCTTCTCTCCCTTGTTATTGAAGTCTATACAACCTTTTTTCATTTCTACATTTACACCACCAAAAGCCTCCTAAGCTTTGATACCTTGTAAGAAATAAGAGAAAAGTAGAATAAACCAATAGACAGAGTTGAGGAAAAATGTAGTCAAAGAGATACATAGATTGAGAGATACAAAACTCAAATCCTCAAAGTACAAAGAGCAATGCAGCTACAAAGATGGTGTTGTTCATGCATGTGCACCTAATATGGAGCGTAGATGCCAATCTAGACAAACTCTAGATGAAGAGCTTACTAGTGCAGAATGGTGTGTGGAACTTCACAAATAGACTCTAGATGAAGAGCTTACTAGTGTGGAATGGTGTGTAGAGCTTCAAATTTGTCATGTTTATATAACTTTTACAATGGGACTCGTGTAGATAAACGTAGAAAGGAGAGACAAACTAGTTAGTAAAATATATGATCGGACAATATCTCCATGACCAAACTACGTGGTGCCACAAGTCCTTTATGTTTTCCTTCAATGGCAACAAAATGTCCTCTGTTCATCTAAGCCTCCAATATGGAACATAGATGGCAATCTAGATAAACTCTAGATGAAGGGCTTATTAGTGTGCAATGGTGTGTAGAACTTCATGTGGACCATGCTTATATGGATTTTACAATGGGACTCAATATAGATAAACATAGTTGGTAGACACAAACTAGTTGATGAAATATATAATCAAACAATATCTCCATGACCAGAACCCCTACCATCTCGGGCCTCTAGGCTTGGGGAGATGAGCCGCATGCACCTCACAGAAGGGGGAAACCCTCCCTCTGCTCTTACCCCATTAATGTTCTATGGGAAAATTGTGTAGTTCCACAAGAAATCTATTTTTTCCTTCAATGGAAACCCAATGGCTTAGAAGTTTGTACCATACCTAACCTATGTTGGTGCAATTAGCAAGCCTAAGAGCTTTTCTATTACTCAAGACTATTCTCATCAAGTGCATCTACTCAAAAGAGTTTACATGGGAACATATGCTTGTGAAGTTGTCATTGTATTTACCTTGGTTAAATGTAAACTAATATTGAAGAAGGATCTGGTGATATTAGCTAGCCTAGTCCACGGCTTTAGTTGATTGGAACCTAATTCAAATCATTCCTTAACTATAGGATCACTTTTAGGTGAGCAAGATTTAAACTCAAATTCAAAATATGATTATAAATATACTTACTCCATAGTCGCGTGTAACCATTTCCATTACTCAAATATCAAGCTATATTTTTGAGCATAAATTGTGCTTACTTCGTGAAGGAGAAGTACTCTAGACTTCCCATGTATCATATGTGCAATACAACATACAATTTGAATCATTTCATTGTATAAATTCTTCTCTACATGCTGTCAAAGTACACTCATGTAAACAATGAGATTGTTTGGTATATTTTTTTTGTGCATGAGTATCCATTTTTTATATTTAACTTGGGTTTGTTGATAAAAGTCTTGAGTACCCACATATCAGGTTTCATCATTATTGGTATAGTAGATCTTGAGATATGAAGCTTTGAAGTTGAGTGTGTCTACACATCTTCTTGTTCCTAAAAAAGTCCAAGTGATCCCCCAAACTTCTTGAATTTAGTTCTTAGTGTATGCATTACAACATATGAGCCTTATACTAGCCCTTATACTGGAAGAAATGTACATGGGGATTTCAATGGTAGTGTCCATATAAGCATCGATATGATAACCTCAGTATAAGCATTGGTATGGATGTTGGTACAATTGTCAGTATGTATTCAATACTGTCGATATCGATGTTGGTATTTCATCATCGATATACACACTAGTATTGACCTATATAACTGACAATATACACGTTGGTATAAAAATTCCCGATATACGCATTGATATGTCCTTGGGCAAAATTAATAAGCATTGGTATGGCCCGTGGCATACTAATGCTCATACCAGTGCGTATACCGACGACCATATCTGCTAATTCTTCTTTGGGAAGAGTGTAGTGTCTCTTGCCACAACAACATGACAATGCTCTTGTGTAGCAAAGGTAAATACACTCTGTGCAAAAAAAGACCGAGTATATGTCGTGACATGTATTGTAGTGGTTGTCGATTTAGGGTTTAGATGATGGGCCACCAAAATAAGATTTGATAAAGCAAAAAACATTTTCAAGCATAAAACAAATATGTAGGAGCAGAATGAGGCATGAAGTATTTACAAAAGAGATATTCCATAAATGAACCATGTACAAAAGAGATATTCCATGAATGAACCAATGTACAAAATTGTGGCAAATCACTACGATGTATGAGCCAAATACAAAATGTGGCAAACTAGTGCTATATATGAGTCAAATACAAAATGTGGAAAACCATTGCTATATATGAACCAAATACAAAACGGTCATGCACGGTTTCCATATATGAGCAAAATACAAAACTATGGCACACCATTGCCATACACAAAACTAGAGGGATCAAAACATCTATATGTGCAGTCTTGCAACGAAGCACATTCATGAAATTAGAGATATTGAAATAATGTTTATAAATAACAACTAAAAATCACTAAACCAAGTCCAGAAGCCTACCTCACGGTAGATGCTCCCATGAAATGACTGCACCATGTCCCTTAAGGTCATATAGCAACACAACCAACTCATTACGATATCAATATGCCTCCTTTGCTCATGTCGGACAATGACCCACTACCAACTCCTACAAGAAGTATGCAAAATGTTCGATCAACAGACATGATGTGATTCACACAAGCAATTCCATTCATAAAAAAGATAGTTACATAGAACCTTACTTCTTTATATATATATATATATATATATATATATATATATATATATATATATATATATATATATATATATATATATATATATATATATATATATATATATATATATACACTAATTTTAATCGTATATATTTAATTATATATAGTACTATAAATTCCAAAACCTTAGTAATCTATATATTTAATTATATATACCTATATTAATCCTAGAGCAAAAGTATTTGTTTACTTAATTAAATATACTAGTTTTTAATCTTAAAAGTGTAATATTTTGCACATTTTATTATATACACTAATTTACTCTATTAAATTTTTCTCCTTAATTATATATAATAGTTTTTATCGTGAAATCCTAATTCTTATATATATTGACTATATATATTAATGTTAAACCTAAGACCCTATTTGTTATATATTTAATTATATATATTTATTTGAATTCAAAAATCCTAACTGTTTTTATATTTAACTATGTATACTAATTTTAATCTAAAAACCCTTATATCTTATATATTTAGTTATACATAGTACTACAAATTTAGAAACCCTAGTAATCATTATATTTAATTATATACACTTTTATTAATTCTAGAGTGAAAGTACTTATTCGTTAAATTAATTATACTATTTTTCAATCTTAAAACTATAATATTTTGTACATATGATTATATATACTAAATTTTTCTACTAAATTTTTCTACTAAGTTTTTCTACTTAATTATATATAATAGTATTTACCCTGAAATCCTAAATTTTATATATATTTTATTATATATATGAATATTTATAAA
>CM035407.1:183828774-184128774 GCA_020310875.1 Ceratopteris richardii
CAATTGAAAGAAGAATTTTAGATCACTAATCTTGGTTTGCTTACATAGTTCCTAGGTTCAGATGTTGTGTCTATAGAAAGAGTTATGTTTCTGACTGGAAGGAAGTACATTAGAAATATGCTTGTCAAATTTGAAATTGAAAACTCAAATATTGTAGGTATGCCTATGGAAGTGAACCTGAAGCTACGTGCTCATGAAGATGAGTTGATTGAAGATGTAACTAGCTATCAAAGTCTAGTTGGAAGCCTGAATTATGCAACACTAACTAGAGTGGAAATTTGTTATGGAGTTAATGTATTAAGTCAATTCATGCATACTCCAAGGAAAAATCATATGTAAGTAGCCAATAGAGTCCTAAATTATTTGAAAGGTACAATCAATGAAGGTTTGTACTATCCTATACATTTGATATAAATATAAAACTCTTTTCTAATGCAGATTGAGTAGGTTGTAAAGCACATCTGGATACCTTGATTTTGCAAGTACAGAGTTGATTTCTTGGTCTTCAAAGAAGCAACCAACTATAGCACTCTCATCAACAGAGGTTGAGTATAGAGGACTTTCAAATTCTACCCAAGAAGAAATGTGGATTAAGACCCTATATTCTGATCTAGGGCTTAAATCTTCTCCTCCACACATTGTTGGAGATAATCTCAATTCTTTACATCTTGTTGCTAATCCCATTTATCAAGCAAGGAACAAAAACATAGAAGTACATTATCATTATGCTAGGGAGAAGGTCATAAGCAAAGAGATTCAACTTTCATATGTGTCTACACATCAACAATGTGTAGATACGATGACCAAATCATTGGACGGGAGCAAATTAAATAGATTCAAATCAACATTTGTACTGCAAGGAATCTTGAAGGACTAAAAATTCAAGCTACATAGGCTTGAGGGGGAGTTATTGGTGCAATTAGCAATCCTAAGAGCTTTGCTAATACTCAAGACTATTCTCATGAAGTGCATCTACTCAAAAGAGTTAGCATAGGAACATATGCTTGTGAAGTTCTCATTGTATTTACCTCGGTTAAATATAAAATCTAAATATCTAAGAAGAATCTTATCATATTAGGGAGCCTGGTTCATGTCTTTAGTTTATTGGAACCTAATACAAATCATTGCTAAACTATATGATCACTTTTATGTGAGCAAGATTCAAAGTCAAATTTAAAATATGAGTATAAACATAGTCACTCCTTAGTCGTGCATAACCATACCCATTACTAAGAGACCAAGCTGCTTTTCTAACAATACATTGTGCAAGAAGGAGTAGTCCTATACACTCTGCATGCATCATATGTGCAGTACAACATACATTTTGAATCATTACATTGTGTAAGTTCTTCTCTACATGCTCCTGAAGTACACTCATGTACATGGTGATATTGTTTTTGTATAATTTTTTGTGCATGAGTATCCATTTGCTATACTTTCACTTGGAATAGTTAGAGCCAACAGTCTAATATCAATAAATCAACTTTCATCATCATTAATGCACTAGGTCTTCAGATATCAAGCTTTGAAGATGACTATGTTTGCACATTCTTTTGTTCCTTAAAAGTTAAGGTGAGCCCCAGACTTGTTAAATTCATTTCTCAGTGTACGGCATAGCTAAACTCATCAAATAACTTGATTTAGTTATGTAGACACTTCAATTAGATGCGTGGTAAATTTCTCACATCAATTCATACGAGGTTGTGAGCTTTGAGCATAATAGTGAGACATTGTCATCCCAAAATAGAAGGTTTTCCTCACTCCTTGCAAAGTAAAAGTTATCTATCTTGATGCAAACATTTGCAAATGATGTTCCAAAGGACTTGATGGATTATTAGCGTTCTTGCAAAAACTAAAGGATTCTACTAAGCATCTGTATAGTTACTTTGGGTAGTGTACAGTAGGTTTGTTGAAGCACCTACTCATCTCTAGAGACATTCCATCACCACTTTATAGCGGAATCGGAGAAACTAAGCATCACGAGTGATGGATTCCCCTCATCGATTGATAATTTGGATCTAGGTAATTATTCAGCATGGTCGCTAAGAATGGAAGCATACCTACAAGGAACGAACCTCTATGGGTACATATTTGGAGGTGAGATGATGCCAATCCTCAAGAACAAGGGTCAACCAACACAACAAGAAGAAGAAAGGCTGAATGCATTGTGCTCAAATGATGCTTTAGAAAGGTAATACATTCTTAACTCTATTTTTTTTTCTAATTCCACATGTTAGGAATTGCAAGACATCAGAAGAGACATGGAATGCTCTTGAAGCATTCTTCTCATGAAGGTCCACGACAAGGAAGAATTAGCAATGGATGCAGTTTGCCACACTCAAGAAGATGCACAAGCAAAGTGTGAGTGATTTTGTCAATAGTATAAAGCACACGACAAACTAGCTTGGAAAAATTGGATAAGTTATTGAACAAATAGTGATCCAAGTGACAAATGGAATAAATCGAAACAAAAAATGGGAAGACTTCACAATAGCTATCGACCTATACATGGATATGAAAGTTCATAATTTCAACACCCTAATGGGACAATTGGTCACACATGAGAAACTTATGAAGAACGGAGAAAACTCAAAAGGTAATCAATCTTCTACTCTCTATACAGATAAGAATGAACACAAGGATAACAAAGGCAAAGGCATGAAGTCTGATGATGAATGTAGTACCTCTCAAGAAAATTTTGTAGGTAGACGTGGAGGATCAAGAGGAAGAGGTTGAGGTGGTAAACAAGTCAAGGAGAAAGCCGAAGGCTCATCTCCATGTGCCATATGTGGTCTAACGAATCACATTATTGAGAATTGTTAGAAATTCGAGAAACTAAACAAGGAGAGGTTACAAGAGAGGAGGCTATGGAAGTTCAAGAGGAAGATTCAACAACTTCAATGGATACAAGAACAACACCTACAATGACAACTACCAAGAAGGATTCAAAGGACAGAAAGACTACAATAATTATGTAGATGGTCAAACTCAAGAAGACTCACTTCTTCTAACCTGACTATGAAGAAAGGTAGAGTAGATAAACATGAATTTTATGTAGACTCAGGATGCTCAAAACATGTGGTAGGAAATGTAGCTCTACTCTTAGACTTGTAAGATCTGAGGAATAGAAATGATGTCCAAATAGGAGATGATACAAGGCGTCTAGTTGCAAAAATAGGTAATGTGAAAACTTCCGATAGAAATATGAACTTACTAAGTAGATTATTGTATGTACCAACTATAACCAAGAACCTCATAAGTGTAGGAGAGGTTGTTGACAAGGGTTTTCATGTTAGATTCACCAAGCATGGAGCATTCATTCAAGATCCACATCCAGGAGTCAAGAACATAGCAAGAGGAGAAAAATTAGATAGATTGTTCACCTTTGAACTCCAAGACACCAAGAATCTTTAATTGTTCAATTATGGTACCCAAACTCTATCACAATTAGAGATTTAGCACAAGAGGTTAGCTCACATAGGTGAAAGAGCCCTCAAGAAAACCAATAGCGACCGAAGTGTACTTGGACTATCAAATATATCCCAACAACATATGATTTATATATGTAGTGCTTGTCAATTTGGTAAGTCATACATGCAACCCTTCACGAAGAAAGGCTACATACATAGAGACCTATTGGAGTTTGCCCATACATATTTATGGGGACAAAGCAAGGAACATTCAATTTGTAGATCAAGCTATTATGTATCATTCATTGATGATTGTAAGAGGTGGACTATATTATACTTCATGAAGCATAAAGATGAAGTGTTTTCAAGCTTCAAAGAATACTTAACTCTTATCGAGAGCGAAACAAGTAAAACCCTAAAAAGACTAAGGTTTGATCAAGAGGGAGAATATTTCTCCCATGATTTTGATTCTTATCTCCAAGAGAGAGGGATAAAAAGAGAAATCACCACCATGTTTACTCTTGAGCAAAATGGAGTGGTAGACAAAAGGAATATAACAATTATGGAGGCGGCAAGGTCAATGTTGAATGAGAAGAAGTTACCCAACTACTCGTGGGTAGAGGGAGTATCATCAAATACATACTTGATCAATCTACTTCCATCAAAGGACTTGGATGGCATGAAACCATATGAACTATTAAATGGAAGAATGCCTAGTCTTAATCATTGTAGAATCTTTGGGTTATACACACATATCTTCAAAAATTAGAGGTAAATTTGATCCAAAGGTGGAGAAACGCATCTTCATCAGATATCTCTTAATCGAAAAGTTTATAGTTACAATTTCCACACAAAAAAGGCATCATTGGAAGTAGAGATGTTGTGTTTGAGGAGAAGAATTCATGGCTTGAAGATGATTGTAGGAAAATCCAGCTTCCTTATGATCTAGAGGAAGACTTTCCAACACCATAAAAAAGGAATGATCATACATTTGAAGCATCGAGTGATTTTGATGATGAACAGAAGACTCCAATAAGGGAAATCAATTCAAAGAACTCCAAAGGCAAATCCAAAGTGTGGGAGCTGAGAGATGTGGCATAATCATCTCAAAAACTATTAGAAGATCAACTAGAGAAAGAAGGAAAGTAGAAAGGTATGAAAATGGTACTTCATCAGTCACTAAATAATCATTATATCTAGCAACAACTCAAACTCTAAGGAGCCTTTGACTTATGAAGAAGCAACAAAGAATCGCAATGGATGAATGCCATGGAGGAAGAGATAGAAGGCTTACAAGCCAATCAAACTAAGGATTTGGTACCCAAGATTCCATCTATGAAAATCATAGGTTCAAGGTCCATATATAAGGTAAAGAAGAATTCCAATGGCTCAATAAACATGTACAAAGCAAGGCTAGTAGGCAAAGGATATGCACAAATAGAAGGTATTGAATATGAAGAAACATTTTCACCTGTTGCAAAGATGTCTATTATACGATTACTCATGAGTATAGCATCTTCCAAGAATTGGAAGATCTATCAAATGGATGTTAAAAGTGCTTTTCTAAATGGATGGATATTAGACGAGGTGTACATGACTCAACCTCTTGGTTCTGAAGATCAATCATGTCCTGATCATGTGTGCAAGCTGAGGAAATCTTTGTATGGATTGATGCAAGCCCTTAGGGCTTAGAATCAAAGTCTTCTTAGTTACTTGAACAATAAAGGATTCAATGTGAGCAAGGCGGATTCTTCACTTTTCATTAAGAGGAACCAATCAAACGTTATATGCCTATGTGTATATGTAGATGATATAATCATTACAGGAAATGATGCACAAGGAATTAGATAAATCAAACCAAATGAAAGATAAATCCAAAATTAATGATCTTGGTTTGCTTACATACTTCCTAGGTTTGGAAGTTTTGTATATAGAAAGAGGTATGTTTCTCACTCAGAGGAAGTACATCAGAGATGTGCTTGCCAAATTCAAAATGTGGAACTCAAAAGTTGTTGATAGTCCTATGGAAGTGAACCTAAAGCTAAATTCTCACAAAGGTGAGCTAATTGAAGATGAAACTAACTCATATGTGCACTACAACATACATTTTCAATCATTACATTGTGTAAGTTCTTCTCTGCATGTTGTTGAAGTACACTCATGTACACAAAGAGCTTGCTTTGTCTATTTGTTTTGTGCATGAGTATCCATTTGCTATAATTTCACTTAGGTTTGCTAGAAAAAACTCTCAAGTATTCACCTGTCACGTTTTATCATCATTGGGCCAGTAGATCATGAGGTATGAAGCTTTCAAGCTCATTGTGTTTGTACATCTTCTTGTTCCTGAATAGTTAGGGTGACCCACAAGATTTCTTAAATTGATTTTGGACTGAATAGTGCAACTAAAATCATCCAATAAATTGCTTTATTTAGCTATACACAACTAGATGTGTGCAAAATCTCTCTCATCAGTTCATATCAAGTTATGAGATTTGAGCATAACACTAAGACCTTCTCATCCTAAAACAAAATATTTTCTTCACTCTTTGCAAAGTAGACCTTATCGCTTTTGATGCAAACATTTGGAAATGATGTTTCAAAGGCCTTGATGGATTATTATGCATTCTTGGGAGGATAAAGGTGTTTACTAAGCATCCCTAAAGTTACTTTTGTTGGTGTAGATCAAGTTTGTTGCATCACCTTCTCATCTCTAGACACATTCCATGACTGCTAAACAACCTCATGGCTAGGCTTACAATGATCATTTATTACCATCGATGATCACACATGGACCTCATCTAACTTGGAGGATAGGGTTCCAAAAATTCCCATGCTTTCAAAATGGCTTCTCTTCATAATGGGAGCCTTCAAAATTAGAGCACCATGGATCATTTGTGGTCTCTTGAGGCTGTCATATTGAGCACATCTAACAATATGATCATTTCATTAAGAGTTATCCCAAATTAACTGCAAAAGCGGCAAAGAAGAAAGAGGCTAGGATTGTTGTTGTGCAAGCCCCTATTCCTTGAGCTAAGCATATAGTTTGGACAGATCTTGCTCTTTCGGTCTCCAGCACTAAATGTTCTACGTTGATGGAAGCTCATAAGTCAGCCTCAAAATCAACAAATCAAAGAGGTCAAAGCTCGATCAAGGTAGTAGTAGAAAAGGATTTCATAAGCATGGAACTAAAGGAGGAAAGGGTCTAGTAACTTTAGAAGTTCCTCCTCATAACGGGGTTTTACTTGTACTTTTACCCAAAATACATGTAAAAATACCTATTTTTGGCATAAAGTACTATTATTAGTAGCAATCAAGCCAACGATGTTAAATTCTAGTAAAAGTTAGGTTTTATGAGAGTAAGTAGAATAGAAATACCAAATTTTGTATTTTTCTAATACCCTATTTGCCTTCGATTAGCATCTAGACACTATTTTCTCCGTGACTCTTTGGAACTCCATTAGAGGGGAGGTCCTATGGAAAATCTGGCGGGAAAGATGTGCTTTTAACTTTGGCGACTCCCCCAAAGAGTGGTTGATTGAGAAATCATTGTTTCTCCTTGGAAAAAGGATCATTAACTGTAAGAAATCCCCCCCCCCCTTCTGGCATCATCAAGTGCTCCTTTTGATCAACAACAAGCTTAAACCCAAGTGGGTCCCAAATGAGGGTGGTGAGAGGGTGATTAACCTTCTTTGTAATGCCATCTAAACTCTTTAAAATCTACCCTTGCGTTGTGGGATTCGGGGGGTCCCATGGGCACTAGTCCCCTTCTCTTGTACTTTTCTTTAATTAATTCAAGAGAGTAGGCTGAAGCCGAACTTCCTTTATTAAAAAAAAAACTACATCAGGCACTAGAAGGTGGGCATAGCTCCTAAAAATTATGCATAAGTCAAAGAGGTCTCATTTGTTAGACTTAATCAGTTAGACATACCAAATCATTATACTTAGACTTTGTTGATATGTTTAGGTAGTGATGTGTGTGAACACTCTAGGACCATAGGGGCACTTTTTTTCGCTCTTTAGGAGGTTTTTTCCCCCGGCTTGTATATACACCTATTGCTCTAACGGGCTACTTATCTTTGTACATTCTAGTGGTAATACATTCAATATTGTATGTTGTGCTCCAAGCTTCTTCTTCTTCCTTGTGCTATACACGTGCTTCTGCAGACACCTAACTCCAACAACTAGTATCACAACAGGTCATCGCTTCATCTATAGCAACACCGACACTCCTCCGATCACAGTCTCAGAATGGCACAAAATTTGGTGTGCAAACTGAGAGCCATCAAAGCTCTTTCACCCTCCGAATGCACTGTCATAGTGCTTATGTAGGCTATTTTGTCTTTTTGTGCCAAAGATATATACTAGTTTTGGTTTGCCATTATAAGTGTCTCAAAGTATACTACACGTGTTGAAAGATAGTTTATTGCATCAAGGTATTTTAGGGAGTGGAGTGGGTTTAGATGATGTGTCATGTATTGGTTGCAAAAGGACTATGGAATATTATGGAGGGTGTTGAAAGACATCCTATTACATTTGCAAATACAAGTACTACAAATACAGATATTGAAGCTATTGCAGATGGTGTCAAAGATGGTGATATTCTACAGATTCATATTTTTGCTGTTGTTTCTATTGCACCTACTGTGGAGAAAATTTGTTGGGATGGTAGAGATGCTCAGGCACATGCATTTATAGCTTTGTCTATCAAATGTGCCATTATTCCATACATTCTCTCTTGCATAACAATTAAGGATGCTTGGGATACACTTACCACATTGTGCCAAGCTAGGAATGACGCTTGTGTTGCTTACCTTCGAAAATAGTTGGAGAGTGAGCATATGAATGAAGGTGATTCTACGGATAGTTTTCTCACAAAGATCAAGGATTTGAAGGAGCAATTGATTTCTGCTGATAAAGTTATACCACATAGCACACTTGTGAAAACCATTCTGAATGGTCTTCCTAACTCATATCAAAGTTTTGCTTTTACTCTTTGTTTGATGATGAAAGGCAATCCAAACGCCCTATCATTTGAAGAGTTAGTTTATGTTCTATTGTAGGAAGATCAATCTAGTCAGAATAGGTCCATTATCCGTGTTGTAGATCAAGCTTTCCTAGCTAGTCAGAAGGGCAAAGGAAAATGGAGCTCTTCTACTAATAAGTAGAAAACAAAAAATGTTGCACATTCGAAGAAGGAAGAAAAAGATGATAAGAAATCTAAAAATTAGAAATTACTTTGCAAATAGTGTAAAGCAAATGATCATGTCATTAAGAGCTATCCAAAACTGGCTGTTAAAGAGGCAAAGAAGAAAGAGGCTGAAATGGTTGTTGTAGAGGCCTCTACATAAAAAACAGAGTTTGCTAAACTTGTGTAGGATGAAGAATGGGTGTTTACTACTGTTTGAAGTTTTGATCCATCTTCACATGAACAATGCATGTTTGTAGTAGACTTAGATGTTTGGTACTTTGATAGTGGGGCGACCAAACATATTGCCTTGCAACATAGCTTCTTCTCTTCACTTGAGCCTGTCCCTACAGGGAATACTATTACATGCACAAACAACTCCTCTTGTCCTGTTATGGGAGCTGGTAAGATCATTCTGACTACTACTGATGGTAGTTCTTTCACTTTGTAAGATTCTTTATTTGTGCTAGGGCTCAAGAAGAATCTGTTATCAATTTTGGCTTTAGCCAAGATTGGCTTGGTTGTGAAATTTGTTGATGACAGATGTACAATTCATGATGTGTCAAATGGCAACATGATTATTGCTTCTGGCATTTTATGTCATGGATTGTATAAGCTCATAGACTGTGAAAGATCTATGAATGATTGGGCATGTGCAGTACATGACTCTCAAGATATGTTAGGTGAAAAGCTTTGGCATGCATGCTTTGGTCATCTAAATTTTGCTACTTTGTTATGCCTATAGAAATCTGAAATGGTCTCCTCTTTGCCCAAAATTGAGGCACTTAGAAAACATGTTTTTGAAGGCTGCATTTTGTGCAAAATGTAGTGTTTCTTCTTTTCAAAAAGATGGTTCAGTTCAAGATACTCAAAAATTGTAGCTTGTACATAATGATGTTTGTGGTCCTATGCAGACACCTTCTTCTGGAAACTATCTTTACTTCGTGATTTTCATTGATGATTTTTCCAAGCATGCATGGGTATATCCACTCAAAGCAAACTTTGAAGTGTTTATGTGCTTCAAGCAGTTTTTGGTTTTGGCTGAAAATTTGTTAGCATGTAAAATGGGCACCCTCCATTCTAATCAAGGGGGGGGGATATATGTCTTCTGACTTCAATGCATTTCTGGCTAAGCGGGGGATAAAACATCGATGTACAGTGCCATAGACACCTCAAGAGAATGGAGTTGTTGAACGGAAGAACATTTCACTCATGGAGATGGCAACGTGTATGGTCAAGAGTCAGGCTTTACACATTGTTTCTCGCTTGAGGTTGTCATCTGTGCAGCATATATACTTAACAGGTGTCTCGCTAAAGTACTACAATCTATCACTCCATATGAGGCTTGGCATGGTCGCAAGCCATTTGTTGCTCATTTGCATGTTTTTGGTTGTCTAGCATATGCATTAGTGCTTGAACAACATGGCAAGAAATTGGATGACAAAGGCATAAAATGTATTTTTGTTCGGTATAGTCTTGAAAGAAAAGGCTATTGTCTATATCATCCATAGAGTAAATGCATTTTCGTTAGCCCTGATGTTGTTTTTATGGAAGATGTTATTTAGCATTTACTTTCACGTACGAAGGAGACATCTGTTAGCTCCAAGAACATGTATGATACTTTGCTGCCTCTTTTTACAGGTGGATAGTCTAGTGCTGGTCCTAATGAGGCAACTTCTCAACCATTGTAAATTCCATGTGCTGATGCAGATCATTCCATTTTTTATGCAAATTTGCATGATGCACTTGTTAATGAGAGAGTTGATATTGGGAAGGCAAAAACTATGCCAAAATGGCTAGTGCAAACTTTGCATGACAGCAAATTAGATGCACCTCTAACATACCTTACTCATTCAAGCTCTCATAGTGCCTCTTTTGCATCAGATTGTTATGCTATGGTTGCATCTAGTTTCTATTATGAGACCGAACCTGTTTCATTTGATGAAGCACAAAAGTACGAGCATTGGATGGTTGCAATGCAATTTGAATATGATGCTATCATGAAAAATGGTAGTTGTTCTTTATGTGACTTGCCTCTTGGCAAGAAGGCCATCGGCACTAAGTGGGTATACAAGCTGAAGCATAAACGTGATGGAATATTTGACAGTTATAAGCCTAGGCTTGTTGCAAAGGGTTATGCACAGGAAGGAGGGATTAATTTTGATGAAACCTTTGCACCTACTTGCTGAATGACTCCTCTTCAAAGCATTTGTGCACTTGCATCTCATCATGGTTGATATGTACATCTATTGGACATTGAAAAAACATTTACGAATGGTGACTTGCATGAAGAAGTGTATGTTTATCAGCCGCGTGGCTTTATGCAAAAAGGGCATGAAAACCAGGTGTGTAGATTAAAGAAGGCATTATATGGTTTAAAGCAAGCACCACGTGCTTGGTATGAAAAGATACATGCCTATCTGATTGCACATGGTTTTGAGAACATTCGCACTAAAAGCACCTTATATGTTAAGCATGCTAATGATGTGCTTATGATTATTGCAGTGTAGGTTGATGACATGATGCTCACTAGACCTGATGAGAAGCATATTGCTGATTTCAAGGCTGATTTGCATGCCTCATTTGAGATGTGAGATTTAGGGCATTTGCATCATTATTTGGGCATTCCATTTATGCATGTTGATGGTGGAATATCTTTGTGTCAAACGAAATATATTGACACATTATTGCAACATTTTGACCTTGAAGACTTTAAACCTATTGACACTCCTATGGAGACACATTTACGATTGATTCTTCATGATGTGGGAGATGCATTTGATGTTGTTCTTGTTGGGGCTTCACTCACTAATTAGGCATGGATATATGAAGACATATGAAGACATGTGATGGAGGAAAGAAGAAGTGAAGAAAAGACTTACAGAAAATCAAGCCTAAGTGAAGGGACAATTTCATTATTGTAAATTAGTGCAAAACTAGAGTCTAGTTTTTATTTGATCTTCAGAACTTACGAGTTCAAGTCTAGAAGAATGTAAATCATAGGTATATAAGTTAATTTGAGTCAAAAACATGTAAGAGAGAACTCAATTTTGTAATCTGAGTGAGTAGAGAAAAGTCGTGTAATTTCTGAGAGAGATGGTGAGAGAAAACCTCTGAGTCTGAGAGAGTTTTCCATGGCTGTGAGCAAAATTAGGCCAAGCCATTTTGTACACATCTTCTCTGATAATCAACACATGTTTGTGTAGAAGGATTGAGTCTAATTCCTCTTGTACATTGAGTTCTAAGTCATTTCATATGACTGTGTAAGGTAGTTGACAGTTACGACTTTTCTGGCGCACATTTGACTGATCTTCTGAAGGTCAGATCTTGAAGCATGGTGTAAAGTTTTTGGTAAGTGATAGCTCATTTTAAAGCTACTCTCCTCAACTACACTTGGTCAAAAGATCTTTAAGAAACGGGACGCATACTCAGAGAAATCAGCTTAAGAGTGGAGGTATGTCAAATCGATGAAGTAGATTTTCAGTTTTCAGACATAGTGAAAAGGTTGGAGCAAAATCAGAAGATTTTGAAGTTATTACTTGAAAGTTTTGGTTATTATGTGTTGCTTAACATTAGCAAGAACATCTCTTAGCAAGTGATCAAAAGATTTTGCAAAGATTGAACTAATACAGGTCAGATTGAAGGATTGAAGAAAAGGCGCAGATTTCTGTGAAGTGAAAGTTTGATTTTCACTAAATTCAGAGATGGAGTTTCACAATGTGAGTATTGCTAAGCTAATGGTGGTTATGGAGGTCTTCTAATACCACATTAGTTTAGTTCTTGTGGTGTTTTACACACCAACAAGTGGTATCAGAGCAGATAAGGTCCTCGAGAGTAAAAGGAGAGCAGATACAAGAAGATTTGAAGAGTTCTTTATCAAAGAAGGAGGAAGCTGAGGTGTTCAACAAACAAAAGTCATCAGAAGATTATTTCGAAGGTACTTCCAAGGGTAAAGGTCTACAAAAGGTACCATTCTTTAACCTTACACTTACAGGTTGAAGCAGAAGCAAGGATACCATGGCAGATCATGTGTCCATTGACAAATTGGACAGAGATAACTATCCTGCTTGGGTAATGAGGATGGAGGCCTTACTTATGAGTAAGGATCTAATGGCATATGTGACAGGTGAAGAGGAGAAGCCTAAATTTGAAGATGAAAGTCATCCAAAAAAAGAAGAGCTAGAAGCTTTGAAGCTATGGCAGAAGAGAGATGCAAGTGCAAGAGCTTATATATATAACACTATTACAGATCATTTGTTGCCACACATCAGAGGTTTAGAAACAGCTGAAGATATTTGGAATGCTTTGGAAGACCACTTCCAAAACACTACTAAAGCTAGGAAAGCTAGCTTATGGTCAGAGTTTACCACATTCAAGAAAAAGCAAAATCAGAGCATTAGTGATTATGTCACTAAGATGAAGGATTTGGCAGATAGCCTTGGATCCATTGATGAGGATATTGAAGATCATAGGTTGATAGCTCAATTACTTGCAGGATTAAGAGGTGATGAGAGGTGGAAGCCCTTTGTACTTTCAACAGAACTCTCATTAAATCATTATGTGCCAGAACTGAATCAATTACTTGGATTGATGCTCACATTTGAGCAAGATTTGAAGTCAGATGGAGACAAAGGTCAAAGTTCTGCAATGTACATGAAGAATAAAAAGAAACGAGATAAAGGCAAAGCAAAGGATGAAGAAGAGTCAACAACTCAAGCAAATTATGCAAGAGGAAGAGGCTTTGGCAGAGGTAAAGGTCGAGGAAATGGAAGAGGTAGAGGTAATCAGAATAATAACAAGAAGACATGTTGGATTTGTGGATTGAGCAATCATCTAGCATATGATTGTTGGCACAATCAACAAGGAACAAGTCAAAATCAGAACAACAATGGCAGAGGAAGAGGTGGAAGGTTTCAGAATCAATTTCAAAGAGGAAGACAGAATTCAAGAGGAAGTTATGGAAGAGGTGGTGGAAGAAATTGGAATCAGAACCAATCATACAACACCACATATTACAATTATGCAAATGATACACAGAATGACAACCATACAACGTTGATGATGAATTCAATAAGTTCATCAGAGAAGGAGGATCTCAAGGTATTTTATATTGACTCTGGTTGTTCAAATTATTTATCAGGTAATATAGAATTGTTGTCAGAATTGGAAGAAGGCAATTCAAGTCATACAGTACAAACAGGTGACAATACAAAACATAATGTGCATTCAATTGGAAAAGTGAAGTGCAGGAGTGGAGCTGATTTATTAACAAATGTTTTGTATGTTCCAACAATACCAAAGAATCTGATTAGTGTTGGACAAATAGTGGAGAAAGGTTTCCAAGTCAGATTTACAAATGAAGGAGTATTTGTTGAAGATCTAGAGGATGCATACAAACCTATTGTTTGTGGTAAGAAGGAAGGTAGACTTTTTACTCTCAAAGTGCAAGGAAATGTTGGTCAAGCCCTAATCACACATGGTGATGAAGTAATTACAGAGTTAGATCTTTGGCATAAGAGATTGGGACACTTCAATGAAAGAGGAATCAAAACTATGGTGGAGAACCAATCTGTAATGGGGCTACCAAATGTGAAGAATCAACATATGATATATAAGTGTGAAGCTTGTCAGATGGGAAAAGCTCATAGACTACCATTTCAGAAGAAAGGTTTCAAGCATGATGGTTTGCTTGAACTCATACATACAGATGTATGGGGACCAACAAAAGAAGGTTCAATAAATGGATCTAGATATTATGTTTTGTTTATTGATGATGCTACAAGGTGGATAACCCTTTATGTTCTAAAGGAAAGATCAGAAGTATTTGGAGCCTTCAAACATTTTCATGCTTATGCAGAAAGAGTTACAGGTCAAAAACTCAAGAGGCTAAGGTCTGATGGAGGGGGAGAATACTTCTCTCAAGAGTTTAATGACTATCTTTGGAGTGCAGGTATCAAGAGAGAGATAACTTGCAGGTATACACCTCAACATAATGGGGTGGCAGAAAGGAGAAATAGAACATTGGTTGAATTTGCAAGAGCAATGCTAAAGGAAAAGAATTGCCCTAATTATCTTTGGGCTGAGGCTGTAAATACAGCCACATACCTTGTGAATAGGCTACCATGTGGAGCTTTGAATGGTATGACCCCCTATGAAGCTTGGTGGGGTAAGAAACCAACACTTGACCATTGTAAAGTGTTTGGGTCAATTGCCTATGCTTATGTGCCATCACAACTTAGACATAAGCTTGAACCAAAGGCAGAAAAATATGTGTTTATTGGGTATGATGAAAAGCAAATGGGTTATAGACTATGGAGTCCTTTAACTAAACATTTTATTGTTTCCAGAGATGTGACCTTTGATGAACAGAAGAGTTGGTATGCAGATAAAGAATGTGATCTTGAAACATTTGAAGAAGAGATAAGAAGAAGTGCAAGAGGTAAGTCACATATGCAGATAGATGGAGATGAAGAACATATGCAAGCAAGCACATCAAGAGTTGGATCATATAGAAGGAATGAAGATGGACCAATATTTGATGAAGAAGTACATCCAGATATACATGAAGAGTGTGAACCAAGAAGGTCAACCAGAATGAGGAAGCAACCTACAAGGTATTCCTATGATACTTCTTATTTGACTCAGAAAAACTATGCTTACATGGTTAAAGAAGATGAAGAACCTCAAAGCTATGATGAAGCAAAGGGTAAGAGACAATGGGAAGAAGCAATGAAGGAAGAGTTTGATGCACTTGAAGATAACAAAACTTGGGAGCTTGTCCCAAAGCCTAATGGTAAGAAAGTGATTGGAAATAAATGGGTTTACAAGGTTAAAAAGCATGCAGATGGAACTATAGCCAGGTACAAAGCCAGATTGGTGGTTAAAGGCTATGCTCAAACTTTTGGCATAGATTATGATGAGACATTCAGTCCTGAAGCAAAGATGTCAACCATAAGGACAATCATTGCCATTGCAGCATCAAAAGGATGGACATTGAGTCAATTGGACATTAAGAATGCATTTTTGAATGGATATATATCAGATGAGGTTTACATGGAGCAACCTCAAGGGTTTGTAGATCATAAGTTTCCAAATTATGTTTGCAGATTAAGAAGAGCACTTTATGGTTTGAAGCAAGCTCCAAGAGCTTGGAATTTTAGACTTGTAAAGTACCTTAATGATCTTGGATATCAAATTTCAAAGGCAGATGCAAGTTTACTTATCAAAAGAACAGATGAAGGTATGATCTACATTTGTATATATGTAGATGATATTATAATTACAGGTACCTCAAATGAAGGAATCAAGGAGGTGAAGAAGCTACTTGAGAAGGAATTCCAGATAAGTGATCTAGGAAAATTGTCATATTTTCTTGGAATGGAAATCACTTATGCAGAGCATGGTATTTATGTATCACAAGAAAGGTATCTCTTGAATCTTCTAAAGAAGTTTAACATGGAGAATTGCAGAGAGGCATCTACACCACTAGAGGTCAATCACAAACTTAGTAGATATGATGGTGCAGAATTCAAAGACATGAGGAAGTATCAATCTTTAGTGGGAAGTTTGATTTATGCAGCTCTAACAAGGCCTGATCTTAGTTATGCAGTTGGTGTCCTTTCTCAATTCATGCATTGTCCAAAAGATCCACATTGGATTGCAGGTCAAAGAGTCCTTAGATATATCAAAGGGACTTTGAAAGAAGGATTGTATTATCCTTTTACATCAGATATAAGGTTGAGAGCCTATAGTGATTCAAATTGGGCAGGAAGTCAAGATGACAGAAGATCTACCCATGGCTATATGATATACATTGGAGATAAGCTTGTGAGTTGGTGTTCAAAGAAACAACACACAGTGGCCTTATCATCAACAGAAGCTGAATACAAAGGACTTGTGGAAGCAGCAAAAGAAGTAATATGGATGCAGACATTATTCAAAAGCTTGGGAATTGATCAAGGTATACCTATCATTCATGGAGATAACATGAGTTCATTATATCTTGCAGCAAATCCTGTATTTCATGCAAGGACAAAGCACATAGAGATACAGTATCATTTTCTCAGAGAAAAGGTAATGGAGAAAGAAATTGAAGTGGTGTACACTTCTACAAAAGATCAGATTGCAGATATTATGACAAAAAGCTTGGATGGAGTGAAGACAAGTAGGTTCAAGGAGATGGCAGGAATAAAAGAGAAGAAGGTTATGTGAAGAAGTCAAATTATGCTAATTAGTGATTGAGGGGGAGCTGTTGGGGCTTCACTCACTAATTAGGCATGGATATATGAAGACATATGAAGACATGTGATGGAGGAAAGAAGAAGTGAAGAAAAGACTTACAGAAAATCAAGCCTAAGTGAAGGGACAATTTCATTATTGTAAATTAGTGCAAAACTAGAGTCTAGTTTTTTATTTGATCTTCAGAACTTACGAGTTCAAGTCTAGAAGAATGTAAATCATAGGTATATAAGTTAATTTGAGTCAAAAACATGTAAGAGAGAACTCAATTTTGTAATCTGAGTGAGTAGAGAAAAGTCGTGTAATTTCTGAGAGAGATGGTGAGAGAAAACTTCTGAGTCTGAGAGAGTTTTCCATGGCTGTGAGCAAAATTAGGCCAAGCCATTTTGTACACATCTTCTCTGATAATCAACACATGTTTGTGTAGAAGGATTGAGTCTAATTCCTCTTGTACATTGAGTTCTAAGTCATTTCATATGACTGTGTAAGGTAGTTGACAGTTACGACTTTTCTGGCGCACATTTGACTGATCTTCTGAAGGTCAGATCTCGAAGCATGGTGTAAAGTTTTTGGTAAGTGATAGCTCATTTTAAAGCTACTCTCCTCAACTACACTTGGTCAAAAGATCTTTAAGAAACGGGACGCATACTCAGAGAAATCAGCTTAAGAGTGGAGGTATGTCAAATCGATGAAGTAGATTTTCAGTTTTCAGACATAGTGAAAAGGTTGGAGCAAAATCAGAAGATTTTGAAGTCATTACTTGAAAGTTTTGGTTATTATGTGTTGCTTAACATTAGCAAGAACATCTCTTAGCAAGTGATCAAAAGATTTTGCAAAGATTGAACTAATACAGGTCAGATTGAAGGATTGAAGAAAAGGCGCAGATTTCTGTGAAGTGAAAGTTTGATTTTCACTAAATTCAGAGATGGAGTTTCACAATGTGAGTATTGCTAAGCTAATGGTGGTTATGGAGGTCTTCTAATACCACATTAGTTTAGTTCTTGTGGTGTTTTACACACCAACAGTTCTCTATCAATAGGATGTTGGATGCTTGATTTAGTTATGCATTACTCGATGAGATATTCAATTTGCGGTCTCACATATGAGCAGGTTTATGCATTGCCCAGGTGGCAAGCATTCACAGGTGGTTAAGCACATCTTTCGCTACTTGAGTTGTACCCAACTACTTGGGTTCTTTTATCCCAAGGGGGGACCACTATTGCCACATTTGCATGCTTTTTCTAACTTTGGCTCCTGTGGTTGTTGTGACACTCATGTGTCCACCAATGGTTTTTGCTTCATGCTTGGTAACTCATGCATATCTTGGTTGTGCAAGAAGCAACCTACTGTGGCCACTTTCAGTTGTGAGGCTCATTATAGGGCAGCTATCATACGACTGTTGAGTGTGTGTGGCTCGCACGCCTTATGGCTGATTTGGGTGTTGCTCACCCTTCTGCCACCACCATCTTCACTTACAGTTAGAGCGCAATGGCAGTTGTGAGGAACTCTGTGTTCCATGCTCACACTAAGCACATTGAGGTGCATTATCAATATGCCATGGACAGGTTCTCTACTGGAGAGATTAGCTTGGTATATGTGCCCACACACGAGAACATTGAAGACCTTTTAACCAAGGCTCTCCCTAGGGAGAAGTTTGAAGCTTTTCGCAAAGCTTTGGGCTTACTTCCTTTTGTGGATTGATTCCACATAGCTTGGCACTTCCTTATACATGAGTGCCAACTCCTTGTTCACCACATCACTCCCAGGGGGGATTTGTTGATATGTTTAGGTAGTGATGTGTCTCAATACTCTAGGACTACCGAGGCACTTTTTTCCCTCTTCAGGAGGTTTTTTTCCCCCGCTTGTATGTATGCCTATTGCCCTAACGGGCTACTTTTCTTTGTACATTCTAGTGGTAATACATTCAGTATTGTATGTTGTGCTCCAAGCGTCTTCTTCTTCCTTGTGTTGTTCACATGCTTCCGCAAACATCTAACTCCAACATACTTTTATAATATAATGAGCTTTTTAGAGCATCATCTCTCTTGCCTACTCATGATGTGTGTGCATGCATGCATGCATGTGTGCACCCATGTGTATGATTGCCTTGCTCTTTTTACAAGTGTGTGTGATTCTATCTTGTCATGGTTAGTACATACCAACCAAATGGTTTCACCATAGATACCAACATTCTTCTTGTTGTGTTCACTTGAAGACTACGACGATGGGGTGTTACACTTTTGGCATTGTCGTTAGGGAGAGTTATGAGTGAATGTGCCGTATGGAAATTTTTTGCATGAGGCATGTGCTTTTGGAAATTCTTTCATGTATTCTAGGCATATATCCATCTTAATCATCACTTTAGATAGCTAGATAGGTGGATAAATAGTAGGAATAGTTGAATGTTAGATTTTAAGTTTAGGGTTTTTTAAGGTTTTGATTCTTATATTTCCACACTCTTTCTTCCCTTTTTCTTCACTTTCACACATTTTAGAGTCGAATTAGTAGCTCTTGAGTTCCAGAAGCTCCAAGACCAAAAATCGATCTTGAACGTGTGCAAATAGAGTCTTATATAAGGCACGACTAGGTAGACAACAAGGCAATTTCCTATAGGAACGGAGTGAATTTTCAACTAAGTTTAACTCCATAGTTTTATGGCTCCTAAAGGTCCTCTATTACTCATTGGGAAAGACAAGCACAAAATAACCCTTGAAATCAAGTCACTATTGTTGTGCTCATTAGGGTAATTTTCTAGGGTAACTAAGATGATTGAGGTCGATTGGGCCTTAGGACTAGATCATAGGTTCTATAGATCATTCTAATATCCTTGGCAATGAGAAAAGTTGAAAAAATCTCAGAAAATTAAACCATGATTGCTCTATTCTATTGGGAAATTTTCTACAAGAAAAGTGACATTGGAAACTCATTTTGGACTTGATAAATTGCTTAGGAGCCTTAGGAAATAGTGCATTTTCGTGTAGAATGAGAAAATCAAGTAAACAACACATAAGTTGAGACCATGATTGCCCTATCTTAAGGAAAACTAGAGCAATCATCCTTGGACAATCAGGTAGAAATCCACAAGAAGTCAAGCTAGAGAGCTTGACATCCAAGGGAACCATAATCAACTGAACAAGCGCTCAAAAATCACTTTAAAATGCTCCTATTTCTATCATGATGTCTCTACCTCTTAGGGCAATAGTGTGTGGGATTCTTGTGATTTTGAACCGATTTTTTAGTGTTCAAATGACTTCTAAGCTTGGAATAAGACCATAGTATCCACAAGTTAGATGAAAGGCCCAAATTCACACATATATGCAACTAGAGTTGCCCAAAACATTGCTTTTTACAATGATCTTTGATAAGTGCTATTTGCTTCTTTTGAACCTTGGGATCTTGACTCCACATAGATTTTTTGGTTGAAAATCCACTTTTTGAGATAAATAGCTCTAAAATGCTTGTTTTGATTTCCATGTGTTCACATCCATTTTTCTTAAAAATTATGTGTTGATTTTAAGGTATGAAAATTTTAAATTGACCTTCCAATGGGGGCAAGGAGTCAAGGGAGCCTTTTTGTATCTTCCACCAAATGGGAGGGGAGCAAAGAAAACAACCATGAGAGATTTTACGCTAGGAATTAAATAAATAGTAAACGTTTTTGAGAAATTGACTACCTCTAGGGGGGGGGGATTTGATTTTTCCTCTTCTTCACTCCATATCATTGAGGATTTCCTAGTTACTACATCTCCTTTTCCAAGTATACATAGATCCAGAAACCTATTCTTTCCATTCCAAGATTGTATATAAAATGATGGTATACTTCTTGGTAGGTGTAGAGTTTGAATTGTTGATTCCATTGAGGACAAATTCCACAAAGAGCCAAGTAATTATGAATCTTATTTTTGGATTCAAATGAAAGAGGAAAGAATCTCAATACTATCATCTTGCTTGTCTGTTTGATTGAGAGTGCATTTCTATGATTCTTTGATAATGAAGAGTACTAGGAACCAATAGATTAGCATGTAATGCATCTCTATCACTGAGATTGCTATAGGTTCAAATAATAACAAAATGATTTAGAAAATGACATTGAAATAATGAAATAATCAAATTTCAATGATATGAAAAATCTAGATCGTAGCATGCAAGTAGATTGTATGTCAAATCTTGAGGATGAAGTAGAAATTTGGCTCACCTTCACACACAATAACACATTAGTACCTTTCATCTATCAAGATGATTGTGTACAATATATTGTTGGGCTTCGAAGGCTAAGAGATCTAGCTCTCCCAAACCTACTAATGGTTAGAAGAGAGAGAGTATTGCTAGAGGATAAGATGTGAGCCTATAACATGGTCACGGATAGGCCATAAAAATCACTCCACAATAGGTAGACGTCTTGAAAAATATGAGCTCCAATGAAGAGCCAAAACAAGCTCAAAGTATATTTGATGTACAACAAAGACCATATGCGTGAGCAAGGTGATTCAAGATGGATTATCTCCTAAATTTTAATTTTTCAGAGATTCCAAAGAATCCTTATGGGCTCTACCACCACCTATGGGAAGGGGTCCTTACCATTTGGACATTCATGAGCATAGGTATGCTAATCCAACTCTATTTCCCATGTTTGAAGATGATAGGAGCATTCTATATTTTTGCATTGAGGAAGATGACCAACAACACTTCACACATCATTCACTTTATGTTTTTTTAAATGGCTTTATGAGGACAAGCCATGACTTTAGTCAAAGTTCAAATTCAAATCAATCATAAGATATAGGAACACTTTTATGTTGATGATTCAACCACATTCATATTCACAAATCATGTATAAAAAGACATTAGTTTAGGCATAGGATGAGAGAGCCCTCCTCTGAGCATTGGGCAAAGTTTATGAGTCTACATGTACTCACTTGAAATGAGAAGAGGCATTTTTCCCATAAATACAACCTTCACAAGCATGTCTACAAGGTTCCTCAAGTTTTGGTAGATAGGATACAATTTCATAT
The DNA here is from genome assembly GCA_020310875.1 of Ceratopteris richardii. NCBI lineage: Eukaryota > Viridiplantae > Streptophyta > Polypodiopsida > Polypodiales > Pteridaceae > Ceratopteris > Ceratopteris richardii. Next base: position 183,850,620 of record CM035407.1, read on the forward strand.
TTCTATAGGTGTAGCAAACTTGAAAAATTTAGATGACCAAAGTGTGCATGCCAAAAATTTTCATCTCAAAAAGCCTGAGAATCTTGAATTACACTTGTTGAATCCTTCACACATTTCACATAGTCTATGAGCTTATACAACCCATGACGTAAAATTCTAGAAGCAATACTAACATCACCATTTGAGAGAACATGCTGAATAGAACACAAGCTATAATTTTACAAGTGACATGTTCTTTTGGTGGGCCTTCAAAATAGAGGTCAAAATGGATTTGAAACGAAAATCTAAGCAAAAGGAGTGGTCCTAAAGGGATAAAATTTCAAATATTTTGATGCCTTCTATCTTCACACCATGTATTAGCAACTCCTTTGTATCATATGTGCAATATCATTGCAAGGAGATGACCTCCTAAGAAAACTCCCACATCCCCCACTAATAGGCCAAACCCACTATCTTATCATCCAATGGTATTGTTCAGAGTGTGGTAAGGAGCAAATTACACGTGAGTGTCCCATGGACCCAGCTAATGCCTCAAAGATAAATCCAATTAATGTAATAGGTATATTGCAAGGCTAATGGATCTCCACAAACATTAGTACCCATCCAGGGAGTCACTAGTGCCTAGGTGCTACAACAAGTCGAGCAAGAAAACCAAGAAAAGACTCACAGTTTAGTGCTGATGAGGTTCTAGTAAAAGAGAAACAAAATCATGGAAAGAATCTATGGAAAGACTAAAGATAAATTTGTCCAAGAACTTAGAAAATTTAGAAGGTAGCATGACAAGAACCAAGGAAAAGAATTGTACAGTGGACATCTCAAGGCCTATTAGAGTCTCTACCCTTGCCAAAGTTAGGCTCGTTGTTAGAAAATCCCATTCTATAACACTTAGACATGATGTTAAAGAATTTCCAGGCACAATTGAGAGAAGGACTAAATGCAAAAGAACCCTTGGGCAGAGCTAGACGTAGAACAGACAAATTTGTGCATCAAAATGATCAAACTAGCTCAAACTATGTTTGAGGCTAGTCACCTCTTTGAGTAGCTAGTCAAACCAAATTTTCACTTTCAAGGTCTATTAGATAGAGTAGAGCAAATGGCATCTCAAAGTGATAACATAACACTTTCAAAGGTTCACTCGATTGAAATTAGATGAGGAGCTTTCTTTCTAATGGAATTGTATATTGCTAACATAGAGCCAGGTAGAATTCCTTCTTTAGTCAACAAATACTCATTCTTAAGAGAAGTTAAAGAAAAAAATGTGGGGTATGAAACAAATTACCTCCCCATCTATTCAAGATATGGATGATCCTCTTGATCAATTTCCTTAGGACATTCCATCTATCTACAAAGAGCACGAAGATTTATACTCAAGTGAGAGACAAGACTTTGAATCCAATTCCCTATAGGAATTGCCTCACTTCATAGGCCCATGGGAATCAAGGACTATCCAAATAAGAGCTCGCATGATAATGATGTGAAACAAAGATTCATTGATACCTAGGAACATGGAGGTTGTAAAGAACCTCACTTTAGAAGATCTTATAAAGGTTAAGGGAGATTTGTGGAAACACGTAGCAAAGAAAGTACCAAAAATCTCTAGTTCCCACTTGTTGGGGGAAGATTCACCGCCCCTATGACCTTGAGTCACTATTTTGCCTCTAATGCAAATTCTAGATATGGAAAAATAATGAAACTTTACAACGAAGCTAGACTCTCTCAGCTACCCATAGCAATTTAAAACACTTGATTTGGATGCTCCAATAGGGAGAAGCAACCGCTACAAGTTAGACTAGCTATTGGTACTACTATGTACCTATGTGTAGAGACACACCTTCACTGTTTACAACTTTACTCAGAGATCACTTGGAGTATAGTAAATTCACACCACATTGAAGAGAATCTATAAGCAATCAAATGCAAGGGAAATCACTTGAAATGGATATCAGAAGAAGATGTTATTGCCAAAACAAAATGGTGCTGAAAACGAGCTCCCTCCTCAGAGAGGTAGTGAGTAATGGCTAACTCTAGAGAAGAATAAGCTAACAAAATGACTAACTAAGAAAGGGGGCTACGTATAGCAAGTTCCTTACACTCCATACTAACTCTAGAAAGAGATAAGAGGTCATAGACCCATTTCATGACTTTGATTCATACATATATATAGGTTGTCTAGAAGTGCTCCTACAAATTTGCAAGAATCTCTTAATCAACCTCTTTAACATTTTTGGTAAGTTGTGATTTAGGAAAGTGGTTGAGGCTGATAACTGAAATTTGTGATATGAAGCCTTTAATTAATAGGTCCACTTTTCTTCTATGCTTTTGAGACTTTAGCTAAGATTTAGGCAAATATTCGAAACACTTGCATGCTGAATCATATTGGACTACAGGCCACCCAAAAAATACCCAAAAAAATACCAGGATAATACTTGAGAGACACCAAAATGCATGATCCTTGAGACTTTTAAGCCACCAAAAAAACACCAGAAAAACACCAAAAAAAATACTTGAAAAAACATAATTTTTGGTCATCTTCAAGGCTTGATTTTTAACACTCCCCTTCAAGCCTTGAACTTAAATTTACCATGCCAATGCTTCTTTTGAATTTTGGTAGCTTTGTTCCTTCCAATTCTTTTGTAAGCATACCTGCAAATTGATCTTTGGTACTTAAATGCTCCACCTTGACCTCTTTTGAAATCACATTCTCTCTTATGAAGTGATAATGTACTTCAATGTGCTTGGACCTAGCATGAAAAATTGGATTCAAAGTCAAGTGTACAATGCTCATATTGTCCCACGTGATTGGAATCTCTTTTACCTACAAGTTCAAGTGTTTAAAGAGCTTGTTATGCACATAATCACACATGTGATGAGGGATAAGCTTCTATATTCAACTCTGGTGGAAGATAGAGCTTGTTATGCACATAATCTCACATGTGATGAGGGATAAGCTTCTATATTCAGCTCTGGTGGAAGATAGGGCCACTTGTACTTCTCCTCTCATCTTTTGAACCTCCCAATCTGCATCACAATAGGCTTTTACCTCCAGCAACTAATCATAAGCATAGAATAAACCATCATTTATATTTCCCTTGAGATATCTAAGAACTCTCTTGGCTGCCATTATATGTTGCACTTTGGGAGTTTTCAAAAACTATGAAAGAAAATCTACTACATGTTTGATGTCTAGCCTAGTAAGAGTTGCATAGTTCAAAGATCCTATAATAGATCTGTACAAAGTAACATCTTCAACATCTTCTCCCTCATTTGCACTAAGCTTACATTTACCTCCAATGGTTTTGCAATTTTCTTGCAATTACACATGCCATACTTTGTTAGTACATCAAGAATGTACTTTCTTTGCATGAGATATATAACTTCCTCCTTGTAAATTACTTCTATGCCTAAGAAGTACTTCAAATCTGGAAGATCTGAGATCTTGAATTCTTCTCCAAGCTTGTTTTGAATCTCTCTAATGCTTGCTTCATTATTCTCTATAAGAATAAGATCATCTACATATATGAAAATGTAGACAACCTGATCATCTTCTTTATTCAATGAGTCGGCATCATTTTGCTTATGGTCACATTTGGCCAAATATTCCACTAACCTTTGATTCATGCTCTTGGTGCTTGCTTCTAACCATAAAGAGTCTTCTTTAACCTGCGCACATGATATGGATACCTCTGATCTTCAAAAGATTTGGGTTGCTCCATGAAAATAGTCTCCTCTAGGTCACCATTTAAGAAAACATTCTTCACATCTAATTTGTGGATCCTCCAACTCTTTGAGGCCACAATTGCAATGAGAGATCTTACTCTAGTCATTCTTTCTATAGGGCTGAAAGTCTCCTCAAATTCAATGCCATAGGTTTGTGCAAAACCTTTGGTTATGAACTTTTCTTTATACCTAGATATGCTGCCTCTAAATTTCTTTTCACCTTGTATACCCATTTGTTGCCGATAACCTTCATGTCCTTCATTTTAGGCACCAATGACCGAGTGTGGTTCTCCTTGAGTGCTTTTACCTCTACATTCATTTCTTGGTTCCATTCTTTTATATAAAGGAATTTCGGCAATAGCCTACTCTCCCGGACTTGAATTAAATTAAGAAACAAAGGTACAATAGAAGGGGACTAGTGCCCACGGGACCCCCCAAATCCCACACAGCAGGGGAGGCTTGGTTGATTCCTAGGTTGCAATACAAAGAAGGTTGATCACCCTCTCGTCGCCCTCATGCGGGACCCACTTGGGTTTGAGCTTGTTGTTGATCAAAAGGAGAACTTGATGGTGTCTAAAGGGGGGGGATTTCTTACTGTTGACAATTCTTTTGCCAAGGAGGAATAGAGATTTTTCAATCGACCACTCCCTGGGGGGGTCGCCGAAGTTGAGAGCACACCGCTCCCGCCAAATTTTCCACAGGACTTCCCCTCTGATTGTGTTCCAGAGAGCCGCAGAGCATCCAATCGCTTCACCCAAAAGGAATTGTTTCCAGCTAAGCTGTTTCTGAACTCTGATTTTCAGTCCAACCCTCTGCCAGATTCTGTAGGAGTTGGGGCAAGTAAGGAAGATGTGTGGGACATCTTCGATTGCACGGTGGCAGCGTTTGCACCACGGAGGGGTCCCACAAATTTTGCTTGCCTTATGGTTAGTCCAAATTCCGCGATGAAGAATTTGCCATAAGAGGACCGACTTCTTAATCTCAATAAGTGGGTGCCAGATACCCATGAATTTCATGTCCCACCGAAGCCGCGTCCAGGACAGGCACCACTTCTTGTTGAGGTTGATCTGGAGGTCAGTCGTTTCTTTGATGTTCGGGATTTTGAGTAGGCTATTCCCATTGTGCCATTTGAGACCACGCGCGTTCGGAGCATCATGTCCCATGAGAAGGCGGGTTTTGCGACGATCCCAAGCGAGGCATCTGCTTTGCAAGGTGTTCCATTCTTCGTAGGAGATGGTTCCATTCTTCATACTTTCTTGCATCCTCAAATTAATTAGGCTCTTCACATGCAACTACTTGACTCATATATGCATAGTGTTTAGCAATGAAAGAGTCATACGTTAATCGCTGAACTCGATATATCTCTCTTGTTGAATTTCTTCTCTCTTGAGAGGCTGGAAAAAATCTTTTTATTCTTTCTTTTGATGTCTTTACACCTAGAGTTTCTATTTTTTAAAGTCTTCATCACTATTGCTATCCATGTTTGCCACAAGATTGGGCCCATCATCCTTTTCTTCCATGCCTTTGATTCTTGTAGAATTTTCTTCACTTGAAGTAGGCTTGCTTCTCAATCTCCCTTTCCATGGAGATGTGTGGCTGCCCTATGATGTTGTTCTTGAAGTTGAAGGACCAAAAATTTCCACACTTTCTTGGTCTTCTACATGTCTTCTTTCAACATTATGTATGTCTTCAACCTTTAATGAATTTTTCACACCAAACCATGGAAACAACTCATCAAAGATAACTTCTCTAGATACCTTGAGCTTTTTGGTTTTAGGATCATAACATCTAAAAATATTTTTCTCTCTTGAATACCCACTAAAAATTCACTATTCAGCTTTTGCATCAAGTTTATGCCTTAGTTCATAAAGCATGTGCACATAACATACAGAGCTGAATATCTTCAGGTGAGATAGATCTGGTTTCTTACTGTACCATGCTTCAGATGGACTTAAATCATGTACATGAGAAGTGGTGCATCTATTCATAATGCATATGGCTATAGTTGTTGCATCTACCCAATAGCAATTGGGCACATTCATCTCGTTGAGCATCGATCTTGCCACTTCATCTATGTGTCTATTTTTCCTCTCTACAATCCTATTTTTCTTAGGTGTATACCTACACGTATTTTGTCTTTTGATGCCATCATGATTTAGAAATTCATAGAACTCCTTGGAGAAGTATTCTCCCCCTTCTTTTTTAACAAGTGCTTTCAAAACTTTAAAGTGAATAAAAACTTTAGCTTTTGACTTCAAACAATTCAACCATGTCATTTTGATATGATCATCAATGAAGATAAAAAAGTACCGATTTCTTTTGTCAGTCCCCATATGTTGGTGTGAATGAGGTCCAACATGAATCTACTTCTTTGTGTACTCTTCTTGAATGGAAGCCTTGCTTGCTTCCCAAATTGATATGCTTCACAAAAGTATTGCATACCTTGAGAGTGGAAATTTGAAAGACCACTCATCAGTTCTCTTCTTTGCATATCCTTCAGCTTTTGAAGGTTTATGTGACCAATCCTCGTGCCACAAATCCACCTGAGCTATTTTCTTACTACCAACTTTCAAATTCACTCTATGTGATGAGGGTGGTTTTACCTCCATGGTGAAAAGTCTTCCTTCCTTCTTTCCTTTAACTATCAATTTGTAGTCTTGCTTTGGGTCTTCCACAAAAAATCTATTGTTGTGGAACTTGAGTACATACCCTCTTTCAACCATCTCTCGAACTGGTACTAAATTATTTGTCATTGTGGGTACATGTAACACATGTCTAAGACACCTTGCATTCTGATTTTCATCCAAAGGAACATCACCTATGTGTGTGATCCTATGCTCAATGTCATCCCCAATTTCTACATGGGATTGTGTGCTTTCTTCATGCAAATTACAAAACATTTCCCTATTGCAACTCATGTGATTTAAACATCTGATATCGATGTACCATGTGGTTTCTATCCCTTCTCTCCTACCATTTCTTTGCATCATGGCCAAGAGATTATCTTCTTTGATTTATTTGAATTATTTGCATAGTTTCCTTGATTCTTTTTATGGCCTCCTTGGCTATCGTTTGAGCAATAATCCCTTACAAAGTGGCCTAACTTGTCACAATTGTGGCATTCCTTTGTGTAGTCCCATCCTTCATATAGACCTCCTCTTTCTCTAGCTCTTCCTCTCCCCTTTCTCCATAGCTTTAACTCCCTTTGTGTTGATCATTGATTGATCTTCATCTACCTCTACCTTGTCCATTGTGTCCACCTCTCTTTCCTTTGCCTTTACCTACACAAAATACTTAGGCTTCATTGCCCTTTGAATGACCTCCATTGAGATTCATTTCCTGAGTCACCATGAGTGTGACTAGTTGCTCAAAATTTGGTAATGAGTCGCTCACATATACTGAAGTATTGAATGGCCTCCATTTGTCATCATCCCTTAGCCCATTAAATGTTTGAGCTGCAAAATCATTGTCATCAATGGAGTTGCCTATTGATCCTAAGGCATATGCAATCCCTTTTATCTTGAGGATATAATCATTGATGATGCTATTTAAAGTCTTTCTTAAGTTCAACTCATTCTTGAGCTAAATCTTTCAAGGCCCCCAATACTTTCTTGGATGAGTCCAAGTCTTGGGTATGACCAATCATGCTATTACTAATGTGTTGAGATAAGATGAATATGACTCTTCTCTCTTTCAATCCACTCATCCACTTCCTTTTCCTGTGCTTGAGTGAGTGGCTCTATATATTGAGGTCAAGGCTTAGCTCTACTAACTAATCCTCATAATTGCTAACCTGAAATCTCTAGGGTTGGTAGTTTCCTTTCTCCAACTTTTCTATTTGGGTAGCATACTCATCCATTGCTAAAGATTCTATGATTTCTAAGATTCTTTTGATTGTGATGGAGTAGGAAAAGTTAAAAATGATTACCTTCTTGTAGCTTTCTCCCTTGTTATGTATTGAGGAACTTGTTGCAAGCTTCAGAATCCACTTCTGAATATTGATGTAGCTCACCAATCTGCTACAAGTCCATTCCTAAGAGCTTTACTAGCTTTAGATAGATGCGTTGAATTTCTTCAAGAGTCCCAATTGCTTTGAAGTGCTCTAATACCACTATTGGGGGAAGATTCAACACCCCTATGCAACTTTAGAAGGTTTTACACCCTCATAGGTTGTTTTCCCTAATGATATTGTGTCATTATTTTGCCTCTAATGCAAAATCCAGATGTGAAAAATAATTAAACATTTTAGATGAAAGAAGGCACTCTCATATATCCATAGCAATTTAAAACACTTGTTTTAGATATTGAAGTAGGGAGAACCAACCTATTTGTATGTGTATATGATTCTATGTGTTATTTTGTATGTATGTGTGTGTATGTATGTATGTATGTATGTATGTGTTTATGTGTTTATGTGTGTATGTGTATATGTTTGTATGTGTGTATGTATGTATTGTGTGGGTGTGGTTTTGTGTGTATGCATGTATGTGCGTATATATGTAGATCTAGAAAATCTACTTACTTGGAGAGATTCCTTGGAAGGTTTGTTATGTGTGTAAGGTAGCAACAACAAGAAGCTCTATGTGTGAAAGCACATGAGAGACTGAGTGAGAGAGGGAGAAAATGAAGCTCACTTACCCCTACAACAACACACACGTTCTCAAATTACGTTTAGCAAAGGATGGGACTCCAAGAATGTGTGTTGACTATCCTCGATTAAATAAAGTCACTATAAAAATACATATCCTCTACCAATTACATTAAGATTTTGGAAAACCAAAGTTCTTCATGAAGATTGACCTTCGAGAAGCTTATAACCTTGTCACAATTAGAGAAGCAGACAAATTGAAGACAAGATTTTGAACAAGGTATGGGCATTCTAAGTATAATGGTAATATACCTCGATGATATTTTGATGTTCTCTAAAAATCTAGAAAAGCGCAAACATTATGTAAAGATATTTCTAGATAAACTAAGAGAAAAAGGTTTATATGAAAAATTGGAGAAGTGTCCTTATCCATGAAACACAAGTGGAATTCTAGGCTACATTGTCTCAAAGAAAGGAATCTTTGTGGACCCTAACAAGATCGAGACAATCCTTGAATCACAACCACCTTCATGTGTTTGATATGTACAATGCTTTCTAGGGCTTTCCAATTTTTTTAATGATATTTATCAATGATCACTCCAAGATAGTTATGCCTCTTACCAAGCTTATCATTCAATATTCGCATGAAAAAAAAAAAGAAAAAAAATCTTTTCAAACCTTGAGACTAGCATTCACCATTGTTCTGATTTCAGCTCACCCTAATTCCATCAAGCCTTTTCTCCTAGAGACATATGCATTAGACTTTCTAATGGTAGCCATTCTATCCCAACATGGAGATGGTGGACACCTACATCGAGTTTTGTATCACTCAAGGCAATTATCCCCTACAAAAATTACTTATGAAATCCATGATAAAGAGCTTCTTGTGATGGTGGATGTGTTTCATACCTCACATCACCATCTAGAAGGGGAAGCTTATAAAGTTAATGTGTACAGAGATCACAAGAATTTAGATTATTTTATGATGATACTATCTTCAATAGGACACAATCTCGATGGAGTAACTTCCTATCTAGGTTTAATTTTGTCATCATGTACTCTGTAGGATGCCAAAAAATGTTGGTTAGATGCCTTATTAAGAAGATATTACCTTACACCAAAGAAAAAGTGAAGAGTTTTTTGATTGACAAGAGAGTGTATAGCTCAAGCTTGAACATCTCCAATTAATAGCTATCTCTTCAAGTCATCTAAAAGATTCAGCCTTGATCCATTTGATTTGTGAGACTCTACCACATGATGAATTTTTTGTAAAATGAAGCAAAAAATTCAAGATGGGAAAGTTCATGAATTAAATGAATTTTAAGAAAATGATAGGTTACTATCCTATAAGAACCTATTGTATTTCCCTCCAAGAAAGCCCAAGATTCAACTTCTTCAACGACATCATGATAACCTTTTAACAATACATTTTTGAGTGAACAAAACAATGGAGCTCATATCAAGGGATTTTTGGTAGCCTTAAATAAGGAAAGAATTGAAAGAATATGTTCAAAGCTATGATACTTGCAATAGATCTAAGGTACCATGTCATAAACTTCATGGCTTCTAGTAACCTTTATCTTTCTAGAAAGAACATGATCTTCATTATTTATGGATTTCATCACAGTCTACCAAGGTTGGATAAGTATGATGCCATTTTTGTTATAGTGCATAGATTCAAAAAGATGGCACACTTCATTCCAACTAGCAAGTCAATCGAGAGTTTCTCTCAGTTACATCTTTAGGCTTCATGGATTGCTTGATGATATTGTTAGTGATCAAGGTCCACATTTCATATCCAGCTTATGGAGCAATCTTTTTTGGCTCTTGTGTGTTCAAGTTAAACTATACACAGTGAATCATCCACACACTAATGAATAGATTAAACAAGTGAATCAATTCCTAGAACAATACCTCCCTTACACCATCAGCTATTATCAAAATTATTATTTGGAGATTTTACCTTTTGCACAATTTTGCAACAATGTACATACAACTACCAAGTAGACTCTCTTCTTTGAAATTTATGGAAAAGATCCTAGGATTGATTTACAACTCTCAAATCATGTGAGGAACCCAACTACTAGAGATAAGGCCCAATACCTCATGGATATTCCTGAATAACACAAGCAAGAGATCCATAAAGCTCAAGAACAATATAAGTATTATGCAGATCACCATTGTGTTTAGGATCCATCCCCTCACATTGGGGATAAAGTGTGGTTACTCAGAACTAATTTTTTTCGGAACATCAAGCTTTCATTATGCTTGAGGGAGATATTCTCTACATCAAATCCATTATTTGGATGATATGGATATGCCTTGAAGAATAGAACTTATGTGCACATATTTTTGTCATATTAATTGGTTAATCATTTATGATCATTTCTTGTAAGGTTCAAGGTATTTACCTTTGTAAAAAGGAAGAGCAAAAGGACTAAAAGCCATGGTTATAAGTAGTTGGGATTGATTCTCAATCAATCAATCAATCAAAAGGTAGATGTGATTTCAACTTTCTCTTTTCCTAAATTGTAGGAAATGATTCCAATCAATCTAAAATACCAAATGTGCCTGATTTGGAATTCAAATCCATGAAGAAAAGGCACAGACATGTCCCCAAGAGTCTAAATAAGGACTCCACATCATTTTTACAAAGAGACGTTTGTTGATTTGAAGCAATACATACAGTCTTTGATCATTTCTTGGTGCTACTTGAGTTTTTTTCTTCTTCTTCCTTAGATTCAATCAACTTGGAGAGAATGTTGCTCTCTCTAAAGAGCTCAAAATCCATTGTTTAAGCATGCATTGGAAAGATATTACTCTATAGTTTATGTGTATAAATCTTGAAAGTATTTGGTTCAACACTTTGAGAGAAATTTAAGTTTTACACTCTTGGGTTTATTCTCTGCAACTCCCTAAAAAAGTGAGATGACACAATTTCAGTGTTAAGGTGATTGCTCCTTTCTTGGTTTATATAAATTATGGCTTTTATGCATTTTAGCAAGCCAACTTTATGAACAAAACTCACTTAAGAGAAATGTTTCCAGTTGTTAATGTGGTGGCTACTCTCACTGTTTGAAGTCTCAATTCCATCCATTTTTAGAAGGTTTTTGTGAGCTAGTCAAGATGCAAGTTATCTATTTTGCATCAACTTGTTCTTGTCGATGTTCCAAAGTACCTATTGGGTTTTATTGTACTAAACACAATCCTACAAGGTCTAGTTTACATATCCAAAGAGCTAGGGATAGTCTTATGTTGTTTTTCTTGAACAACTTCACCACTTGACAACTCAACTTTCTAAGCCTCTTCAAGCTTCTTCAACTTCTTTCAAGGGTACCAAAGCAACTTCAAGATGGGAGATGGCTTTCCATCAATGATTGAGAATCTTGATAGACACAATTATGATGTTCGGAAAATCAGAATGGAGACTTATTTGCAAGGAAGAAACCTATATGGAATTCTATCAGGTGATGAAGCAATGCCGACTCCAAGATCCAAAGAAGGACCTACTCAAGAGGAAATAGATAGTCTCACACTTTGGTGTGCAAGGGATGCTCAAGCAAGGTCATACATACTCAAATATATCTCAAGTTTTCTATTGCCACATATTAGAAGATGCAAGACATCTCAAGAGACTTGGCATGCAGTAGAGACTTTCTTTTCTGCTACTACAAAGGCAAGGAAGAACCATCTTTGGGATGAGTTCAACAAAATGAAGAAGAGTCCAAAAAAAAACAATAACCAAGTTTGTAACAAAGGTCAAGGAGGTTGCTGATCAATTAGCATCCATTGGAGACTTGATTGAAGAAGAAGCCATCATGAGGGAAATTCTCAATGGGATTAGAGGTGACAAGCAATGGCAATCTTTCACTGTAGCCTATGATCTCATCATGAATGTGCAAATTCTGGACTTCAACATCTTGTTTGGACAACTCTTCAATCAAGAGGCCATGAATAGCAAAATGGAAGGTAACTCTTATCATGGTAATTCAACTAGTGCTCTATATATAGATAAGAAGGACAAAAAGATAAAAGGCAAGAAGAAGGAAGAAGCAGAAGAGTATACCTCCCAAGCCAACTTTGTAAGCAAGAGCAAGTGGAAAGGGAAGAAGAAAGGACCAAAGCATGACAAGAACAAAGGCTAGAATATTCAACCTTGTGCCATTTGTGATAAGACCAATCACACCACTCAGAATTGTTGGTTCAATGGGAAGACCTAGAAAGGAAGTGGAAGAGGTAGATATGGCACTAATAGAGGTAGAGGTGGACACAACTTCTAAGAATAGAGGCCATAACACAAGGGACTAAAACAATTATTATGGAGATCAACAACATGAAGGCTCATTGCTCTTGATGAATCTAAGCCACAAAGAAGGTAAAGAAGATGATTATCTATTCTACATAGATTCAAGATGTTCAAATCATGTTGCAGGCAACATAGCTCTCTTATCTGATTTGGAAAGTCCAAAGCATAGACATGAAGTTCAAATAGGGGATGACACAAAGCATAGTATGGAGAAGATTGGTAATGTCAAGGCTTCCAATGGTAGGGAAAATATTCTAAGCAAGGTACTCTATGTTCCCACTATTACAAAAAGCCTAATAAGTGTATGCCAAATAGTTGAGAAAGGCTTGCAAGTTAGGTTCACCCAACATGGAGCTTCTTCGGAAGATCCATGTCAAGGCTTCAAGAAGATAGCAAGAGGTGAGAAGCATAGTAGGCTCTTTACTTTTGAAGTAGGAGAGACCAAAAACATAGCTGTATTCAACTTTTGGTCTCAAACCCCAAGTGAGCTTGAAGTGTGGCATAAGAGGCTAGCTCATGTGAATGAAAGAACTTTGAAGGATATATGCAGGGATCAAAGTGTTCTTGGATTAGCAAACATATCAAAGCAACACATGATCAACAGATGTGATGCATGTTAGATTGGGAAGGCACAAAGAAAACCATTCAGCCACAAAGGCTACATCCACAACGACTTATAAGACTTAGTACATACAGATGTATGGGGACCAAGCCAAGAACCTTCATTGGCATGATCAAGGTATTATCTCTCATTTATTGATGACCATAGTAGATGGACTATTCTATACTTTATCAATAAGAATGAAGTGTTTGATTGCTTCAAAAGGTATCCAACACATGTGGAGAACCATAGAGGTAGATCACTCAAGAACGTGGTTAATAAGATGTGATTGGAGCTCTATTTGCTGTAGCTCTCAAAGTGGTCTCCTCGTAATGAGAGGTACTCTCCTCAACTAAATGGAATTGTAGAGAGAAGAAACAAGACATTAGTTGGATCATCCAAACCAATGCTTGAAGAAAAGAGGTTGCCACATTATCTATGGGCAAAGGCTATTTCAACTATTGTGTACCTTATCAATGGAGTACCATCTAATTCACTTTAAGATATGATTCTTTATGAATCATGGTCTAGAAGAAAACCTAGTCTTGGACATTGCAAGGTGTTTGGTTGTTTATCTTATGTTCATGTACCATCGCATATAAGAGGTAAGCTATATGAAAGGACAACAAAGGGAGTGTTTATTGGGTATGAATCAACTCAGATGGGTTATAGGTTCTATAATCCTTCTACCAAGCAATTTACTACAAGTAGGGATGTTGTGTTTAAAGAACATAGGTCTTGGTCTGATGAAGGCAAATAAAAGGTAACTCTACCATATGATCTTGATTTTGATTCTCATCAATTAGGAAGCAAGTATGATACAAAGTTTGGGATCAAAGAAGTGATACACATGATGAACAAAATGAAAAGGAAAAGGATTACAAGCTATGGAAGTCAAGAGGATAAGGAAACATGCAAGAGTGTGGAGAATGCTCTAAGCAAGCTCTTAGAAAATCAACAGGAGAGAAGAAACAACTAGAAAGGTATGGATATGATTCCACCTTTGTTGCAAAGCATTCAATCACTTTTTGGTTGTGGGACTTCTTATGTCAATTTCATATTCTTGTATTATTTTTCCTATGTTGTTGATCTTGTAGTCAGAAGTATAATTTTGAAATACCGTTTACTCTAGTGAGAGAGCACGATCTAGTGTTCCCTTTACATCTTGGCAGGACTAGCTTCTATCCAAGACCACGCATCATGGAGAACACAATTGAACAATTGCCGCATCTCTTCAGAGTCTCCAACAATGAGATAAGGACTTAACTCATCAATAGGCACAAGTCGAGATGGGACATCCTATACATGTAGGCAAACTCATCCAAGAATTGCAAGAAGGAATTAACCATCTTCTAGCAAATCAAGGAACCATTCAAGTAAATCAAACCCCAATTTGATTATTTATGAAGGAACGCAATATCTTCATGCGAGAAAAGTTTGGTGATGACCACACAGAGTGTTATGGATTCTTGCAACAAGTAAATTCTACATCACTATGCCAGCTGATAGATACCCTAATGACACATCCAAGCCTTGTTTTATTGGAACCTTGTATAAACACATACAATTTTCAGTTTAGGATTCATAAGAGAGAATAAATATACATACATTAACAATTATGGTTTAAAGTTTAACATTAGTACATACAAAAAAGATTAGGGAATTATGTTTTAAGATTATATACAAGTACATATACACGGCGGGTATGTTTCTGGCTTTATACAATTTCATTGTGTGCAATTGTGTATGCATGGATGCATCTATGTAGGTGTGAAATGTCTATATATAAGAGGACAAATCAGTGATTAACTTATACTTTACAAGTTACACCTCAAGCATTGATGCTTAATTCACATTTAGATGCATACTTTTATATTATTTTAAATTCTATACCTTAAAAGAGTAGGGTTTTAAGTTTAATATTAGACAAAACACACAGACTATTCACTCATAGTTTACACATATCAATTGTGCCAACTCACACACTTAATGCTCAAGCCTCAAGCTCTAGCCTCTCACAATCACAAACCCATAGTCTACAAGTTCCAAAAGCAAGGATGTCATTGATGATGAAACACACTGAGTCTGACTCACAAGTCACTGAATTGTGAGTCCTCCTCGAGTGTTGTGGATTGAGTGATGAGTGTCATAGTATGTAGAGTGTTGTTGAGAATGTCATTAGCCATGCAAATTTCCATCATGCACATTGATTTCTTGCATTGACATGGCATCGCCACAATGCCACTAGACATTTTGGGCAATTTAATTGTAGATATTTTCATAAAAATCATGTAATTTGTTTGAAGAATTCACAAAAAGAAAGGAATGAATTAGTAACGTATAAATTAGAATCTATACCTCAATACCTTGAGTCACATTTAGATGCATATATTATAATTAGTTAAATTCACCAATATTATACAAATGAAGTAAAAGGACTCTTTAAGTATGAAAGTATATGCATTTTTGTGTATATAAAATGAGAAAACATCAGGTACTAAAGATATTGAATTAATACTATGGAAAACCAAATACATGCTACATTTTTGGCACAATAGAATTAATTTTTCTAGCTTTGATCCAATTTAATTTGTATGTAATTATCTATGCATGGATGCATGTATGTATGTAGGCATGAATTTGCATGCACATAACAAGAGAAATTAGTGGGAACCTTATACTTTACACCTCAAGGATTGATATGTTGAATCACATTGAAATGCACTCTCTTATTCCTTTAAATTGATCAATACTTGGATATTCATAGACATAATGAGATTAGGATTTTAGGATATATATTAGTATATATACAAACTATTTGTTGTTAACCTTTGGAGTTGTCCTCTCCAATCATTCTAGCACAAAAGATCAACTACACATCTTTAAATTGTCAATCCGGGAAGTATGCAAAGACCACAGCCCCTTCTAGTTAATGGAATCCAAGAATAAGAGTTGACATGACTGTTTTTCTGAGAGATTTATGAAGAAGAAAGGAAATAACTAGGGTTTTGATTATCTTGAGTTTTACAATAGCATTTTCAATGATCTTTGTTCCTAAAGTGTGCCATTTTCACAGTAGAATAGAAATATGAAGTCAAATTTCCAAAACAGTACGTGTATCACATAGACGAGACAATCGTGATTCTGTAAAAACTGAGAATTTCCAATTCTAGCTTTATTCTTCTGCACTTTCTTACTCAATATACTGGGAATCACCTCTCTTCATACATCTTACTCAAAAATACACAAGAAAAGCTCACAAGTTCCATGGATCACACAATGCGAAGACTCAACAAATCAAGAGAAAGATCATGGAAGAAGAAAAACATGATTTTCTACAGGAGAGATTCTTACATTACTTGGATAGCATCAAATAATACAACCAACCTCTTCAAAATAGAAGAAATTATCTTTTACACTTTTTCAAGTGTCCCTTTTCACACTTGAATTTTGTTCCTTTTCACCTTTTATTCTAAAAATATGCTATCAAAGAGCTTCCAAAAATTCTAGGAAAAATACATATGATCCTATCATACATGAGGAAGAATCTTCCTCAATTTTACATCATTTGTATAAATATTTCTACAAATTCTTGACATTTTCCAAATACTTTTTCTTCAAGAATTGCTTCTTCTAACATCCTTCCCCTCATATACTTTTTGGCTCCTAACAAAAAATATTTTGAAAAAAAAGAAATGAGAGCTTCCTTCATTTCTCCTTTCTTTGATAAACCTGAGATAACAAGTCATGACTCTTTCTTTCTGTAATATTCAAATTGTTCACAATTCCAAACAAAGCTTTGCTCCATTGTACTGCTGCCTCTGGTTTGTCTATCACATCTTTCTTCAAGTATTATGTATAAGCAGCTTCATATGCAGTGAGTCTTGATTTAGTGACTACTGATAGATTCCCAAAAATTTCCAACTCCCTTTCAAAAAACCCATAGTCAAAAGCATCTTCAAAGATTTGAAGATAATGGCTTCCCAAAAATACTATTCTACTATAATATGCCATTAAACAAATTCTATCTGGAGTTTCACTTAAATCAAAGAGTAAAGCATCTGTAGGTGAGTTGAATCCAATGTAATTAAGAGTTCTTACTTCTGTATCTGTGAAGGTTTCTATGCATGCCACCACAAGTCGCATCACTCTTACCAATAAAATGCAAGCTGGATCATTTACATCTTTGTATGTGGATATAACAAATTTTGTTGTATCGATCATATACTTCTTGGTTGGCCAAATTCCTGCGTTTGGTCCTGTTATTTTTGGGAAATTCAGCCATTTTGTTGGAAGTTGTCCTGCATTTCTTCTTTCCCAAAACACTGATCATTCTCTTCTTCTTGCTACTGGACAATAAGCTGGATTTATCTTTAACTGCAAAGGTGCCTCTTTCCAGATCTTCATGCATTCCTTGTTGGCATCCAACCATATGTTCCTCCATTTAGGATTAGCTTTTTCAAACAACTCCTTACTGACAATAATATCTTCTTCATATTCCAAATAGTTGTTTGGTGGTAGTCCCACCCTTGCAGTCTGATAATTCCTGACACTTTCCAAGATCATATAGAATGGTATTCCTAAACCATCAGCTGCCCAATGATGTTGATCTAGATTTACTCCTTTATTGAGAGCAAAGTTTACAATCTGCTCCTCATACTCATTATGCATTTTCCTTATGAATTCCATTATTGATTCCCTATCTATTAGAAGCCTTTGAACAAATTCATCTGAATATTCTTCAATAGCTTTTTCTTCTTGTTCACCAAAATTTTGAAATCTGTTATCTTCTCCTCCTTCATGTTCCTCTGCTTGTGTGGTCACTACCTACTCTACAACTTGTTTTTGTGAGCAGTCTAAGTTTTTCTGTAACTTTTCCACCATCAACATTAATCCTTGATTCTGGGCTACCAACAGTTCTCTTTCTGATTTCCATTCACTCCTTTCTTTTGCTATATCCAAATGTAAATTGTTGTATCCTCTCATTGCACTAGCAGCATGTACTCTAGCTTGTTTCTCCATTTCCTTGATTTCCTTCAATTCTGCTTGTAACCTTAGAATTTCCTTATTCAACTTCTCCCTCTCATCCTGGGTTATTTGTACAATCTGACTCTCTTCTTTCATTTGACCTTCCTCCATCAACAATCTATTTATGTCTTCATTAGCTTTGATCATTATCTGATATGAGCTCTGAAGAGTTTTAAATCTCCCTTCCATCTTCTTCAATTCCATTTCTACTTTATTGCTATGCTCCAACTGTTTGGTACATTTGCTTTCAAGAAATTTAATTTTGTTCTGACTTTGAACCTCCTATTCTTCTAGGAAAATTAATCTTTTGATCAGGTCTTCATTTTTTCCTTGAACAAATCTCATATGTTCCTCTAACTGCTCTTTTTCTTTCTTTTGCTCAGTAATAATTATGCTGCCTTTTACGAATTCTGATTTAGCCACCATCCTTGATATAATCATATTTCTGCTGGAGGGTCTGAATTTCTCAATATTACTCATGATGATCTTACAGGAAGATCTTATGTCCTTAGGTATCCTTTCAAGCCATGTTTCCAATTCCATTTGCTTTACTTCTAATTGCTTTTCCTCCTTATATTCGACTTGTTCTTCATCCTCTTTCTCATATTATGTTACCTTATTCTCTACTTTTGCATAATCTTTTCCTTCCTCCATCTCGTCTTCCTTTTATTCATCAATTTCCTATTGTTTTTCTTGAATAACTTGTCTTCTTGGACTTTGTTTCCCTGAATTGAGGTTGAGTCACTCTCCACTGAATTCTTTATTTGATCATTCAATTGCTACTCCTTTTGTTCCACCTCTTACTCATCTATATCCATAAAGTCTAATTCTTCTTCCTTTTCCTGATCACCTGTATGTGTGGACTCTTCATTATGAACTAGATCAAAAAGTACCTCCTCTATACTCTGATTTATTTTTGTTTCTGTTTTCCCTTCTGTATATTCCTTAGAATCTATTCTTTTTTATCTTTCTGATATTGCAACCTTTTCTTCCTTTTTGCTTCCATCCTGTTGACTTTGCAGCTGACTATCTAGTTGTGTTTTGCTTTCCAATCCTTGTTTTTCCTTATATAGTTGATAATGAGGTTGTTGTGAGGGTTTTGTCCATATAGCTGGAAATCTTGTGTCCATCATTCCACTGTTGAGTTCTTTCCTTGCTTCAACCCCTTCTTCCATCATTACTTCTTTACCTTTTCATTTCCGTTTATTCCTCCCCAGGACTAAGTTGTTCACAGACATGTATCCCTTTTGACTTTTTGCTCAATTCCTTTGGTGTTTCATTTTTTACAGAGGCATGTACTGTTGTTACTGGTGTGCTGGGTGCTTAGAGGTTTAAACTCTTGAGAAGGAAATTCTCTATGTCACTTTCTGAATCTGATGAAAATTGTGAAGAACTAGCTACCCCTTGTTTCTCCAGTTTGTGCTCTTCTATTCCAATTGATTTCTTCTGATTCTTTTCTTCTGATGATATTTTTTATGATAATTTTACTAACTCTTGCATCTATACATGTTCAACTACCTTACCCTTATTCTTTTTGGTTAACTTCTTTTTCTGGATAGGTTTTTTTTGGACCTTCTTTTTTACCACTACTGTAGTTCTAGTCTTTGGAGGACCTTGTGGTTCCTTAAAATAGGCCAATAATTCCACTTCTTTCTTAACAAACACTTCTTCAGTTTCTGTAGTCATCATTTGATCATGTAATTCTTCATAATGTTCCACCTCCTCTTGTATCCAATCTATTGCTTTACATGAATAAGTTTCCAACATTTTTTTATACTGAGCTTCATAGATTGCCCTCTTATCATTACCTTGAGTCAAATAAGAATAAATTTGTTCCTTGCTTGTTTGAGGTGGGTGGGGTTCCTTTGAAGCTTGGACTTCTTTCTGAGCTGCTTCATATTCCTCTTTGGTTACCTCTTCTTGTTCTAAGACTACATTCCTGGGATCTAGACTTCTCTTCTTAACTGGAATTACTTCTTCTGACACCCCTTTTCTTTTTCTTCATGATCCCCTCATCCTTGTTTGGGCTTTTGCTTCTCTTATTGTCATCAACTTTGAAGGACTCTTAATCCCTGTCATCAAACTCCTGAAATACTAGGCTTCTGGAGCCAGCTTCAATTGATCCTCCATACCTAAAATATGGTATATAATCCTTGTTAAAAGCTGTGCTCCATTCATAAACTTTCTCTGCTCCCAATGCTTTGCTGCTTCCCTCAGTTGGTCATGAATGTAAGGAGTTACATCCATCACTCCAAAAGGTTTAGTTGTGTCCTTATTGTTAAACATAACCAATGTAACTGGCTTATGTGGCATTCTATATCTTGGCAATTTTGGAAAGCACAGATACTGAAAAAACATTCTGGTGGAAAATTCTTCATTTCTTTTCCTTTGAAGTCCACAAACTTTGAATATCGAGCATATGTGGTTGCATTCTTCTTGACAAAGCTTCCATCCAATTCGGTTCCCATGGGATAAAATTGAAGAGCTATCTTGATATGTTCTTCTTTGATGGTTATCTGCACCTTTTTATTCTCCTTGTCCATTATTGAACATCTGAAATATGCATCATTCCCTTTGCCCACTTCTAGCAGACTAGACATGACCTGTGATACTCTCTCAAAGTCTATAAAGAAAAGAGGTTCGTCCAAAAGTCTGTGTAACCCCACTGCCTTCCATCTTTTATAATTAGCAGCCACTTTTTGGAATTTGTAGAATTCTTAACATAGCATGGTATATTTGTGACCTCCGACTCCCACTATAAAGATATGCTGACCAATGATATTGATGGTTTCCCTCTGCTCTTTGACTATCTTTTCAGCTTCCGGGATATCATGTTCTTCCTCTGATTCTAACTCCACATTTTTCACTGCTGCTTCACTCTCTAAAAACCAATGAGCTCTTCACAAAGTTACAAAGTCAGCTTTGAAATCATGAATAGGTAGTTCTTTTGGATTCACCATTCTGGAGAAAATATAAAACATTACACCAAAAAACTCCACCCACATAAGGCACAGGAAATATAAAAGAAAACACATTTGTCTTGAGATAAAATGACATTTGAGAGAAAAAACAAAAGATAAACCATGACTTCCTTATTTGCATCATAGGTACAACAAAATTAAAGTGATCATCACATGTGTAGCAAGATATCTTGTGCTCTCTCTTTCTCTTCTCTCTTTTTTTTTAATAAGAAAATAATAAATGGAATTTAAGAGAATTTAGACAGATATGAGAAAAAAAAATATCTAAAAGAAAAACTAGTTTAATAGTGATAGTCCTGCCAAATTATAACCTATATCTTGCTTGTGCTTTATATCTCTCTTTCTCTCTTTTTTTTTTTAATATTTTCTCTTTTATTTCTTTCCCTCCGATTCTTTTTCCTAGAAAAAAGAATAAGGTAAAGTATATGGAAATAATTTCAAAAGTGTCCTAAATCCACCTTGATGTAATTTTGAATCCTTAATTAAGAATCCAAAGTGTGTATTTAATGACAATGTTGTCTTTCCCTTCATTTGTGGCTCATCATGCTTTTGTGCTGTTTTAGTATCTTCGTCCTTGTTTTCTCTCCATTGAAACAGATCTGATTTTTTCACCCAAAAATACTTGATTCCTGTTAACTCCTTTTTTGAAGTAAAACAATTTCCCCTTGATAAACAGTACTTGGAAGTCTTTGGTTTCCACATCCATTTTGTTTTGATAATTTTCTTTTGATGAGCAGTGCTTGCATGTCCTTGGTTTCCACACCCTTTCTGTCTTGATGTCTAGATGTTTCTGATTATTCCATACTTCCCACCTTTCTACTATCTTTTCAACACCTTTGGTTCCTTCAATTTCCTCTTGTTTGTGTCTGAAGTGGATTTGATTATCGAGGAGTCTTGTTTCTGATTCCTTTGTAGCTTCAAGTGGAAAAGTAAATCTTTCCAAATCTGAGTCATAGATGTCCTATTGAATTTCCTGTTCTTCATTACTCAAAAAAAACATTAAAAACCTTTTGTCATTTATTGTCAATTTAAGCTTCATAGTTTCAAAATCCAAAATCACTTTACCTTGCCTTAGCCATGGTTGTCCTAAAATCGATTTCTCAGTCATCATATGATCAAGCCATTCTTCACAATCTATTTTCATATTTTCTTCATTAAACTTAACTTTAATAGATGGTGAAGACAAGCTTTGTATTATCTGACCCTCCAGTGTTTCGATAAATGTGTTACTCTTAGTCCATTTAAATTTGAACTTATCCAGCAAAACTAAACTGAACAAAAATTAACTTGTGCACCTGAATCTATCAAAACCTTGATTTGTTCATTAAGAAAATTCATTGTTATAACAGGCAAATGCTCTCTCTCCCTTGAAGGTGTTTCACATAAGAGAACTTCTCTAAGCTCCTTAGCCTTTCTTATTCTTTCCTTTGCTTCTTGTTGAGCTTCATACCTGATTTTTTCTTCTTCCTTTTTCCTGTTTTGGGCTTGATGTATTCTTCTCTATTCAGGAATAGTTAATGGGAAATCATACCTTCTTACCTTGCATCCACTTATGAAATTTGGCATGATTTCTCCATCTATATTAGCTAATTGGATAGCTCCACTGTTACTGATTTGGTTGATAATATAAGGTCCATGCCCCTTCTTGTGAAATTTTTTCTGATGTTCTTTCATTGTGTATGCCAAGACTAGATCCCCTACTTACAAGTCTTTTTCTTTAATATGAACATCATGATATGCTTTTTGCCTTCTTTTATCTACATATATACTCATAATTGCTTGAACTCTGGAAGCTCCAAGTTTTTCCAAATCCACCACTCTTTCAGATAATTCATGTCCAGTCCACTTGTATTGATTTCCCACCTTTAATAATGGAATGAGAAATTCCAAAGGCAAAACTGCATTTTGTCCATATACCAAATTAAATGGTGTTGTTCCAATAGCAGTTTTGTATGCCACTCTATAAGCCCATAGGACATGATTAAGTTGCAAATCCCAATCATTCCTATTTGACAAAACAATGCAAAGTACCTTGTTAGTACTTTTTGCTAATCCGTTGGCTTCTGGATGATAAGGAGCTAACTTTCTATGATTAATCATGAAGTACTCAGTTATGTTTTCAATTACTTGGTTTAAAAAGTGAGTCCCCCTATCACGTACCAATTCAATTGGTAATCCAAATCTGATGATAATATTTTGTAGCCGTGGCCTCTGCCCATTTGGTCAGGTATATATTCAGCATGAGACTACTTTGCAGGAAGATGGATAGGTCCAATGAAATCCAACCCCCATTTGCTAAATGCTCTTGCTGAAACAAGTGGTACTAACGGCATATCATCTCTTTTACTTGGTTGACTTACTCTTTGACAAATGTCCCATCTTTTCACATATGTTCTTGCATCAAGAAATAGAGTTGGCCACCAAAAACCGGAATATAAAATGAATTTAGCAGTCCTTTCACTAGAAAAATGTCATCCTGCCACTCCAGAATGTGCCATCTCTAACATTTCCATATACTTATTTTCAAGAACACAGATTCTTAGATATGCATCCATTCCTTTCCTGTATAATTTTTCTCCTATCAATTGATATTCCTCATAGATTATTTGTAAATTTCTTGAGTCTGCACTAGCTTTCACTGGCTCTCCTTTTTTGTTACTTCTTAATTCCTCAATTATATTTGCACTCCAATCTGGATTTTTCTGAAACCAATACAAAGTTGTAATTTCTGAATTTTGCAAAGATTGACATTTTAAACAATTAGAAATATATTTCTCTACATCTTGAATCTTGGCCGGCCAATGTACACCCATTCTATTGAGATTGTTTAAAGTGACTATCTTGGAAGCATGAGTACAAGGATTCCAATAATGAGCTTAAATACTCCTGCTGCTCATCTTCTGGAGTACAGTATTCCAATATACCAATATGATTTATATGATACAAATGCCCAGCTAGTAATACAAAGTTCCTACTTTGTAGTACCAAATGTGTGTTGTTTTCATGTGTTCTACAGGGTCCCATGGTTAGCAAAGGTACCAAAGTCATGGCCCAATCAAGAATACTTTCTATTTTGAATAGGTATGCATCTGGTAGTTCATCATCCAAGGGTGAGTTTGACTCTTTAGTTTGTATCCTGGACAAATGATATGCTCTTAAATGAGTTTTCCCTTGTCTAACCACTACCTCGAACTCAAATTCCATCAATAGGAGGAACCATTTGACTATCCTACCTGTGTGGCATGGTTTATTTACCAAGTAGAGGAACGCTTGGTGATCCACAAAGAATTTAAACTTGTTGGCTAAAAGATAATGTCTATATTTTTTAGCAAATATCATTCCCAATCCTTCCCTTTCAGTGGTTGTATAATTTTTTTCTGCTGAATTCAATTGCCTACTAGCATAAGCAATTCAAAAGTCTAATTTTCTTCCTTCTATTGGTTGTGCCAAAACACATCCCAAAGCAAAATTTGAAGCATCAACATGAACATGAAAAATTTGATCCCAGTGTGGAGTTTTTAAAATAGGTGATGTCACCAAACAAGTTTTTAAAATTTCAAAGGCTTGGTCACATTCTGTGGTCCACTCAAATTTTGTAATTAATGCGTACAAAGGTTTTGCAATATCTGCAAACTTATGTACAAATTTTCTATAATACCCACAGTGTCCCATGAAAGTTTGAAGTTCTTTTACATTTGTCGATTTTGCGAGATCCATTATGGCCTTAATTTTTCTCTCATCAATTGAAATTCCGTTTCTAGAAACTATGTGACCCAACATTCTCCCCTGCCTCACAAAGAATACACGTCTTAGGATTTAGACACACTCTGTATGTTCTACATTTCTTAAATATATTTTCCAAATCTTTCAAATGATCTTGTCTTTTTAATGAAAAAGTGCAAAGATCATCAACATAGATTTCCATTATGTTTCTCAAAAATTCTTTGAATATGTGGCACATTAACCTTTGAAAGGTTGTTGGAGCATTAGTTAAACCAAAAGGCATAACCCTAAATGCAAAAATTCCCCATTTTGTGGTAAAAGAAGTTTTATGTTGGTCTTCCAAAGCTATTGGCACCTGGTTATATCCTAAAAAACCATCCAAAAAACTATAGACCTCCTTACCTGCAACTCTTTCCAAGAGATGGTCTGTTATTGGTAATGGATAGCTATCCCTTATAGTTGTTGCATTAACATTTTTCAAATTAATGCATAGCCTGAGTTTCCCATTCTTCTAAGGTACCACAACTATAGGAGATATCCACTCAATGTACTCAATTTCATAGATGAAATTGGCAGCCAGCAGTTTGTCAATTTCTTCCTTTATTTTAGTAGAGTATTTTTCATTAAATGTATAGTGTCTTTGTTTGCTAGGTTCTGCATCAGGAGTAATAGGAATCTTATGTTCACAAATGTTAGGATCAATTCCTTTCAAATCCTTATAACTGTAAGCAAACACATCCCTATAAGTTTTGGCCAATTGCTTTAATGCTTCCTCCTCTTGATTTGTCATGTCATCATTAATGACAATGTGCCTATCTTCCCCCTCTTCTTGAGTGATCATCACTTTCTTAGTCTGTTCTTCATTGTCATATGACTCTCCCTTCTTCTTTTCCCTTTTGGTTTCATTTTTAAAACTAATCTATCTTCCACTTCATAGGTCTTGAAATTTGAAGGTACATCAAACTATTGGTCCTCTTCCCTCATTTTTTTATTTATTTCAGTTTTGTGTTTTTTTTCCATTTCCTTGTGTTTACATTTCCTATAGGTTCCTAAGATTTTGTCTTCTACAACATCTTTGCTTCCACTTCTTCCAGAAATTGAGTTTTTCCAGTATTTAAATTTATTTCTTCCTTCAAATCTTCTTCTGTTTTTGACACATTTATCATTTGTATTCCTATATGAAAAATATCATATCCTTCTTCATTTTGGAATTTTACTCCCACATATTCATCATTGGCCAAATCCATTGTGTTCAAAATCTGATTCCATCCATAAGGCTCAAACTCTTCGTCTTTAAATTTCTGGGGTATGTAACTTTCGTCTTGTGACTTCCTTTCTCCTAAACAATCTTCTTTTTTTAACATCCCTTTTTTATATGTGTGGTTCCTTATCACATTACATTTCCAAATTGATGGTTCTGTGTCATTCTGATCTTCACTCCCAGATTCTTCACTTAATTCTTGATTTAGATGTACTTTGAACCATTCCTGAGGGGACATATCACAATACTTCCCATTTCTTAAATTTACTCTAGTTACCCTTCCTTTGCTTTGAGGGTATAGGCAATCTTTAACCCAATCTTGCACAATTTGCATTTGTCTCATAAATGGTCTTCCTAAGATGATTTCATATGATGTAAATTGTGGAAATTCGACTATGGCAAAAGTGTGCTCTACCTCTATTCCACATATTTCCACAATCACCTTTTCCCAAATTCCTAGGGGTTTTTCTATGTGTCCGTCTGCAAGTTTTAATCTCATTTTAGTGGGTATTAGCTCATTTTTCCCCCATTTCTCCCAAGTTTGTTTAGTCATGATTGCCACTCCCGATCCACTATCTAATATGGCCTTGGCATGATTATCACCGAATTGTATTCTCAAAGTTGAGTTCCCTTCTTCTCCTTCACAGTATCCTCCTATTTTACCAATAGGTATGTACAACAATTCTTCCAATTCTTGTTGCTATGGATCTAGACTCTTTGAAATTGTTTCCCAGTCTTTCATATTATGTTGTAAATGAGGATTTTGTTTTACTCTCTTCCATTGTGGTTTGATATAAAATTGTACAGTGTTTGTCTAGATTGATTTGGAAGGTTATTTGTGAATTTTCTTCCTGAGCAGCATGTTTCCTAATTCCTGTTGTATCTGACTCTTCAATTGTTATTTGATGATTGTCTATTTCCTAAATCTTGAGATGTGCTTCCTGTATGATTTTTTTACATCTCTGCATTCGCTCATCCTCTAAATTTGGTATAGGATATGCCATCACATGATCTGGAGGATTTGGTCCATCTTGAATTCTTCCTTTGTATGCTTTTATCAGAGTCTCCAGACTTTGTGAATTTTTTACATCTTCCTGTGTCTGTGTATTTTGTTGTTGGCTATTGTTTGGTTGTCCCATAGTTTCCTCTTCCAGATTTTTACCCATTCTCATCTTTCTTTCCCATCTTCCTTTCTGTCTGTTTTTCTTTTCTTTTGGAAATGGATTTTTCTTATGGTCCTGTGTGTGTGTCTTGTTTTTTATTTCTTGTTGTTTAGCTTGAGCTCTTGTTATGGCATGTACAATTGCTTGATCATGACCACTCACTTCTCCTTGCTCCATTATGTTAACTATTTTTAATGGTATGTTATTAGATGTGTTCTGTTGTTTTTGAGGGTTTCTTGGGCAATCCCTTATTAAATGGTCCCTGCCGCAATCCTTACAATAGGCTCCTTCTATAATTAGTGTTGGAGGTTGTGGACAGTCTCTAATGAAATGTTCCCCCCCACATCTATAACAAATTATCTTCTGGCCTCCTTTGAATTGGGGTTTCTGATTGGACATGTAATTATTAGTTATGTACATGAATGTGGTTGTGTCCATTTCAATTCTCCCATTTCCCAAGTCCAAGGCTTGCAGTTCTGGTTCTCTTTGTTCATATCCTTCCCAATCTTCCTGATATCCTTCACTCAAATGGTAGTCCTCTCTGTAGGATGATCTGAGTCTCGTAATTTCTTCTTCTACTGGTGTGTATTTTACTGGTACTACATTTGTTGGTAATGGTGGTTGTTGCCCTAGTACAGGCCTTGGTTGTTCAGAAAATCTAGATTCTCTTTGTAAGTTGTGTTGGTTCATATATTCTCTTTCTTTGATGGGTTGTTTACTGTAGAAGCATTCTTCTCTAGTATGGTTTGTCCATTTTCTTTCTAAGGTACAGTATTTGAGTGTTTTCCTATCTTGCAAATGTTGTGGTTTGTGATAAGGACATTGTTGAACCAAATGGCTTTCTCCACAATTATAGCACTTCTTATTGGTTGATATTCTGGTGTTAATTAGATTGGTTTTGGTGTTCACTTATAGGGCTTTAGCAATAGCTTGTGCTAATTCTTCCATTGGTGGAATTCTATCTTCATTTGTTCTCGGTTGATCAAATTCTAATAAATCTTGCCCTTTGTTATCCTCTAGATCTATTGCTTCTTTCACACATGCTCCTAAATCAGGGCATCTCCTATAATATACCAAGGTTCTTATTGTGCACTCCTCAATCCTTCTATGAACAAAGAAACTTGTCTCGCCATTGAAGGTACCTCCTCTCTTGGACATCTATCAATATATTGTTTGAATCTCTTGGCAGCCTCTCTAACATTTTCATCTTTTTGTTGTTTGAAAATATGTGTCACGGTAGCTTTACTATGTTTAATTCCAGTTTTGGAGAATTCCCCGATAAAGGCTTCAAGGAAGGATTCAATATCTGGATACATTTCCTTTCTCAAGGGAATGAACCAAGATAATGCAGGTCCAGTTAGGGTTAGACCAAATGCTTCAAATTGCACTTTGTAATCCTCTACTTCTTCTTCCCTAATCAATTTTCTAAATTCTGCAGCATGAGCATGAGGATCAGAATACCCGTCATATTGATTCTTCATGCATTTAGCTACTTGATAGGGCCTGAGCATTCTTCCATGGTTTTTCCACTGTTGTCTCCTTCTGATGGGAACATCATTCATTCCTTCTGTTTCTCTTTCAAAAGGATTCGAAGAAGTGTGTAACCTCGTTCCTTGTTGTTGTTCAATAGAAGCGTGATTTTCATTTTGTCTTGGCAAGTCTGTTTGCCCTAGGTTTTGTTCCCAAGGTCTCTTGTCTACACATTGCCCCAAATCATTAGAGTTTTCTAGATCTTGTGAAAAGTTGTACACGCATCCTTGTCTATCCTCATATCTACCATCCTTAAATTGTGCCATTGGCATTATATTTGAGGGAATCTCTAAGTTTCTCATCCTAATAAGAAACTTATGCATACCATCTTGATACACATAGGCTCCAAACCTATTTGTGTACATATACTTGAGGATATTTCTATAGTCACTAGTTTCAGATGCTTCATTTGTTTCATTTAAATTTTCCATGTTATTTGTCTGTTGCAAATCCCTTTCTTATAATTCACCTGACTCTGACTCTATCTCTTTCCTTTTTTACTCTTGTTTATCAGATATAAACAATTTATTACCAGATCTCAAAATCATTCAATTAATCAAAATTCTATGAGAAAATAAGAAAAGAGAATCATGTTTTTCACGATTCTGTGAAGGGAATCGTATTTTTTCTTGATTCTATGAAGGGAATCGTGTTTTTCATGATTTTGTGAAGGGAATCGTGTTTTTCACGATTTTGTCACGATTTTGAGGAGAGGATCGTCTTTATCACGATTTTGAGGAGAGAATCGTGTTTTTCACGATTCTGAGGAGGGAATCGTGTTTTTCATGCTTCTGAGGAGGGAATCGTGTTTTTCACAATTCTGTGAAGGGAATCGTGTTTTTCATGATTCTATGAAGGGAATCATGTTTTTCACGATTCTGTGTAGGGGACCGTGTTTTTCATGATTCTATGAAGGGAATCGTGTTTTTCACGATTCTCTAAAGGGAATCATGTTTTTCACGATTCTATCACGATTCTGAGGAGAGAATCATGTTTGTCACAATTCTGAGGAGCATATCTAAGTCCGAAATTGTTTAGACATGAAAGGGTAATTAGTGAGTAACTTAAACCTTACATATTATACCTCAATGATCAATAAGTTGAACCATACTTGGATACATACTTTATAATTCTTCTTAAATTCACCACTATCATGCCTATAATATTTATATGTATGTTTGCATATAATTAAGGAGCAACACTGGTAACTAGAGATTATAAATCAATTTAATTGGAAATGAAATATAGGATGCATTTTCTTCTACAATGGAAGTATGTTTCTTACTTTGATACAACTTTAGCTCTATTTAGTTATGTATGCATGGATGCATGTATGTACCTAAGTGTGAAATTCTTTAGACATAAAAGGAGAAAATAATGAGTAACTTATAGCTTATCTGTTATACCTCAAGGATTGATAAGTTGAACAATATTTAGATCCATACTTTATAAATATTTACAAAGCCACCAATATTATACCAGCAGAATAAAAGGTGTCTATATGTATAAATGTGTATGCATATGTTTGTATACTAAAGATAAAAATATCATGCTCTCACGATAATAAATCAAATTAACAAAAAATCAAATATGTGATGCATTTTTTGCACAATGGAAGTATGTTTTTTTAAACTTTGATACAACTTTGTTTCTATGTATTTATGTATGCATGGATGCATGTATGTATCTAAGTGTGAATTTCTTTAGACATATAGGGAGAAATTAGTGAGTAGCTTATACCTTACATGTTATACGTCAAGGATTAATAAATTAAGCATATTTAGATCCATATTTTATAAATCTTATTAAATTCACCAATATTATATGTATGAAATAAAAGGTGTCTATATGTATAAATGTATATGTAATTTTGTGTGTATTGACGGAGAAAACATTAGGTACTAGAGATACTGAATCAATTTAATGATAAATCAAATATGTGATGCATTTTTAGCACAATGGAAGCATGTTTCTAACTTTGACACAACTTCCTTTCTATGTAGTAATGTATACATGTATGCATGTATGTATCTAAGTGTGAATTTATTTAGAGATAGAAGGAGGAAATAGTGAGAAACTTATACCTTATGTGTTATCAATCAAGGATTAATAAGTTGAACCATACCATGGGACCCCCCCCCCCCCCCCCGAATCCCACAAAGCAAGGGTAGAACTTAGAGATCTAGAGAGTGTTACAAAGGAGGTTAATAACCCTGTCATCCCCCTCATGTGGGGCCCACTTGGGTTTAAGCTTGTTGTTCTCGATGAGAAACACTTTATGATACCTAAAGGGTGGGGGCCTCTTGCAGTTGGATATTCTTTTGACAAGGAGGAGCATAGAGCTCCCGACCATTCTTTTAGGATGGTGTCCAACATTGTAGGCACACCCCTCCCTCCAAATCTTCTAGAGGGTTTCTCCTCTTACAGCATTCCACAGTGCCGTTGAGAAGCCAAAGCTTCGCCTAGAAGTGCTTGTAGGTGATTTGTTCATGCAGTTTCAAAACATTCCCAAGGGTCCACTAGAGCAGGAGAGACTTGGGGCATGAGAACAAGATGTGAACCATTTATTCAATGGTGTGGTGACATCACTCGCACCACGGTGGAGCACCACAAATTTTGGTAGTCTTTAGATTGGTCTAGATACCACATGGAGAATTTTCCACATGAGAACTGACTTTTTGATCTCGATGAGGGGATGCCACATAGACATGAACTTCAAATCCCAATGTAGCCTTGTCCAAGTCATGCACCACTTCTTGTTAAGCGTGACATGATAGTACATGTTCACCTTGGTTCTAGGAATTTTGGACAACGCCTTTCTTACTTCTGGAGTCTTCACAAAGGCCAATCCAAGTCCCTCATCAAGACTCTTTTGTGAAACACTTGAATCTCCATCAACATCTTCAAAACCTGTGCATGTTTTACTACCACTAGAAAGCTTTTCTTTACCTTTCTTGGATGTATTTGATGAATTTTCTTGACTAAAATTTCCATGGAATCTTCTATTCCATGGATTTGAGTTGGAACTATTACTTGGTGATGCATTTGGTCCACTCAAAACTTGAGATTGTGCACTCAAGTTTTCAGCATTTTCTTTGTCATTTGATTCAAGATTAAGCCCATATTTGGCATCTGCAAAGAAGCTTGACATTTCATCAAATACCACATCTCTTCTCACCTTCACCTATCTTGTGAGTGGGTTATAACATTTACATCCCTTTTGCTCAAGGGAGTATCCAATGAAGACACATTTTTCTGCTTTCGGATCAAGCTTTGTCCTCAAATCATCTAGAACATGTACATATGCAATACAACCAATAACTTTCATATGTGATAAGTTTGCCTTTTTACCTATGAACTTCTCTTCAGGTGTAACTTGACGTATAGCAGTATTTGGAGTTCTGTTCATGATGTATACAGTTGTATGCACAACTTTTGCCCAATAACAATGGGGCATATTCTTTCAGCCATCAAGGCTCTTGCTATTTCTGCAATATGTCTATTTTTGCATTCAGAAATGCCATTCTGTTGTGGTGTGTACCTGCATGAAAACCGATGCCAAATTCCATGATTTATTAGAAAATTGCTAAACTCATTTGACATGTATTCACCTCCTCCATAAGATCTTAATGTTTGAATATACTTCCTTGTTTTTTCCACCATAGCTTTAAAATTTTGGAAGTCAGTGAACACCTCACTCTTCTCTTTCATGAAATATGCCCACACTTTTCGTGTATGGTCATCAATGATGAAAGTAACATAAAACTTTCAGCCGCCCATAGATGTTGTCTTTGCAGGACCCCAAACATATGTATGTACTATTTCTAGAACATTCTCACTAACATGCTTGTCATGTAGAAATGAGGATCTTGACTATTTACCAAATTGACATGTTGCACACACCTTTTGCATCTCAACAACCTTGAAAATTGGTAGTCGATGGACTATCTCCTTTGATTGCATCAATTTCAGCCTTTGCAAATTTGCATGTGCAATCCGTTTGTGCCAGATCTCTATATCAGCAACAACTCCTCCACCTTTTGCAAACATGGTTGCATTCATTTCAAGAATTTTCACATTTAAGGTGAACATCCTACCCACTTCGTTTCCTTTGGCAATCAATCGTCCACCCTATTTGTACTCTTCTATATATAACCCATCGACACTGAACCTGAATTGTGGTCCCTGCTCAACCATTTGTCTAACAAAAACTAGATTCTTTGTTATATTTGCAACATGCAGCACATCAGCAAGGTGTTTTACCTTCCCATCCTCCATAGATAGTGCTATATTTCCTTTATGCTCGATAGGGTGTGATGTGTCATCACCTATTTCAACATATCCAGGAACTGGCAATTTTTGCAAACCACTAAACCATTTCGCATGACTGGTCATGTGATTTGAAGCACCTGAATCAACATACCTTACATTGACATTCAATTTTGAAACACCAATAGACATCATATTCATCATGTGATGTTGAACCATGAACAACTTCTTAGAATCATCTACACTTGTGGATGCATAGTTGTTTTGTTGCCTTCTATTATTTTCATTCTTTAACCTCCAATCATGTTCAAAGTGTCCATGTTTACCACAATTCTAGAATCCTTTACTATCATTACCTAAATAATTTCTTTGGAAATTTTTTCCACCTCTTTGGCTCCCCCTACCTCGAAATTGTCCTCTTCCTCCTGCATGATTTTTTTGTTGACCTTGGTCTTGGTTATTGTGTCCTCTTCTGCTTCCAAAGCCTCTGCCTCTTTTCTTCTAGAGTAGAATACCTACTCATAACTGGGTTTTCCTTAGGATTTTGAATCCTCACTTAGATTCTTTTCTTCAAAATGATCATAGATACCAGATCAGCAAAATTCGGAATATTTTTTTTGGTCTTTATAGAATTTCTGAACTACTTCTATGTAGCTCCTAAACCATGAAGACATACTTCCACCTTATCATCATCATCTACATTCACGCCAATAGATGCAAGTGACTCACATATGCTTTTGATTTTCAGGGTGTAGTCACTTATCGACATGCTCTTTTTCTCGAATGTATGCAGCTTGTTCTTGAGTTGCAATTTTTGTGCCTTTGTATTGGTCTCATACAATGTGAGCAAACTATTCCAAGCCTCTTTCGGAGTCTTGGCATCCTGTATGTACCCAATCATGTTATCCCATATGCTAACAGATAGCCATTACATTACCTTTCATGCTCCTTGATTCCATTCTTCATACTCTCTTAACTGGTTTGTAGTCTGATTTCTCTCTAGTAACTACAGAGCATTTTCATTCTCCCCTTCGATGTACTTCCAGTAGCCTTTTCCCATCAGGAAATTCTTCATCCTGAATCTCTACGCGTAACACTACAAGAAGCACTTATGCATGAACACTATCGCACTATGATGTGACAGTTCTATCTCAGAAAAACACAATTTTGTGTATCAACAATACATGGAATCGCTTGAAATTCTAGATTTGAAATATATGAGTGTTGGCAAACACGACGCAAGTTACAGTTTTGCAAACTAACCTGGTTTTTTGTGGGTTCCACCTTGTAGGCTCAAAACAGAGGTCAAGATGGCTCTTAAATGTTTGAGGTCTTCTACCTTCATGCCAATTTTCATATCAATCTAAGGTCATTAGTGAATCGCACTTTCTCCACACCTTCTCGTGTACTATTCACCATCAGCCTTCTCCACGAGCCTCTGTAGCCACACTCGCTTTGATACCATGTCACGAGGAAGGAGATAAGGAAGAGAGCTCACACACTCTCACAATCAAAGAGAAGCACACACACAAATTAAGGCAAGGAAGAATGATCTTCTTCTTCTTCTTATATTACATAAAAGGAATGTACAAGAATGACCTAAAAACAAGAATACAACAAGTGCAATATATAAAGACTAGTACATAAGGAAAAACCTAATGTCCATGCATAAGTGAGCTAGCAAGAAACAAATATGGCATCACTCTTGGTAGATAAATCTAGTACAGCTCAATGAAGTATGCCTGACATATATCGGTGTGACTACTATACATGTCAGAAAAATGAAAAAGTGATACAGGTCATCCTGGATCATCACATGTTGAGCTTGATATCTCAACAATTAAAACCTATCAAGAAGTGAATAGAGTGTCTTGTTTGCTTCCTCTTGAGGATGACACACATATCTTTAGTTGGTTTGTTGGGCTTACCCGCCCACCAATCTTTAAAGTATACTTGCAAGTTTTTCCTTTGAATTTCTTCCTCGTATCTCAACATGCCTCCGATTTTCCGTAGTCTTGGCTCGTATTGGTAACTCTCTTTGTTCACTTCCTCCTCAAGATTCTAGAGCCTCCAATAGAGCTTATCTCTTTGCCTCCATGAAACATTGCAAAGCATCTTGTGATTACCGACTAGAATTCGATAAGTCTTCTCAATTGCAGCCCTCAAACTTTTGGCTGGAGAAGCACCATTGGCAAATGTCAAGCTCCAAACCAAGGTAATTTCCTGATGGATAGAGGGAAGGGAGAAAGACATTGGGCAAACATGAAACGAAGATGCCTTGCTATGTTTGGCAATTGGTTTGAAAGTGAGAATAAAAGGGTAGTGGTCCAATACAACGAGGTCAATGTCTTAAGAGATGGTGGTTTGTCCATACTCATGGATAATGTTCTGCACAATATAGATTCAAACAAGTCTTTCTTTCCTCAATTCAACCCTAGATTGGAGGTTCAACCAAGGGAAGCCCTTCGTATCTTTAATCTCCTCTAGGTCTAGGTGGAGCTTGATTTTGTCCTAAATATCTTTTTCTTGACCATCAATGGTACACGAGTCCAACTAGACCACGGTGTCAATCCTCTCCAACTCTGTGTTTGGGGCATACGAGACCACAATGATCTAGAAGGGGCCCCAAAGGAGGCAGCAATATGTTTCTGATCCTCATCTGAGTTGACTAGTCTACTAGAAAAACATTATTTATTCCAATAGTTGTGCCATCGGCCCCTCTAGGGTGTGAAGTGGTAATGTAGACATGATTCAAAGAGATGTGTTTGAGTCATTTCTAAAGTTCCTATCCATCAATTTTAATATCTTGAATATAGATGAAATCTGT
Source organism: Ceratopteris richardii (assembly GCA_020310875.1). NCBI lineage: Eukaryota > Viridiplantae > Streptophyta > Polypodiopsida > Polypodiales > Pteridaceae > Ceratopteris > Ceratopteris richardii. The sequence continues at coordinate 183,886,614 of CM035407.1, forward strand.
GTTTAGGCTATTATCTCAAAACCACTTGCCAATAATAGCCTCTCTTGAGGGGTGAGTCAACCCCCTGGTGTTAAATGATATGATAATCAATATCGATGGTTACCCTCTTTGTGGAAAGGGATCTTGTCTTTTTTCTTCTTGGGTTTGTCTTTTTTCCTCAAAAATGAGGGGTCCTCACCACGTATCTTACCCTTAAGGGAGCTGTTCCATGGCATTTCCAATTGTTTTTTCCCCTTATTAGTCACCTTCTATGGGAGTGAATTTAGAACTTGTTCTGGGAGTGTCGATCCAATGATGGAGCTCTCACTATCCGGGTTGTCTTCATTGCTAGTAGCGAAACCATCCTCTTTACTAGTGGTATAGCCTTCTTGGTTATCTTCTTTGTTGGGGGCAATCTCCAAGGTTTTACCTTCAGTATCTAATTCCTAAAGATTCCCTCCTAGAAAGTCCAACTCATTGGTCTCCTTTTCCATGTTGTAGTACAAGTTATTTAGAGGAGCCAGGATCGTGGTGTTCCTCTCAGAGGACCCCCAAGAGCTTATTTTCCTTCTACATCTAACTTTTGTGAACCGGTCCAGGTCTATCTTTGAGACCCTATTGTCTTTCTCTTCGTCAACGATAGAAGGACGAGCTTGTGCCCTAGTACTTGTCTGATCTTTTTTGGCACTTTCTTGGTTTGATTTGTTTTTAGAGGAATTCTATTTCTGAGGACACTCTTTAATTCTATGTCCTTGAAGACCATACTAAAAACACACATTTGGTAGATTCTTTTATGTGATTTCCTACTCCCATACTTCCCCTTCCCCTAATTCTATGGAAATCTTCGAGGGGAGAGCATTGTTAAGATCAGTCTCTACATAGATCTGTGGGTGCCATTGCGTGTTGAAGGAATACTTTGCTCGTTGGTAGATGAAGCCCCCCATGTCCTCCCTTGAGGCCTGCAGTTGACCAATAAGCACTACAATATCCCTCAGGGAGTCATACAAAAAAAAGGGAAGGTTGGTAAGCTCAACCTAGAGTGAGTAACGTAGGGGTTTAGACTTGTTTGGGACAAAATCTAGGAACCATTGAAAAAGGCATAAGGTAGACTTCCAAACTTGCCACGCCCATGCGTAGTGCTTGAAATGCCATCTCCTCATTCTCAAAGACCAAAAGTAAGTGGTTCATCAGCAAAAACTACCATTTGCTCACTATGAAACCATGTAGGAACCGATCCTTATGAAGTCAGAGATGCACGGACTCTAAGAGGACCTTGGGCCAAACAGTTGACCAATAAGGCACATTTGCAATAATTCTTCTTGCTTCCACAAGATAAATTCCCTGCTTAAAGATACCACTGAGGGAGGGACACCTGGAGGATCCTCGATAGTGCCACAAGAACCCTATGCCAATGGGGTCCCACATTGATGACCACCAAGGAACAGAGAACTCCAGCCATGGGAGCCGGAAGTAGGCAAACAAACAAGGGAACTTCATTTCTATGTATTTATGTATGCATATATGGATCTAAGTGTGAATTTTTTTAAACATAAAAGGAGGACTTAGTGAGTAACTTATACCTTACATGTCATACCTCAAGGATTGATAAGTTGAAGCATCTTTAGATCCATAATTTATAGTCTTTTTAAATTCACCAATATTATACATATGAATATGTTTAAATGTATTTGTATTTTTGTGTATATTAAAGGAAAAAACTTTGGGGTTCTAGAGATAATGAATCAATTTAATAAAAAATAAAATATGTGATGCATTTTTGGCATAATGAAGTATGTTTCTAACTTTAATACAAATTCATCTCTATGTAGTTATGTATGCATGCCTTAATGTATGTAACTAAGTGTGATTTTTTTAGAATTAAAAGGACGATTTAGTGAGTGGCTTATATCTTACAAGTTGTACCTCAAGGATCGATAAGTTTAATCATATTTGGATCTATAATTTATGATTCTTCTTAAATTCACCAATATTATACCTATGAAATAAAATGTTTCTTTATATATAAATGTGTAAGTATTTTTTCGTGTATTACAGGAAAAAACATTGGGCAATGGAGATAATGAAACAATTTAATGAAAAATGAAATATGTGATGATTTTTTGGCACAATAAAGGTATGTTTCTAACTTTGATACAACGTCATTTCTATGTTGGATCGCCTTCGAAAGTTTGCCGTTAATTTGGGTCGTTGCGTTTCCGAGAAGGGTCGCGATCATCTTGGTGAATTTCTGACTACATCCGAGGTCTTGGAGCGACTGCAGAATATAGTCCCATTCTAGCCTGTCGTAGGCTTTGTCAAAGTCGATCTTGATTAGACTCATTTGCAGGCACATGTGGAGGCTCAAATCATGAGACTATTGTGGAACTCGGAGAGGTTATCAACACGTTCCTTTCTTGTTGGAGACCGAATGAGCAAGGCCATTCTTTGGACGGGCATTGGCTAACAAACTGGCAGCCAAATGGATGATTAAGGCTTGGTGCAATAGGGAGGCCTCGTGGGCCAAGCTGATCTTCAGAATGAGTTGGCTCTCATGGGGTTCCCAAACTGGAAGAATCTCGACATCATGACCCTGCTATTCTCCCCAATCCCCGTCTTCCCGAAAGGCTCCAATCTCGTGTGCTCCCTTTGGAAGTTTCCGATACATGGCATCCGGAGTGTGGAGTCGTGGAACATTCAAAATGCCAAGAAGTTATGGAAACACCTCTGGAAACATGACACCAACAGTTGGATCAACTTCGAGGATATTGACACTTTGCAAAGCGGATGCCTCGCATGGGATCGTCACAAGACTCGCCTTCTCATGGGACACGACACACCGAACTCACTTGGTCTCAAATGGCACAATGGGAATAGCCTACCCAAAATCCCGAACATCAAAGATACGGCTGACCACTAGATCAACCTCAACAAGAAGTGGTGCCTGTCTTGGACGCGGCTTTGATGGGACATGAAATTCATGGGTATCTGGCACCCCCTTATAGAGATTAAGAATTCTTCATCGCGGAATTTGGACCATAAGGCTAACTTTGTGGGATCCCTCCTTGGTGCAAACGCTGCCACCGGGCTATCGAAAAACAGCTTAGTTGGAAACAAGTCCTTTTGGGAGAAGCGATCGGCTGCTCTGGAACGCCATCAGAGGGGAAGTCCTGTGGAAAATATGGCGGGAGCGGTGTGCTCTCAACTTCGGCGATCCCCCCAGGGAGTGGTCGATTGAGAAATCACTATTCCTCCTTGGCAAAAGGATTGTTAACAATAAGAAATCCCCCCCCTTCAGGCACCATCAAGTCCTCCTTTTGATCAACAACAAGCTCAAACCCAAGTGGGCCCCGCACGAGGGCGATGAGAGGATGATTAACCTTCTCTGTAATGCAACATAGGATTTATTCAAGCTTCCCCTGCTTTGTGGGATTTGGGGGGTCCCGTGGGCACTAGTCCCCTTCTATTGTACCTTTGTTTCTTAATTTAATTCAAGTCCGGGAGAGTAGGCTATTGCCGAACTTCCTTTATGAAAAAAAAAAAAAAAACGTCATTTCTATGTAGTTATCTATACATGGATGCATGTATGTTTCTACTTGTGAAATTATTTAGATCTAAAAGGAGAATTTAGTGAGTAATGGAAAAGAGAAGAAAGATAATTTAATAGTATTATGAAAGGTTTTGGACTTAATTGGCTCGTTGGGCATAATTTAGATGATGATTCCTCCAAATCTAGTGCTTGTTTTCCTATTATACCTCAAGGACTGATAACTAAAGCTATATCTAGATCCATATCTATAATTATGCACAAAGTCAGCAATATTATCCCAAATGAAATAAAAGGATTCTATATGTATAAATGTTTATGTATTTTTATGTATATTAAAAACAAAAATATCGGGTATTCATGATGATAATGAATCAATTCAACAAAAAATCAAATATTAAATGCATTTTTGGCACAATGGAAGTATGTTTTTTAACTTCGATACAACTTTGTCACTATGTAGTTTTGTATGCATAGATGCATGTATGTATCTAGGTTTGAATTTCTTTAAACATAAAAGGAGGACTTAGTAAGTAAACTATAACTTACATGTTATACATCAAGGATTGATATGTTGAACCATATTTAGATCCATACTTTATAATTTGTTATAAAGTCAAAAACATTATATGTATGAAAAAAGAAAAAGTCTATATGCATAAATGTATATGTATTTTTGTATTTGAAAGGGGCAAGCATCAGGTATTGGAGAGAGTGAGTCAATTTAACAATAATTCAAATATGTAATGGATTCTTGGCACAATGGAAGCATGTTTCTAACTTTCTTACAAGTTCATTACAATGTAGTTATGTATGAATGGATGCATGTATGTATCCAAGTGTGAATTTCTTTAAACATGGAGGAACAGAAACGCATACCTTACAAGTTATTCCTTAAGGATTAATAAGTTGAACCATATTTAGATCCACAATTTATAATTCCTATTAAACTCATAAATATTATACCAATGAAATAAAAGGAGTCTATATGATGTATGTTTGTCTATATTTAATAAGAAAACATCAGGTACTAGAGACAAGTAATCAATTTAATGATAAATCAACTACATGATGCATTTTTGGCACAATGGAGGTATGTTTCTAACTTTGATACAATTTCATTTCTATGTAGTTATGTATGCATGGATGCATGTATGTAGCTAAGTGTGAATTTGTTTAGACATAAAAGGAGGAATTAGTTAGGAACTTTTAACTAACATGTTATACCTCAAGGATTGATCATTTGAACCATAAATTATGATTCTTTTTAGAATCATGTATATTATACCTATAAAATAAAAGGAGTCTATATGTATAAATGTATAAGTATTTTTTGCATATATTAAAGGGGAAAACATCGAGTAGTGTCTTTAATGAATCAGTTTAACAAGAAATAAAATTTACGATGCATTTTTGGCACAATGGAAGTATGTTTCTAACTTTGAGGCAACTTCATTTCTTTGTTTTTATTTATGCATGGATGCACGCATGTATCTAGGTGTGAATTTCTTTGGAGATAAAAGGGCGAATTAATGAGTAACTTATACTATACATGTTATACCTCAAGGATTGATAAGCTGAACCATATCTAGATCCATACTTTATAACTTTTTTTTAATTCACAAATATTATACCAATGAGATAAAAGGAGTTTATATAAATAAATGTATATTTATTTTTGTGTATATTAAATGAGAAAATATTGAATACTAGACAAATGAATCAATTAATGAAAAACCAAATATATAATGCATGTTTGGCACAATGGAAGTATGTTTCTAATTTTGACACAACTTCATTTCGATGTCTTTATGTATGCATGGATGCATATATGTATCTAAGTGTGAATTTTTTTACACATAAAAGGAGGAATTAGTCACTAACTTATACCGTACAGTTTATACCTCAAGGATTGATAAGTTGAACCATTTTTAGATCCATACTTTATAAATCTTTCTTTTTAATTGGCCAATATTATATAAATGAAATAAAAGGAATCTATTTGTATGATTGTACATGTATTTTAGTCTTTATTAAAGAAGAAAAATTCAGATAACCAGATATAGTGAATCAATTTAAAGAAAAATCAAATATGTGATGCATCGTTTGCATAATTGAGGTATGTCTTGAACTTTGGATTTTGTGCATATTAAAGGAGAAAGCATTGAGTACTACAGATAGTGGATCAATTTAGAGAAAGAACAAATATATGATGTATTTTTTGAAAAATCGAAGTATGTTTCTTATTTTAGTACAATGTCATTCGTATGTAGTTATGTATGTATGGATGTATGTATGTATGTAGGTGTGAATTTGTATGTGCATAACTATACGAGAAATTGGTGAGTATCTTCTATATTACACCTTAAGGATTGATAAGCTAGATCATATTTGGGTGCATACTTTTTATTCCTTAACATTGAACATTGTTATACATATCACATAAAAGGAGTTTAAATATATTAATGAATGTGTAGTTTTATGTATATAGAAGGAGAAGGCATTGCATACTTGATGTAATAATGAGAAATAGCTTTATTTTTTAAGTTTCGATTGTTGGTTCACTAAATATGTGCCTTAAGCTCCCAATTGATAGCTTCCTACATATTCTTTTGCTAGATTAGTGCATACGTTATACCCTACAAGTTAAACCTCAAGGATTGATAAGTTGGATCACATTCAAATGTAGATTTGGGTTTTGAATGAAGTGTAAAGCCATCCATTATCCATATGGGAAAATCTCTATTTCGTGTGTAACCCAACCAATAATTTTTTTATGTTCATTAAATCTAATCTTTCTTGTTTGAAACTTTTAGATGAAATAAAGGACTATTTTATAAACACAATAATTCATGTAATTTAGGGATTGGGTTTTAGTATCATTAATTCTACTTTTTAGTACACGTTTTAGATGTTCATGAAATCCAATCTTTCTTGTTTGGGTTTTAATATCATTAATTCTACTTTTTAGTACGCTTCTTAGATGTTCGTGAAATCCCATCTTTCTTTTTTGAAATGTTAAGATGAAAACAAAGGACTCTTTTTTATACCTTTGGGAAAGGAGAAGGTTCCAAGTCAAATAGAGAGAGAGAGAGAGATAGAGTCAATGCACGATAAATGGAGGAAGTTTTTGGTTCGATGAGTGAGAGTAGTAGTGATTTTGAATAAAATTAAGTTGAAAATGAGCTAGAAGATGATATGGAATAGTTTGGTGTGTCAACAGAAGGTAATCCCTCGTTTGATGATTTGTGTAACTCAAGTAAAACCAAAGGACCTAGACTTAGTGAAGAGTGGCTTCGTAGATTTAGATTTTTACGATTGGTTGTTAATTATGATCAAGATCTAATGAAATATGCATGGTGTGAGAAATATAAGAGAAAAAGTCCATGGGGTATATGAAGTGGATGCAAAACCATTCAAATGTCTGAAATTCATAAACGCAAAAGAAATGTCTTATCTAAGATGGATCGCCTTCGAAAGTTTGCCGTTAACGTTAATTTGGGTCGTTGCGTTTCCGAGAAGGGTCGCGATCATCTTGGTGAATTTCTGACTACATCCGAGATCTTGGAGCGACTGCAGAATATAGTCCCATTCTAGCCTGTCGTAGGCTTTGTCAAAGTCGATCTTTAGGGCTATTGTGGGACATCATCCTGGCCTTCTCATTGATCATGGCTGTCAAATCATTCCGCTGGGCCAAATCTTTCGACTTCTTGGAATCCCCTTGGGGTTTGGCGTCTCTATGGAGCAGAGATGGAACTGGGTGTGGATCATAACAGAAGGGGGGTGCCTAAAATCAAATGGGCCATCTGCACTAGCCCTAGAGATAGCGGGGGGCTTGGTATCCTGGACATTGGGTGTATGGCTAACAAACTGGCAGCCAAATGGATGATTAAGGCTTGGTGCAATAGGGAGGCCTCGTGGGCCAAGCTGATCTTCAGAAACAAGAATGAGTTGGCTCTCATGGGGTTCCCAAACTGGAAGAACCTTCCCGAAAGGCTCCAATCTCGTGTGCTCCCTTTGGAAGGGCTGGAATAAAGTCAAAAGCTTCACAAGAATTAGTGAGGACTGGAAGTGGGCGGCCAGAATCAGACAAAACGACTCTATCTGGTTTCCGATACATGGCATCCGGAGTGTGGAGACGTGGAACATTCAAAACGCCAAGAGGTTATGGAACAAAGGATTCAAAAATGGAAACACCTCTGGAAACATGACACCAACAGCTGGATCAACTTCGAGGATATTGACCCTTACCTAAACATCTCCTACGAAGAATGGAACACTTTGCAAAGCCGATGCCTCGCATGGGATCGTCACAAGACTCGCCTTCTCATGGGACACGACACACCGAACTCGCTTGGTCTCAAATGGCACAATGGAAATAGCCTACTCAAAATCCAGATTAAGAAGTATGTCCTCTTATGGCAAATTCTTCATCGAGGAATTTGGGCCTCCTACAGAGTCTGGCAGACGGTTGGAATGAAAATCAGACTTCAAAAACAGCTCAGTTGGAAACAAGTCCTTTTGGGAGAAGCGAGCGGCTGCTCTGCGACACTCTGGAACGCCATCAGAGGGGAAGTCTTGTGGAAAATTTGGTGGGAGAGGTGTGCTCTCAACTTCGGCGATCCCCCCAGAGAGTGGTCGATCGAGAAATCACTAGTCCTCCTTGGCAAAAGGATTGTTAACAGTAAGAAGTCCCCCCCCTTCAGGCACCATCAAGTCCTCCTTTTGATCAACAACAAGCTCAAACCCAAGTGGGCCCCACATGAGGGCGACGAGACGGTGATTAACCTTCTCTGTAATGCAACCTAGGATTCATTCAAGCTTCCCCTGCTTTGTGGGATTTGGGGGTCCCGTGGGCACTAGTCCCCTTCTATTGTACCTTTGTTTCTTAATTTAATTCAAGTTCGGGAGAGTAGGCTATTGCCGAACTTCCTTTATATTAAAAAAAAAAGAATGTCTTATCATGTCTAATAAGAGTTAGAATCATACGTATTCCAATATGTTTAAATTATGGCAACTCATCCATGTAGTATCTTTGTCTTTGGACGTTGCATGTGAAAGAGGGTTTTCAAAGCAAAATATCATGAAAACTTCTATGCAACATTTCTTGAAAGTCAAAACACATGAAATGATCATGCAGATATCACTACTTTGTCCAAAACATAATGAAATAGAATGCTTATAAGTCTATAAACATTGAGTAATGCAAAAGTTTAGGAAACCATTGGATTTATAGTGCTATTTTTCATCCCTTTTATTAGTTACGATACATGACAATACATTACATACAAGTGAGAATTCAATAGAGATGTACATGTATGCATGAAAGCTCTCTTTTTCTTATACATGACAATACATTACATACAAGTGAGAATTCAATAGAGATGTACATGTATGCATGAAAGCTCTATTGTACCCTTGTTTCTTAATTTAATTCAAGTCCGGGAGAGTAGGCTATTGCCGAACTTCCTTTATATTAAAAAAAAAAGCTCTCTTTTTTTCATATTTTTGTTTCACATTATATACTAACTTTTTCTTTGTTTTTCTTTGGGGGATGGGGGATTGGGGAGAGGGAGAAAAGGATACATCTTCACTTCTTGGGTGAAGATGTATCCTTTTCTTTCTCCTCTCTCTCCCTCCTAATCTAACCATTTTCTACTTTTTTTGTTTAAATGTCTACAAGGGGTGAAATTTTCATTATGAAATGGTTCTTCAACATGAAGAAGGAAATATGTCATCAAAAACGTTTCAAGTTTAGTTTTATTTATGTCTTTATCATTTTCATAATTTATGTCTTCTGTTCTATTTTCTTGCATTTTTTGGATAAACACTGAGGTATGAAGGTGTTTTTACATGCTATTATTTGATGGTATGAGAATATATGTTTGTGCACTGATGATAACTATTTGTGTTGTGGCATGGAATAATCCCTTGCTTGATAAAGTTTCACAAGATATAGTTGTTGGCAGCTGGATAGTCACTCAAAAAGGGTGCATCATTGAATAAAGCAAGAACAACCAAGATATGAGAATGGTGAAAGTGTACTGAATTTCTTGGGAAGATTCCATTCCTTTGCATGAAATACAAGTAGCACAAGATGAAAGATTTGGAGCTTGGAAGCATTGTATATATGTGATCACATGTGTAGATGTGTATGAATGTATGTCTACATATGTGTGCGAGTGAAAGTATATGTGATGGTATAAACTTGGATGTGTGTGAATGTGTCTATGCAGGCATGTATGTTGGTGTATGCAAATGTGTGTTTTTGTGTATACTTACAAGTTTATGTATGATGTATGTGTGTAGGTATGGTGTGTTTTTAGATTATTATATAATGGTATGAAGGTGGACGTTTGTGCACTAATGATAACTACTAATCTTCAGCTTAATAACCTTTCATACGCTTTAGTTGTTGGCAATAGACACTTAGAAAGGGTGTATCACTAAGAAAGCTTGTTACTATGAAAACTCTGCGTCTACCACGGATGTACTCAAATTTGGTGGGGTTGCTGCCCCTTAGGTTCAGCCTCATTGGGTTCTCATCAAAGTGCATGTGGCTGTCCTCAATCAGGTTGCTTTAAAGTATTGGAATGATGAATATTTGGCTATTCTAATTACCTTGATATCTTTTTTCTTCTTAGGAAGGACTTCATTTTAGAGAAATAAATCTTGAAGTGGAAGCTGTATGATTGGTTTTTGCCAAGTATTTGTAGTTGTTGTTTGATAAGAGTTGTTCATTGTCTTACGGTAAGACGCTAGACTTATTCAACTATATTTATAGAGTCTTGATATGTATAATAGGTTTTTATAAGGGTAAATGGGGATTGATCAAAACATAGGAGCTTATCAAATAGTGCTGTAAGGTCGTCGTCGCTGCTACAGACGTCGCTCGCTCGATCCATCGTCGCGTGATCTCAAGCCGATATCAAATAAAAGATGTTTTGGAGATGCTCGATTGATCTGATAGCACTAGCATCAGCAGCACACTTCAGAGCTTGTACATGCCTCTGTGCATTGATGGCGTGCCTCTGTGCATTGATGGAGGCCGCAGGCTGCATCGTCAAAGTCTAAATCAAACTCCGTCGTGCCCTGGTGTGTCCGTCGCGCCCGCTGGTCTGACCATCGTCAGTTCTCCTCATCAGTCGTGGACTCTGTGTCCGTCGTGGATTGTAGTCAACGATCGATTGACTGGAGGGCTCCATCGCGATAGCTCCTAGATCTCGGCCGTTGCGCCCGCTGGTCAGTCGTGGAATCTGTGTCCATCGTGGACTTTTGTCAACGACCGATTGACTGGAGGGACTTCTGTCCGTCGCGCTTGCTTTTCCTTCGTGCTGATGTGGCTACTCTTGGTTCGCGTCCAGCGTTCGGCAGCTTCCACGATTGACGGGCGCTTGCAGCCTTTTCCTCCAAGAGAGTGCTGGAAGATGAAGATTTCACGCATGCTGAGCTAAAAAAAAAAAAAGAAGAAAAAAAGAAAAAGAAAAAGAAGAAGAAAAAAAGAGAAGAAAAAAAAAACAACAAAACCAAAGAAAAAAGAGAAGAAAGAAGAGGAAAAAAAAAAAGAGAGAGAAAAAAAAAGAGGACGAAAAAAAGGAAAATTCGAAACTTCCAAAAAGGGGAGTAGGGCTTCCCTTCCTTGTGGGCTTTTTGGCTTTTGGGGTGTTTGGCTTCGGTGTCTCCCTGGTCAGTGGTCAGTCTCTCCTCCATGTTGGAGGGGCCTACCTTTGGGTTTTGAAAAGTAAAAGTGGTGCAAGTTCCTTCTGGCCATGGATGTGGCTTCTGCCTCTCTCGTGAAAAGTAATCGGGCCCCTCCCCCTGGGGAGACCGATTTCCTGGCCGCTCTGCTGGAGGGGGGGTCGTGTGCCGCCCCTGGAGTATCCGAAAGCGCTGAATCCCCCGTCGTGTCCCTCAGTAGACCCGCAGTTCTATCTGCCCAGGAGGAGCTCAAGAAAGTTTGCCTCGTCGGCCAAGTGTTTGGCCCAAGGCCCCCGCTCGAAATTGTGCGACAATGGCTTCGAAAAGAGTGGTTCCCTCGAGGTCTAATTGTCAGCAAATGTCAGTTCTTACCAGCAAACCACATGCTGCTAGTCTTTGAGAATGAAGAGATGGCGTTCCAAGCCCTAAGCGTTGGCACCTGGCAGTTTGGTCGGGCGACCCTGTGCCTATTCAGATGGTCCCCGGACTTTACCCCTGACAAATCGAAATCACTTCGGTACCCTCTTTGGGTTGAGCTCCCTAACCTCCCATACTTCTTGTACAACTTCGTGTGGGACATTGTCACTCCTATCGGCAAGCCGTTGGCTTCACGCGAAGACATAGGTGGTCTCATCTATGAAGGTGCAAGACACTCGTTCAATGCTAGGTGGCACCCACAAATCTGCGTCGAGGCCGACCTCAGTTCGCCGCTTCCATCAAGGATCAAAGTGGACATGGGCGAAGGTGATGTTTGGGAGCAGGATATCACCTACAAAAACCTCCCCAACGCGTGCTTTCGTTGTGGTCAGCAAGGTCACAGGATTAAAGACTGCCCTATCAGGCAAAAAAACAAGCGTTCGCAAGAAACCTCCAAAACTACTCAAGACAACAATGACGAGCCGACCCACTCGACCAAGGTGGGGGAAGGCAAGGGCCACCTCAATTCACAAGCTGATGCTGATGGCTTTACTGAAGTTAGAAGAAGAAGGAAAAGAAGTCCGAGGGCCAACGGAGAGAGAAACAACCTACCACTTACCCCCAACAACAATTTGTATTGCAACCTAGGAAAGGAGATCAACGAGCTTGACTATCCAGGTGGGAAGCCACTCGAGATAGATACCTACGACAATGCCCTAGAGATACCTGACAACAAAGAAACCCCCCAGGAGGGATATACTACAAGCAAAGAAGATGGATTCACCACTAATAATGAAGACAACATGGACAGTGAAAGTTCCATCATTGGATCGACGATCCCGGAAACGTTGCCGAGCACGGGGCCCAATTCTCCACAACAAGGAGCATCCCGCAAAGGAAAACAGCCTATGGAGATACCATGGAAAAGCCCTCACAAAAACCGATTTCTAAGTCGGGATCAGATCCCAGCGAAAAAGAAAGATGAAGCCAAGAGAAGAAAGGACAAGGCTCCCTCCCGCAAAGAGGGATCAACACAAAAATGATCGTTATCTCGCTAAACGCTAGAGGGCTAACCGACCCCTCAAGAGCGACCATCATTGGCCAATGGCTCCGCGACATTAGCTTAAACCCAGACATTATATGTATTCAAGAGATTAAAACTGACGGAGAAGACCTCCAAAAACGGCTCAGACAGATCTCCTCGGCCCACGTGTGGATCCCAACGAAGCACCAGCGGGGGTCCGGAGGAACGGTTATCGGGATTAAGCAACGCTGGATCGAAAAGCTTGAGAACTACATTGAAGATGTAAGCCACCGTTGGATTGCGGTTTCTTTTGGTGCTCCTCTTTGTGCTACTTTGGTTTCTCTGTACGCCCCTAACGGGGATCTGGAGAGACTGAACACTTGGGCTTCATTAGACGCGCTCCCCCACAACGTGCTTATTTGCGGAGACTTCAACATGGTGGAGGACCCTATGGACAGATGGATGGGCAAGGGTAGGGTCATCGACAGTCGGGAGAAAGAAACGTGGGACATGACCAAACTCCACTTGGATCTGGTTGAATTCAAAGACTCGAATGGCTTTTCGTGGTCGAATCTCCAAGCGGGTGAGGATCTGAGGAAAGCTAGGCTTGATAGATGCTACATCTCTCAGAGCTTTACTCATCAGTGGGGTCACCCTACCATCACGCAACGCACTGACCTCACCATCTCCGATCACTACCCGATTGTTATCACTTTTCAACCTTCCAACAAGATCCGCAAGGCCCCGTGGTTCCATGCCAACGCTACCACTTTCTCTCTCCCCTCGGTCCACCAAGAGATTGCCGAGGTATGGACGGTGGCGTTCGCCTCGGGCTTGGCCCCAGCCAAGTGCTGGAGAAGCGCGGTCGACAGGTCTCGTAAGATCATGATCAGAACTAAGAAGATGCTCGAAACTGTGCGGCGGGCTCGTAGGGAAGCTCTTTACCACAGACTCTGGCGGCTCGAGGAGGAAGTGAATAAAGGAAAACACCAAGCACAGAAAGGCCTCTGAAAAATCAGGGCAGGGTTGAGATACGAGGAAGAAATTCAAAGGAAAAACTTGCAAATCTTCTTCAAGGAGTGGTGGGCCGACAAAGCCGACAAACCCACCAAAGAGATGTGCCGTATCCTTAAAAGGAAACACAACAGAGAGGCGATCCCTCTACTACTGGACCCACATGGCAATGTATGCAATTCGGAAGAAGATAACCTTGGCATCATCGAAGGACACTTCACGAGACTCCTGGGAACCTCGAATCCCCTCTCCCACCAGAGAAGGGACTGCATGGCTGCCATTTCTAGGGTTTCCCCCCGGAGAATTCCACCCAACCTCCTCCCCCTGCTTCATGCCCCTATTTCCGAATCAGAAATCATTGAGGTCATTGATGCCCTCCCCCTCGGTAAAAGCCCGGGACCCGACGGACTCACTAACGAGTTCTTTAAATCCTTTAAGCTGGTGGTTGCCACCCCTCTTCGGATGGTTTGGCAAGAAGCGCTAAAGTTTGGTGCTCTCCCTTCTTGTCTAAACAATGGAATTATCAAACTTGTACACAAGAAGGGGGAAAAGAACAGAATCGAGAACTGGCGACCTATCACGATGCTCCAAACAGGATACAAGATCATCGCCAAAGTCATTGCCAACAGACTCTCGTGCCACCTGAGATCTTGGCTGTGTGAGGACCAAAAAGGCTTCATCAAAGGCAGGTCCATCCTGGAAACCATTATGGATATTTGGGAAGGCATTCAATTTGCAAATGAGTCTAAACAAGATGTGGTTTTCCTTAAGATCGACTTTGACAAAGCCTACGATAGGCTAGAATGGGACTATATTCTGCAGTCGCTCCAAGACCTCGGATGTAGTCAGAAATTCACTAAGATGATCGCGACCCTCCTCGGCAACGCAACGACCCAAATTAACGTTAACGGCAAACTTTCGAAGGCGATCCATCTTAAAAGATCTATTAGACAAGGGTGCCCTCTTGCCCCCCTTCTCTTTGCCATCGCCACTGAGGGGCTGAGCAGACTTGTGGCTCATCATGTGGAGGCTGGCAATATCAAAGGCCTTCAGCTTCCTCACGATCACAGTCAAATCATCATGAGACTTTTTGCAGACGATATGAACGCGTTCGTTCACAATGATAATACCAGCCTGGAGACCTTCTGGAGGTGTCTTGATACCTTTTGTGAGGCCTCTGGATCCAAAATCAACCACAATAAGACCGCCTTTAGGGCCATTGTGGGACATCAACCTGGCCTTCTCATTGATCATGGCTGTCAAATCATTCCGCAGGGCCAAATCTTTCGTCTGCTTGGAATCCCCTTGGGGTTTGGCGTCTCTATGGTGCAGCGATGGAACTGGGTGCTGGCCAAACTTGAAAACAAGCTCAATTACTGGAGAGGTATGCAAATCAATCTCGCTGGACGGGCGATGGTTATCAACACGTTCCTCCTCTCGTCTACCATCTATTTCCTCTCGTGCTGGAGACCGAATGAGCAAGGCCTGTCCAAGCTGAATAGCATCTGCAGAAACTTTCTCTGGACGGGGGATCATAACAGAAGGGGGGTGCCTAAAATCAAATGGGCCATCTGCACCAGCCCTAGAGATAGCGGGGGACTTGGCATCCTGGACATTGGGTGCATGGCTAACAAACTGGCAGCCAAATGGATGATTAAAGCTTGGTGCAATAGGGAGGCCTCGTGGGCCAAGCTGATCTTCAGAAACAAAAATGAGTTGGCCCTCACGGGGTCCCCGAACTGGAAGAACCATGACATCATGACCCTGCTATTCTCCCCGATACCTGTCTTCCCGAAGGGCTCCACTCTCGTATGCTCTCTGTGGAAGGGCTGGAATAAAGTCAAAGGCTTCACAAGAATCAGTGAGGACTGGAAGTGGGCGGCCGGAATCAGACAAAACGACTCTATCTGGTTTCCGATACATGGCATCCGGAGTGTGGAGTCGTGGAACATTCAAAATGCCAAGAAGTTATGGAACAAAGGATTCAAAAAATGGAAACACCTCTGGAAACAAGACACCAACAGTTGGATCAACTACGAGGATATCGACCCTCGCATAAACATCTCCTACGAAGAATGGAACACCTTGCAAAGCAGATGCCTCACTTGGGATCCTCGCAAAACCCGCCTTCTCTTGGGACATGATGCTCCGAACGCGCGTGGTCTCAAATGGCACAATGGGAATTGCCTACTCAAAATCCCGAACATCAAAGAAACGACTGACCTCCAGATCAGCCTCAACAAGAAGTGGTGCCTGTCTTGGACGCGGCTTCGGTGGGACATGAAATTCATGGGTATCTGGCACCCACTTATTGAGATTAAGAAGTCGGTCCTCTTATGGCAAATTCTTCATCGCGGAATTTGGACTAACCATAAGGCAAGCAAAATTTGTGGGACCCCTCCGTGGTGCAAACGCTGCCACCATGCAATCGAAGATGTTCCACACATCTTCCTTACATGCCCCAACTCCTACAAAATCTGGCAGAGGGTTGGACTGAAAATCAGAGTTCAGAAACAGCTTAGCTGGAAACAAGTCCTTTTGGGTGAAGCGATTGGATGCTCTGCGGCTCTCTGGAACGCTATCAGAGGGGAAGTCCTGTGGAAAATTTGGCGGGAGCGGTGTGCTCTCAACTTCGGCGACCCCCCCAGGGAGTGGTCGATTGAAAAATCTCTACTCCTCCTTGGCAAAAGAATTGTCAACAGTAAGAAATCCCCCCCCTTTAGACACCATCAAGTTTTCCTTTTGATCAACAACAAGCTCAAACCCAAGTGGGTCCCGCATGAGGGCGATGAGAGGGTGATCAACCTTCTTTGTATTGCAAACTAGGAATCAACCAAGCCTCCCCTGCTTTGTGGGATTTGGGGGGTCCCGTGGGCACTAGTCCCCTTCTATTGTACCTTTGTTTCTTAATTTAATTCAAGTCCGGGAGAGTAGGCTATTGCCGAACTTCCTTTATATAAAAAAAAAAACATAGGAGCATTAAAATTTGAGGATATGAAGTGTTATCCACTATAAAGATGTTGGAGTTTTATGTACACATTTGTGTTTCTATGTATGTATGCATGTATGATTACACATGTGCATATGTATGTATCAATGAATGTATTTGGAAGCGTCAATGTTTGAAATATATTCACAATCAAGAGTGGATAATGCAGTAGTTGTTTGGAGTTAAGAAGATCATGAAATGAACATGTCTTTTCAAAGACACTCTAAATGCTTTTGCTTAATCCATAATAAACTATTGAAGCATCATAATGATCTTTTATTTTGGGATAGATGATTAGAGAGCTATTGTTGTCTCTCACGCTTTATTTTAATGCCAAAAATGTGATGAGTTGAGCCCAATTCCTTCATGACAAAGGCTACCTTTATTCAGCATGTTAAGTGTGAGTGCCATCCCTTTGGATCCATGCCAACTTAGAAGGGTGCCATCTGAAGTAACATAAGAATGAACCCCTACATGAACATGCATGCCTATAGATGTGCATGAACATACACACATGAGTGTGTGCATGTGCAGACACACACACAAGCACACACACACACATTGACTTCATGGATGAAGATATCTGCACAAAATGGATTTTTAATTTGGTAAAGACATTTAAAATACATGCATGTACACATGTATGGATGAATGTATGGATTCATGTACAAATATATATATGTATTTATGTGTGTATGTGTATATGCATGTTTTATGTATGTATGCATGTATGATTGTGTGTAAGTTTGTGGTCATATGCATGTATATATGTATGTAGAGATATATGTACCTATGCATTTGTTTGCGTATTTAAGCATGTATGCAAGCATGCATTTATGTACATGCATGAAGTATTCATTTGTATATGTGCATGCATACATATATGTATGCATGTGTGTAGTTTATGGATGAATATATATATATATATATATATATATATATATATATATATATATATATATATATATATATATATATATATATATATGTATGTATGTATGTATATATATGTGTTTGTGTGTGTGTGTGTGTTTTTCCATATATGTATGCATGTATTCAGCAATTTACTTTTTTCATATGTATGTGTTCAATGTGCATCCATATGTTTATGTATGCATGTATGTATGTAATAACACATATACGGATGTATATATATGTGCATGTATCTCTTTGCCAAAAGATGGCCCTTGTATTATAAACTATCATATGTTTATCATTATTCATTACGGGTGTGCGTTTCCGATCATAAGACTCTTTTCTCCCTTCTTCGAAGTACGAAATAGAATGTGTCACTGATTCATAGCCGAGAACAAGTGTTCGTCATCCATGATACTAGGCTTTGATTGCTATAGTCCCAAAAGAAATTCAAAGCTTTTTAGTTCATATTGGTTACCATACGAGGTTTATTAAAATGTAGTTTGTAGATATAGCTAAGCATCTAGCTAGGCTCACAGGTAAGGAAGTCTCATTCTAGCGGGATAAAGAGGACTAGATCGCTTATCAAACATTAAGACCCAAGCAGGTGGTTGCACCGAGGAATTTGGACCAACCATAAGGCTAGCAAACTTTGTGGGATCCCTCCTTGGTGCAAACGCTGCCACCGTGATATCGAAGATGTCCTTCACATCTTCCTTATTTGCCCCAACTCCTACAGAATCTGGCAGACGGTTGGAATGAAAATCAGACTTCAAAAACAGCTTAGTTGGAAACAAGTCCTTTTGGGAGAAGCGATCGGCTGCTCTGCGACACTCTGGAACGCCATCAGAGGGGTAGTCTTGTGGAAAATTTGGCGGGAGAGGTGTGCTCTCAACTTCGGCAATCCCCCCAGGGAGTGGTCGATTGAGAAATCACTATTCCTCCTTGGCAAAAGGATTGTTAACAGTAAGAAATCCCCCCCCTTCAGGCACCATCAAGTCCTCCTTTTGATCAACAACAAGCTCAAACCCAAGTGGGCCCCGCATGAGGGCGATGAGAGGGTGATTAACCTTCTCTGTAATGCAACCTAGGATTCAATCAAGCTTCCCCTGCTTTGTGGGATTTGGGGGGTCCCGTGGGCACTAGTCCCCTTCTATTGTACCTTTGTTTCTTAATTTAATTCAAGTCCGGGAGAGTAGGCTATTGCCGAACTTCCTTTATATTGATTTTTGTTACACCAGATTGGTCCAAGGCTTTATATGTCCATGTAGATGCAAGTGCATACGTATTGGGAGCAGTCCTCACTCAACACAGTGAAGAGTACAAGCTAGATAGTATGTATGATGTGTGATTTATGTGTGTAGTTATGGTGTGTTTTTATGTTATTATATAATGGTATG
Source organism: Ceratopteris richardii (assembly GCA_020310875.1). NCBI lineage: Eukaryota > Viridiplantae > Streptophyta > Polypodiopsida > Polypodiales > Pteridaceae > Ceratopteris > Ceratopteris richardii. Next base: position 183,905,594 of record CM035407.1, read on the forward strand.
AAGGTGGACGTTCGTGCACTAAGGATAACTACTAATCTTCAGCTTAATAACCTTTCATATGATTTACTTGTTGGAAGTCGACACTTAGAAAGGATAAATCACTCAGAAAGCTTGTTACTATGAAAACTCTAGGTCTACCAAGGATGTACTCAAATTTGGTGGGTTTTTTGCCCCTTAGGTTCAGCCATTGGATTCGCATCAAAGTTCATGTGGTCGTCCTCAATCAGGTAGATTGTTAAGATATTTCTTTAAAGTATTGCAATGATGAATATTTGGCTATTATAATTACCTTGATATCTTTTTTCTTCAGAGCAAGGACTTCATTTTAGAGAAATGAATCTCCAAGTGAAAGCTGTATGATTGGTTTTTTCCAAATACTTGTAGTTGTTGTTTGATAAGAGTTGTTCATTGTTTGATCATAAGAATCTAGACTTATTCAGCAATATTTATAGAGTCTTGATATGTATAATAGGTTTTTATAAGGGTAAATGGGGATTGATCAAAACATATGAGCATTAAAATTTGAGGATATGAAGTGTTATCCACTATAAAGATGTTGGAGTTTTATGTACACATTTGTGTTTCTATGTATGATGTTTACACATGTTCATATGTATGTATCAATGAATGTATTTGGAAGCGTCAATGTTTGAAATATATTCACAATCAAGGGCGGATAATGTAGTAGTTGTTTGGAGTTAAGAAGATCATGAAATGAACATGTATTTTCAAAGACACTATAAATGCTTTTGCTTAATCCACATACACACATGCCTGTGTGCATGTATAGACACAATCACACACACACACACACATGAAGTCACTTTCTTGGATGAACATATCTGCACAAAATGGCTTTTTACTTTGGTAACGACATTTAAAATACATGCATGTACACATTTATGGATGTATGTATGGATACATGTACAAATATATGGATGTATTTATGTGTGTATGTATCTATGCATGCTTTATGTATGTATGCATGTATGCCTGTGTGTAAGTTCTTGGTCATATGCATGTATGTATGTGTGTATATACATGTAGAGATATATGTACCTATGCATTTATTTAAGTATTTAAGCATGTATGCAAGCATGCATTTATGGATATTCATGTGCATTTATGGATATTCATGAAGTATTCATTTGTATATGTGCAATGTGCATGCATATATGTATGTATGCATGTGTGTAGTTTATGGATGAAGGAATGAATATACACACACACACACACACACACACACACACACACACATATATATATATATATATATATATATATATATATATATATATATATATATATATATATATATATGTGTGTGTGTGTGTGTGTGTGTATATATATATACGTGTGTTTGTGTGTGTGTGTGTGTATTTTCATATGTGTATGCATCTATTCAGCAATTTACGTTTTCCATATGTATGTGTTCAATTTGCATCCATATGGTTATGTATGCATATATGTATGTAATAACACATACAGATGTATATATATGTACATGTATCTATGCATATATTCATGTCTGTATGCATGTATGAATGTGTATAAGTGTAGGGTGACATGCATGTTTGTATGTACATGTACGTATGTATATGTGTATGTATACACATGTACATATCTCTGTGTCTATGAATGCCTTTGAGTCTTGAGTCTATATGCATGTATGCAGCTATGCATTATTTATGTATATGCATGCATGTGAATTTGTGTGTGTGCAATGTGCATGAATGCATGCATGTAGGAATGTATGCATTTATTGATGAATGTATGGATACATACATAGTAGTTTTTCATGTACGTATGCATGTATTCATGCATGAAAAAAATGTGTGCAATAGGCATGCATACATTATTTATGTATTTATATGAAAAATGAGTGAGTTGTGGCTCACAACACATGACATGTATCTAGCAACCGGTTTGACAAACGTTTATGGACATGGTTGTTGGTAATTTTTCTATGATACGATCCATGAGGAAGATTCACTATTTGAAAGAATATGTGTATGTGAAAGTGTGAAGCCTTATTATTAGCCAGAAAGCTTCAGATGAAGCTCAACTCTCATGCCCAGGCTTCATGGACAATTTTGTGAAGCCCAAGGGTTACCGTGAATTTTAAGCCTTGGTCGTGAAACAAAAGCAAGGGACGAATGACAACAACCAAGGAATAAAATAGATTATAAAGACCTTTCTACGAAGAAAAATTATAGATATGTTGTCCATGTTCGCCAATGATAGCAGATATGTAAATATCTACAAAAATAATGTTCTTTGACCGCTTCCCCTTTGACGTATTCGTGACACATATGAATAGTGAATCCAAAATGGAAGTCTTTTAGGGAGAATGTGGAACGGAATATATGGGTCAACTCTTAGGAAAGAGATGGTTATAATTAAAGTTTTTGCGTTACAAATGCTTCATTATATCTGTCCAATCTTACAAAATGGAAATTGTAAAATATTTTAAAAAACAGTCTATATAAGTGAATGAGCTCTCAATTGTTGGGCTTACCTTCATAACTAGAGAACTCTACCAGTTTTGTATTCATCCTTGAGCAATAGATAGCTTCTTGAAGCATATTGTCTCTTCCCTATTCTTAAGAGCGTGTGAATGCATGCATGTATGCACTTATGTGTGTTTTTGTCTCTCTCTCATTGTAGGTGTGTGTGCTTCAAATCTTGTCTTGCACAGTCTCCATACCACCTATCCGTGAAGCACTATCGAGAAGATAGTGTGCCACATGCATTTTGCATGTCTTTCTACACTTTTATGTCAAATGTGGAGGTGGCTTTGGACATCTCGTTTTTGAGACCTTACATGCAACATAAATAAAAGAAGGTCGAGGAAAGGTGTGAATGAGAATAGGAAGGATTTTGAGACAGGAGGAGAAGAGACGGAAATTCAATCAATTCGATTTGTAATTCAAAATTTAGGGTTATAATCCATAAAAACGTAAGAATAATCCGTTGCAAACTAGTAGCTAGATTCCGTTTTCATTTTGTAATGAACCTAAATATCAAATCATTTTCTGTTAATTAAGAGGTTCCTTTCTGAAGATTATGGTTAAGTGAAATGATGGGGAAGCTACAAATCAATCAATCATTCTTTAAGGCTTCCAAAAAATTGGCAAGGACCAAAAAACGGGGGAAAATGAATGTAGTGACTAGCGATCGTCCTCGTTGTGGCCTCCTCTTGGCTGATGCCTAATGACTTAATAGCATCTCCTTCATTAAATGAATGCCAATTTTCTCTAGAATTAGTAAATTTAGAACAACTAAAATGCATGGTAATGTCATACATGAATGGGCTCTGAATATTTGTCAAAGAGTAAAAGTTGATTAGATTCAAGGGGTTGGTACAAGCTAGCTCATAACATCGCGCAAAGCTAGGATCTGATAAGCTAATGCAATGGGCCCAGTCCTTTGAGGAAAAGAATTTTGACATAAATCTAATTTCGGAGTATGGTATATATTAGATACATGTGGAGTCTTGATACACATGGGCATGTTGATCATATGAATTCTACGAGCTTTCTTGATGAATTGACATGAATATCTAGAGGGGAACTTTCACTCATGCACATGAATAATTGGATTCATAGATTGGATAGTCACCACATAGTAATCCAAATTCTATTGTATTCACATGGCTTCCAAACTAGATGTGTGTTGGTGCTTGAGGCTATGCCCTCATCACTCTTGATACATGCTTATGAAGTGAGTTGTTGCTATTTGAATATTATGGAAGATTCAAATTTTCTTGGTTTTTTTTATTCCACATTTGGTATACTTACATGTAGCTTAAGAGTGGGAGTTTTCTCAAGATGTGGTGTCCTCATAAGAGTAAATTGGATTTTCGTTTTTGGCCTTTCTTTCACAACATGAGATTTCTTTGGCAAATGTGAACCAATTCAGTTGGCCTCGTGATTATAGGAATGGTTTAATAAGAAGTAAGACTTGTTGGGATCTATGCCCTAAGTAAGAATGTTTGTCATTTTTTATGGTATATATCAAGTGCATAAAATTTTGTTTGCAGTTCATAGGAGTCTATGCTATTCATGAAGGATACATTGATATGAATCTTAAATCTTATTCTTTGTCACTACTTCTCTCAATCTTTTCTATAATATAACTTTCATTGACTCTTTCTAGAAGAACCCCACTAGGACTTATTTACACATCTCAAAAAAAAAAACACGTAAAACCAAAACAAATCGTAAAAACCTTCAAGATAATAAAACATTTGCTTCATCTAAGATGGGAAAAAAGATAATTAAAAAGAAAATGAAAGGGGAAAGGAAGAACATAAAGGTAGAGGAAAAATGAACTTGGAAATTTATAGGGAATAAAAAGAATCAAAAAGAACAACCTCACCAACACACCCATAATGGGTAATTATTACAATCCAATTGTCCTCAACAGTCAACATATGGAATATATCATTGCTTTTCAGTCATGGCTGTTGGCTGAATACTCTGATGCAAAAAAATATTATATCTCAAAAAGTTGAATAGACCCACGCTATTGAGCTCTACTAAACCTATAGCATATTTCCAGGTGCTTGTAATAGTGAATCAAAAGTTGTATATATGCTTGGCACAAAAGGATAAAATTGCCTGCATAGAAGTTGTGATAGTGCATTCGGAGGCAGAAATGAGTCTAGATCAAAATTTCAATGTCACACAGCAAAGATTTGAGCTCCTAATCACCTTGAGTATGCTCATCAATTTGCATGTGATTCTGAGATTGCGACGGATGGGGTGTTGATGATGCCCTAGATGAAGCAACAACCTACTCTGATAGCAATTGTTGGAGTTTGATGCCTAGAAAAGCACATGAACTGCACAATGAAGAAGAAGAAGCTTGGAGCACAACACAAAACTCAATGAATTACCAAGTGAATGTACAAACATTAGTGATCCATTAGGGTTATAGGTGTATATACAAACTGATGGGGGGAAAAACCTCCTAAAGATGTAAAAAAGTGTCTCAACGGTCCTAAAAGTGATCACACATATCACTATCAGAATAAACATTTTAATCTCTACCAAGGCAAGCCATATTTTCTAAATGTAGTGAAAAGTTCATCCTTCACCTTCACATAATATACCTAGACTTTTTTAATAACATCATCTATGGAAGTGATGAAGTAAAGAGCACCACTTAATGACCTTGTTAGATAGAGCGACACACATCTACGTTGAAAAGATCTAAAGGCTGAACGAAAGATTCATTGTGCATTCTATATATATATATATTCTTATTTTACTTTCCATACTAACTAATAGTGCTCACAAAATGTAGAGGAAAAAAAGCACACACGTAAGTATCCAGAACGATATAGAGATTCCATTCCGTTATGAGACATATGGCCCAAGCAATCATGCCATATAACAATCATCGAAACTACGAAGTAACAATTAAGAAGTGTTCTCTCCTATTCATAAACAAGAAATACAGTAAGCGTACATTTTTTTTTTGGCAATGACCATGTTTCCTTTTGACACAATAAAAAGCATTCAACATATAAGAAAACATTGTAACCATCAAGCTGAACGATGGACATCAACACCTTCTCCACAATAGACCTTGTTAGTATATGATCGATTTCTATCCATCATAATTTTATATTGCATTGTACATTCATAAGGTATCCCTCATGCTTTTATGTTGCCTTGTACATTTATAAGGTCCCTATTATGAAGAGAAACCAACCGTGCATTAATCTATTGGTGGGAATTGAAGCTTACATGTTGAATGAATTTTAGATCACAAATTTGAGCTCAATTTAGATAATCTAAATTGATATGGTACTTTTGTCTATTTTTTTTGAACATGAAGTTGGTTGGTCGGTGTGAAAGATTATGCATTTGTGGGCCCCATGTATGGCCTGTGTATGCATGATAGTCCACTATGTGCATGATGGACACCCATGTACAAGCACCCATGTCTAGATAATTGCAAAAGACCATACCTCTCTATTGGCCTAATTATAGATGAATTTTGTATTAGTCCAACCATTAAGTTAAGCTAGCATATCTCTACTTTGTATTCCCCATCTAGATTCATATATATTTTAAGATACCACATTGATTTTCAAAAAAAAAAAAGATGTGTAGGTAATAATGAAATTTTATGTTTAGATATTTTGATCATGTCTGCAAAATTTTATAGCAATAAGTTTTTATATTCTCTCTCTAGAAAGCTATCACATGAAATTTGTGTGTTAAATTTGAGCATGAAGATGAAGGAATAAAAAAAAGTGTTGTATGAGAGAAAGGTAGAGTACTCTTGGTAGAAAAACTTTACTTGATTGAATTTTTTGTAGTTCCTATGTTTGATGTCTCATTTGGTTGCATAAAGATAGGTTAACAAAGATATTTTTCATGTTTTTTATCTCTCTAGAATTTCCAATATTGCAAAGCTCAAAAGTGATATTTGGAAGCGAATTTGGACCTAAGGCATCTCTAACAACTATTGTACAACTCAAAGAACTGAATATTTTTGTGTCTCACAAGCTTAAGCTAATTCCTCACCATTTTTGAGTTATAGGGCTCAAAAAAGTACCGTTTTTAGGTACTTTAAAAAAAACCTTGATTCATCTTATTCATGCTCACAGATTTAGAAAATGCACATGGGTATGTGGGATTTTTCAGGTGATTGATATGTGTGTGAGTGTGTTGCATGGATTGCCTCTATTTTGTAGGTATAATTCTTGAGGTGGACGTGAAAAGAAGATGCATGTGTGGTCTGGAAGTCTTGCATGAGACATGTTGCATGAGACATGTTGCATGAGACATGTTGCATGAGACATGCAAAAAGATGCTATCTTGGAGCACGCAGAATTTAGGAGTGCATTTCTAGGAAGGCATGATTGCCCGTATGCTCACATAAGGGGAGATCCAAAGATGAAGACTGAGAGCTAGGGAGATTATGGTCGTGCACTGATCACGATCATTTTTGGCTTCTGTGATTGAGATTGAGATTGGGATTGGGATTGAGATTGCGATTGGGATTGAGATGAGCTCGGGGGTGGTCGGGTGGATAAGGCTTCACATTGAAGCTATTTGATGGATTTTGTAATGTAGATCAAAATTGCTTGTAAATCTTCACAAATAATAAATTTCTATCTCTCTTCTTGTTCTACACATACTCTATTTGTCTTCCCTACATGTTGTTGTGTTGAATTCTATTGTTCTGTGTGGGATTGCGATTGAATATTAAGCGATTTGTTACAAGTGGTATGAGAGCAGAGTTGGATTCTGGGACAAGATGTAGGCTTTGAAGAAAAACATAGAAGAGCAAGAGGAGCTTATCCATAGACTGAATGTAGAATTACATAAAGAAAGATCCAACAAATAAAAAGAGGGTACTGCAAATGGTTTCATGGACGTCAATGATGAAGGTGGTAATGGTGCGGGCATATGGAATGCACGTAGAGCTAGATGAGAATGTGATCTTGAAGATGATGATGATGATGCGGGTGAGTCTGTACTTAAGCAAGTGTTTAAAAGAGTAAAATTAAATGAATTTGATGGTGAGAAGAAAGTTGGAGAGCATCTTGAAGCATGGATGGAGAAACTCGAATATTTCTTTGTTTTGTGTGTGTTCAGTGAGGAATCAAAAGCAAAGGTGGAAATCATACATGCAGACAAGATCACATGAAGGGTCGATTCTCTCGAAAGAGTTTTGAGAGTAAGCATAGAATCATTATTTTTCTCTACATTATCAGATGGAAAAGGAAAGGGAATTCTACTCCTTCAGGCAACATTAGGATGATGGACATAACTTGTGTGTTGAAGAATATAAGGAGAGTTTTTTATGTTTAAATAAGTATGCACTAGAAGTTTTTGGAGATGTGCTAAAGAGAAAATTTATTGAGGGTTTGCGGGAAGGGCTTTGCTATCAAGTAAAGGGGCCAGGATGTGTAGATTTTCTTGATGCGGTTGCAAAAGCAGAAAACTGAGAAGATGGAGAGATTGACTATGAAAAAGGCATCAAAATCAAGTTTTATCTCAACAGGACACTAACCCCCGAGACCTATTTCAACAAATCAGAACGGAGAGAGGTTGACTAACTCTATTAATGGTCAAGGAGGAAAAACTAAGCCGAAGAAGATTGATACATCTACGAAGCAAGAATCTGTGCATTGGCAACATGATTCTGATTTCTTGGAGCAGGCTAGAAGATTGGTACTTTGCTTTTGATGTGGAGAATAGGGACATCACACTTTTCAATGTCCAAATATCAACTGTTCTATGCAGGCCAAGGTAACTCATCTACATGAGGAAAACAAAAACATTGAGGAAGTTGATGATCAAAGTAAGTGTTCTAACCCTAGACTTCAATGCATGGAAACTTTGTCTCATTCAAGGGCATCGATGATTAGGATTATGGGGAACATATCCTCACATAAGGTTAGTTTCTTGATTGATTTGGGTAGTACAAATTATTTCCTTTCACTTAAGTTCGTTGAGGCTTTAGGATTGCATATTGAGATGCAGACCAAAAGACTATACAGATGGCTAATGGTAGGATACTCTATAGTCGAGATTGTATTGATGACCTTGATTTTATGTTAGGTGAACATAAGTTTTTGGGTACCTTCCATGTAATTCAAATGAGAGAACATAGTGTAATCATTGGCATGGACTGCTTAATTCATAATAGTGTCATGATTGATTGTGAAAGTGGGATGCTCCCTTCGAAAATAGAGGGGAAGGAACATCGTCTTGTAGGTGAGTGTAATGCATGTTTTTCTCCTATTTTTGCTATAAAGTTGATTAGGGGTATTTGATAGGGTTGTGAGACATATTTGGTTTATGTGAATGACCTTCATGAGAAGAAGAAAGAAGAAGAAATACCCAAATATGTCAGAAAACTTTTAGATGAGTAGGCATATGTATTTCTTGATGATCTACTGGGCATGCCTCCTCTAGGAAAATTGACCATGCTATAGAACTCTATCGAGGAAGTGAGCCTTATTCTAGAGCATCTTATAGGTTCAATATTGATGAATTGAAAGAGTTGAAACTCCAACTAGATGATCCATTGAAGAATAGGTTGATAAGACCTATTGTTTGACCTTGGGAGCACCTATTTTGTTTTAGAAAAAGAAAGATGGCTCATACAGACTTTTTATTGACTATAGAGAATTGAACAAGAAAACCAATAAGAATAAGTATCCATTTACACATATAGATGAATTACCTAGTCAATTGAGTGGTGAAATAGTATTCACTAAAATTGACTTAAGATCGGGGTATCACCAAAATTAGAGTAAAGATTGAGGACATACCCAAAACTGCTTTTAGAACACGATATGGTCATTATGAGTTCACAGTTTTGCCTTTTGAATTATTTTAGTCTTTCTTGACGATAATTTTGTGTATTCTAAGGATGATGATGAACATGCATTTGGTTCAGTAGATTGGGAGAAATCTTGGTTTTTCTATCTCAGGGTCTATCTCTGTGCATTCTTGAAAAATAAGAGGTACCACTTTTGAGTGTTTGATTCATTCCAAAAGCATATTTTTCTTATTTCTTGTACTCGTGCATTCTAGACACTCAACCCTATGTGTATCACTACTCCAAAAGGATTTTTTTTTAATGTAATGTACATAGTGCATTTTATTGCACTTATTGCATGCTTGTAAGGTCTATTTGAGTCTCCATAAGCTGGAGGGCTAGTCTTGTGCCGGTTGGCTAGAACAAACTTCGTCATTTCGTAACTCACTTTTCTACCTCCTACAAGCTTCTCTAAGTTCTTTCAATGGTATGACTTTCCCTCAATGATTGAGAAGCTTGATTGACACAACTATGTGGCTTGGAAAATCAGAATGGATGCCTATTTTCAGGGTAGAAATATTTTTGGAATTGTCGCAAGTGATGAAGCTATGCCTATTCGAAGATTCAAAGGAGGACCTACATAAGAGGAGATGGATAAGCTCACACTTTGGTGCACAAGGGATGCTCAAGCAAGGTTGTACATACTAAACTCTATCTCTGACTTTCTATTACCACATATTAGAGGATGCAAGACATCTCAAGAGACTTGGGATGCCCTAGAGACTTTCTTTTCTGCTAGTATCAAAGAAAGAAAGAATCATCTTTGGAACGAGTTCAACCAAATGAAGAAGACACCTAAACAAACCATCACACAGTTTGTTACCAAGGTCAAGGATGTTGCAGATCAGTTAGCATCCATTGGAGAGATGATTGAAGAAGAGGCTATCATGAGGCAAATTCTCAATGGATTTGAAGTGATAAGCAATGGCAATCCTTCACCACGGCTTATGATCTCATCATGGATGTGAAAACTCTAGACTTCAATGTCTTTCTTGGACAACTCTTCAATCAAGAGGCCAACGATAGCATAAAGGAAGGTAACTCTTATCATGGTAATTCAACTAGTGCTCTATATGCAGATAAGTAGGACAAGAAGTTGAAAGGACAAGAAGAAGGAAAGGGAAGATGAAGAGGGTCAAAATGTTCAACCTTGTGCCATGTGTGATAATTCCAATCACACCAGTCAAAATTGGTAGTTCAATGGGAAGACCTAGAGAGGCAATGGAAGAGGTGGATATGGAAGCAATAGAGGCATAGGTGGACACAACTTCATCAATAACAATAGAGTCCATAATAGAAGAGACTTCAACAATTATTCAAAAGTTCAAGGACATAAAGACTCATTCCTTCTAATGAATCTAAGCCACAAAGAAGGTAAAGAAGATGATCATTTTTTCTACATAGATTTAGGATGTTCAAATCATGTTGGAAGCAACATTGCTCTTGTATATGATTTGGAAAGTCCAAAGCATAGACATGAAGCTCAAATAGGGGATGACACAAAGCACAATGTGGAGAAGATTGGTAATTTCAAAGCTTCCAATGGTAGGACAAATGTTCTGAGTAAGGTTGTCTATGTACCCCCCTCCCCCACTAACACTTAAAACCTAATAAGTGTAGGCCAAATAGTTGAAAAAGGCCTGCAAATTAGGTTCACCCAACATGGAACTTTTGTGGAAGATCCATGTCAAGGATTTAAGAAGATAGCAAGAGGTGAGAAGCATGGTAGGCTCTTTACTTTTGAAGTAGGAGAAACTAAGAAAATAGCTCTATTCACTTTGGGGTCTCAAAGCCAACCCTAAGTGAGCTTGAAGTGTGGCATACGAGACTTGCTCATGTGAATGAAAGAACCTTGAAGGATATATGCAAGGATCAAAGTGTTCTAGGACTAACAAACATATCAAAGCAGCACATGATCAACAAATGTCATGTCAGATTGGGAAGGCACAAAGACAACCATTCAACCACAAAGGCTACATCCACAATAACTTATTGGAATTAGTACATATAGATGTATGGGGACCAAGTCACCTTCATTGGCAAGATCAAGGTATTATGTCTCATTTATTGATGAACATAGTATATGGACTATTTTGTACTTTATCAAGAGTAAGAATGAAGTGTTTGATTGCTTCATAAAGTATCTAGCACATGTGGAGAATCATACAGGCAGATCACTCAAGAAGCTCAAATCTGATGGAGGGGGAGAATACTTCTCCAAAGAGTTTAATGAGTTCTTGCAAGATAAAGGTATCAAAAGGGAAGTTACCACCAATTACTCTCCTCAACCGAATGGAATTGCAGAGAGGAGAAAGAAGACATTGGTTGGATCAACCAAAACAATGCTTGAAGAGAAGAGGTTGCCACATTATCTACAGGAGAGGCTATTTCAACTACTGTGTACCTTGTCAATAGACTACCATCCAAATCACTTCAAAATGTGACTCCTTATGAAGCATGGCATGGAAGAAAACCTAGTCTTGGACATTGCAAAGTGTTTGGTTGTTTAGCTTATGTTCATGCACCATCACAAATAAAAGGTAAGCTAGATGCAAGGGCAAGAAAGGTAGTGTTTATTGTCTATGAATCAACTAAGATGGGTTACAAGTTCTATAATCCTTCAACCAAGAAATTCACTACAATTAGAGATGTTGTGTTTGAAGAACATAAGTCTTGTATGATGAAGACAAACAACATAACTCTACCATATGATCTTGATTCTAATTCTCATCAATTAGGAAGCAAGCATGATACACAGGTCCAGGATCCAAGAAGTGATACAAATGATGAAGAAGATGAAAGGGAAAAGGATTACAAAATATGGAAGTCAAGAGGCAAAGCAAAGATGCAGGAGTGTGGAGAATGCTCTAAGCAAGATCCTAGAAGATCAACAAGAGAGAAGAAACAACAAAAAATGTATGGATATAATTCCACATTTGTTACAAAGCATTCAATCTACTTGGCAAAAGGCTCTATTTCAGAGGAACCCTCAACCTATGAAGGCAAAGGGAAACCTTAATTGGGAAAAGGCCATGAAAGAAATAGATGCATTGAAGGATCTCAAGAAGACTTTATAGAAACTTAGAGAGCATAAACTATATGGTAGAATGAGTAAATGTTTTTTTGCAAAGGAGGAAGTGACTTATTTGGGGAGAAATGTTTCTAAGGAAGGCATTCACATAGATCCTGAGAAAGTTAAAAGCATAGTTGACTGGCCTACACCCATGTTGATATAATTAGGTAGTGACGTGTGTGAACACTCTACGACCACCTGGGCACTTTTTTCCCTCTTTAGGAGGTTTTATTCCTCCTGGCTTGTATATATACACATACTGCCCTAACGGGTTACTTATCTTTGTACATTCTAGTGGTAATACATTGTGTATTGTGTATTGTGCTCCAAGCTTCTTCTTCTTCATTGTGATATTCGTGTGGTTCCTCAGATGTCTAATTCCAACAATTGGTATCAAATCAGGTCATCACTTCATCTAGGGCATCGTCGACACCCCTCCGGTCACAACCTCAGAATCGCACAAAATTTGGCAAGCATACTCATGGTGATTAGGAGATCAAAATAGCTTCACCCTATAGTGCCAAAATCATGATATGAGCTTGTTTTGGCCTCCAAACGAACTAATGTAGTGCTTGTGTAGGCTATTTCATCTTTTTGTGCCAAAGATATATATAGGTTTTTGTTCACCAGTGTAAGTGTCTCAAAGTGTGCTACAGGTTTAGCAGAACTCGTCAGGGTCTATTCAACTTTTTTTAGATACAGTCATTTTTTGCATCAGTGTATTTTAGTCTGTGGTCATGGCTAAAAGCAGTGATGTATTCCATATGTTGGTTGTTGAGGGTAATTGGTACCACATTGTATAGGGTGTTGAAAAATGTCTGACTACACCTGCAAATACAGGTATTGAAGCTGATGCAGATGGCATTGAAGATGCTGATATTCTTTAGATTCCTGTTCATGCTATAATTTTTGTTGCAACTACTACATAGCAAATTTGTTGGGACGGTAGAGATGTTCAGGCACATGCATTGATAGCCTTGTCTATCAAACATGCCATTATTCCTCGCATTTGCTCTTGCAGAATAGCTAAGGATGCTTGGGATACACTTACCACATTGTACTAGGCTAGGAATGAGGCTCATGTTGCTTACCTTCGAAAACAGTTGGAGAGTGAGCATATGAATAAAGGTGATTCTATGGATAGTTTTTTGACAAAGATCAAGGATTTGAAGGAGCAGTTGATTTTTGTTGATGAATTTATACCAGTTAGCTCACTTGTGTAGAACTTTTGAATGGTCTTCCTCATTCATATCAGAGTTTTGCTTCTACTCTTCGTTTGATGATGAAAGGCAATCCAAATGCCTTGTCATTTGAGGAGTTAGTCTTTGTTCTATTGCAGGAAGATCAGTCTAGACAGAACATGTCCATTATGCGTGTTGCAGATCAAGCTTTCTTGGCTAGTCAGAAGGGCGAAAGTAAATGGAGCTCATATATTAGTACGCAGAAATCTGCAAATGCTACAGATTCGAAGAAGGAAGACAAAGATGAGAAGAAATCAGAAAAGGAGATATTGTTTTGCAAATATTGTAAAGCAAATGATCATGTCATTAAGAGTTTTCTAAAACTGGCTGCTAAAGAGGCAAAGAAGAAAGAGGCCAGAATGGTTGTTGCTACAACAAAAACAGAGTCTGCTAATCTTGTGCAGAATGAAGAATTGGCATTAACTATTGTTTGCAGTTTTGACCCATCTTCTCATGAGCAGTGTATATTTGTAGTAGACTGAGATGTTTGGTATTTTGATAGTGGGCAACCAAACATATTACCTTGTAGCACAATTTCTTCACTTCACTCGAGCTTGCCTCTTATCCTGTCATGGGAGTTGATAGGATCATTCTGACTACTGCTGATGGTAGTTCTTTCACTTTGTCAGATGCTTTATTTGTGCCAAGGATCAAGAAGAATCTTTTATCATTTTTGGCTTTAGCCAAGATTGGCTTGGTTGTGAAATTTATTGATGACAGGTGCTCAGATCATGATCTGTCAAATGGTGACGTGATTATTGCTTCTGACATTTTATGTCATGGGCTGCATAAGCTCATAGAATATGAAAAATCTATGAATGATTCAACATGTGCACTACATGAGTCTTAGGCTATGTCAGATGCAAAGCTTTGACATGCACGCTTTGGTCATCTGAATTTTTCTAGTTTGCTATACCTTCAGAAATGTGAAATGGTGTCCTCTTTGCCCAAACTTGAAGCACCCAGTAAACATGTTTGTGAAGGCTCTATTTGGACAAAATGCATCGTTCTTCGTTCCCAAAAGATAGTCTTGTTTGGGCTACTCAGAAATTGTAGCTTGTTCACAGTGATGTCTATGGTCCTTTGTAGACACCCTCTTTTGAAACTATCTTTACTTCATGAATTTCATCGATGGTTTTTCTAGGCATGCACGGGTATATCCATTGAAAACAAAGTCTGACGTGTTCATGTGCTTCAAACAATTTTTGGTTTTGGCTGAAAATCTGTCAGCATGTAAAATGGGCACCCTCCATTTTGATCGAGGGGGGAATATATATCTTCTGACTTTAATGCATTTCTGGATGAACGTGGGATAAAACATCAGTGTATAGTGTCGTATACACCTCAACATAATGGAGTTGCTTAACAAAAGAACATGTCACTCATGGAGATGGCGAGGTGTATGGTCAAGAGTCAGGCTTTACCACATAGTTTCTAGCTTGAGGCTGTTATGTGTGCAACATATGTAGTTAATAGGCGTCCCACTAAAGCGCCATAGTCTATCACTCCATATGAGGCTTGGCATGGTTGCAAGCCATTTGTTGCTCATTTGCATGTTTTTGGTTGTTTGACATATGCACTAGTGCTTGAACAACATCACAGGAAATTGGATGATAAAGTAGTAAAATGTATTTTTGTTGGTTATAGTTTTGAAAGCAAAGGCTATTGCCTCTATCATCCAAAAACTAAACACATTTTGGTTAGCCATAATGTTGTTTTTGTGGACAGTATAGTGCTAGGTTTTCATGCCATTTTTGCAAAAAGCCACGGGGCTGAAAAACATACATTTCTTCATGCAAATCACCATTCAAAAATTCTCTTTTAATATCCAAATGATGTACATTCCAACCATGATGAGCTGGAACTGCATAGATGTTATGAACAGTAATCATTCGGCATGTAGCTGCAAAGGTCTCATCAAAATCAATGCCTCTTTCCTATGCATAACCCTTTGCAACAAGCCTAGCCTCATACGTGCCAACTGTTCCATCAGTTTTACGCTTCAATTTGTATAGTCACTTGATACCAATGGCCTTCTTGCCACCAGGCAAGTCACATAAACACCAGTTACCATTTTTCATGATAGCATCATATTCAGATTGTATTGCAGGCATCCAATATTCAGAATTTTGTGCTTCATCAAACAAAACAGGCTAAGTCTTATCATAGAGACTAGAGGCAGCCATAGCACATCAATCTAATGCAAAAGAGGCATTATGAGAGCCTAAACGAGTATGATATGATAGAAGTGCATCTAATTTGTTGTCACACAAAGTTTGCACTAGCCATTTTGGCATAATTTTTGCCTCCTCAATATCACCTCTCTCATCAACAAGTGCATCATGTAAATCTGCATCAGAAATTGAATGATTTGCATCATCTTATGAAACCTACAAAGATTGAGTAGTCGCCTCATGGGCATGTTAAAGAAGGGATTATATGGATTAAAGCAAGCACCACGTGCTTGTTATGAAAAGATACATGATTGCACATGGTTTTCAGGACAGTCCAACTAAAAGCACCTTATGTGTTAAGCATGCTAATGATGTACTTCTTATCATTGTTGTGTATGTTGATGACATGCTACTCACTGGTCCTCATGAGAAGCATATTGCTGATTTCAAGGCTAATTTGCATGCCTCATTTGAAATGTCTCATTTGGGGCATTTGCATCATTATTTGGGCATTGAGTTTATGCAAGTTGATGGTGGAATGGCTTTGTGTGAAAGAAATATATTGACACATTATTGGAGCATTTTGGCCTTGAAGATTGTAAGCCTATCACCACTCCTATGGAGACAAGTTTATGATTGAGTCTTCATGATGTTAGAGATGCATTTGATGTTGTTTTCTATTAGCAAGCTATTGGATGCTTGATTTACTTATGCATTACTTGGCCATATATTCAGTTTTCTATCTCATATATGAGTAGGTTTATGCATTGCCCGG
This sequence comes from Ceratopteris richardii, assembly GCA_020310875.1. Lineage (NCBI taxonomy): Eukaryota > Viridiplantae > Streptophyta > Polypodiopsida > Polypodiales > Pteridaceae > Ceratopteris > Ceratopteris richardii. The sequence continues at coordinate 183,922,211 of CM035407.1, forward strand.
GTGTCAAGCATTGGCAAGCGATTAAACGCATCTTTCGCTACTTGAATGGTACCCGGATACTTGGTTTGTTTTAACTGTGTTTGAGTGTGTTATAGGGATTGCCTTTGTTTTGCAAGTATAATTCTTGAGGTGGACATGAAAAGAAGATGTGTATTTGGTTTGGAAGTCTTGTATGATACATGCAAAAAGACGCTATCTTGGTGCATGTAGATTTTAGGACTGCATGTCTAGGAAGGCATGATTGGCCATGTGCTGGTAGAAGGGGAGATCCAAAGATGAAGATTGAGATATAGGGAGATTATGGTCATGCATTGATCATGATTGTTTCCAGCTTCTGTGATTGATATTGAAATTGGGATTGGGATTGAGATTGCGATTGTGATTGCAATTGGGACTGAGACGAGCTCGAGGGTGGTCGAGTGAATGAGGCTTCACATTGAAGCTATTTGATAGATTTTGTACCGCAGATCAAAACTGCTTGTACATCTTCACAAATAATAAAGTTCTAATTCTCTTCTTGTTTTGCGCATATTGTGTTTGTCTTCTATATCTTGTTGTGTCGAATTCTATTTTTTAGTGTGTGAAGATTAAGAGGTTTGTTACAAGTGGTATGAGAGACGAGTTGGATTCTGGGACAAGATGCAGGCTTTGAAAAAGAAGATAGAAGAGCAAGAGGAGCTAATCCATAGATTCAATGTAGAATTACATAAATAAAGATCTAAGAAACAAAAAGAGGGTACTAAAAATGCTTTCATGGACCTCAATGATGAAGGTGGTAATGATGTGGGCACATCAAACACATGTAGAGCTAGATGAAAACATGAACCTTAAGATGATAATGATTTGGGTGAGCATGCACTTAAGCAAGTGTTTAAAAAAGAAAAATGAAATGAATTTGATGGTGAGAAGAAAACTCGAGAGGATCTTGAAGCATGGATCAAGGAACTCAAAGATTGTTTTGATCTACGAGTGACTAGTGAAGAACCAAAAGAAAATGGGGCAATTCTGCATCTGGGAGGAGCCGCCAAACTATGGTGGAAATCATACATGCAAATAAGAGCATGTGAAGGGTTGGTTCTCTGGAAAGAGTTTTGAGAGAAATCAGAGAATCGTTATTGTTCTCCACATTATCCGATGGAAAAGAAAATGGAATTCTATTCCTTCAAGCAACATGAGGATGATAGACATAACTTTTCTATTGAAGAATAGAAGGAGAAATATCTGCATTTACATAAGTATGCACTAGAAGTTTTGGAAATTCCTTGAAGAGAATTTATTGAGGGTTTATGAAAAGATCTTTGCTATCAAGTAATGGGGTCCAGATGTGTAGATTTTCTTGATGCGATTGCAAAATCAGAAAACTTTGAGAAGATGGAGAAGTTAACTATGAAAAAGGCATCCAAATCAAGGTTATCTCAACAGGAAATTGACCCCTGGGACCTATGAGAATGGAGAGAGTTGGATTTCAATTTCTTGGAGCGGGCTAGAAGATTGGGACTTTGCTTTCAATGTGGAGGACAACGATATCACACTTTTGAATGTCCAAACAAGGCCATCAACTGTTCTGTGCAGGCAAAGATAGCGCATCTACAAGAGGAAAACAAAACAATTGAGGAAAGTGTTCTAACCCTAGACTTCAATGCATGGAAACTTTGTCTCATTCAAGGGCACCAATGATTAGGATTATGGGGAACATATCCTCACATAAGGTTAGTTTCTTGATTGATTCAGGTAGTACTAATTGTTTTCTTTCACTTAAGTTGGTAGAGGCTTTAAGATTGCATATTGAGATGCAGACCAACAGACCTATATAGATGCCATCTTATCAAGCTTTTGCTAAACATGTAGCAGAATTTGAGGCACTTGTATTGGAAAACAAAAAATTGTGTATATGTTTATCACAAAAGGGCAAATTTCCTACATAGGCACTTTGATAGTGTATATCGGAGGGGTGTTGAAGACACCCTAGATGAAGCGGTGGCCTACTCTAATACCAACTGTTGGAGTTTGGTGCTTGCTAAAACATGTGAACTGCACAATGAAGAAAAAGTAGCTTGGAGGAAAACAGAACACTAAATGGATTACCAAGTGAATGTACAAACATTAGTCACCCATTAGGGTTATATGCATATACACAAGCTAGGAAAAAATACCTCCTAAAGAGGGAAAAAAGTGTCTCGGCGGTCCTAAGAGCATTCACACATCACTAGCAAAATATATAAACATTTTACTCTCTACCAAAGCAAGCCATATTTTCTAGATGCAGTGAAAAATTCATCCTTCAACTTGATATAATATACCTAGATTTTTCTAGTAACATCATTGATGGAAGTGATGAAGTAAAGAGAACCACCTAATGACCTTGTTACCATAGGGAGACACACATCTATGTTGAAAAGATCTAAAGGCTGAACGAAAGATTCAATGTGCATTCTATATATATTCTTATTTTGCTTTCCATACTAACTAATAGTGCTCACAAAATGTAGAAGAAAAAAAGAACACACGTACGTATCCAGAAAGATATAGAGATTCCGAAGCAAAAACAAGGAGTTGATCCTGAGGAAACCTTTTCTCTCATGGCCAAGATGACTAAATTAAGCAAGTTTCTTAGATAAATTGAAGAATAGGACTTAGAAATGTCCAAAATGTATATGAACATTTCTCTCCTACATGGAGATCTTACATATGGGATACATAAGGAACAACAACAGGTTTATGGGGTTCTTATCAATGAGATTTTGGCATATAAGCCAGATATGAGCTTGTATGGACTTAAATAATCATTATGTTTACACTAAGAGATGTTTAGGCAGAAGCTTGATATGCTTGATATTATATGTTGCTGATATGATGCGAAACATATTACTCATCATAGTAGTAAAAGACGCATATACTTATCTCAATGTGATAACACGTCTAAAGTGATTCACAGGTTTAATACGCATGGTGGAAATGCCTTGCATACACGATTTCTTACACATGTTGCAAGGATCCTTTTGTCAAATATGATCCAACGTCTTGAGCCGTTGAATAGCGAGGAGCAAATTATTATGAGGATGTTTGCTAACGACACGAACACTTTCCTATTTAATGATACAATAAACTTCGCTGCCTTTTGGCATTGCTTTGATACGTTATGGAGTGCCTCAAGATCCAAAATTAATCACACGAAGACTCTGTTTAGAACTATTCTTGGGAAACAACCTCAATATCGTAAAAGACCAAGGATGTCAAGTGATCCTGACTACCCAGATTTTCCAAGATCGACCAAAAATTGAGATTATGAAAATTAATGGCTGATTAGGCAATGGTGTATAACACATTTCTAATAGGCAATGGTGTATAACACTGGGTCTCAGATGGCATAATGGCAACCGACTAATAGATATCCCGGATATCAAAGGAAACATTAACTTTCAGGTCAACCTCAACAAGAAGTGGTGCCTGTCAGGACACGCCTATGGTGGGAAATGAAGTTCATGGCTATCTGGCACCCTCTCATTAAAATCAAAAAATCTTTCCTCTTATGGAAAATTCTTCATCGGGGAATCTGGACCAACTTAAAGGCTAGCAAAATTTGTGGGGTGGCTCCCTAGTGCAAGCGTTGTTACCGGTCCATCGAAGATGTTGGGCACATCTTGGTTACTTGTCCCACAGGATCTAGCAGATTGTCGGAAAGAGAATTAGACTTCAGAAGAACATTAGCTGGAAACAAGCTCTACTGAGAGAAGCGATTGGCTGCTCGGTGGCCCTCTGGAATGCCATCAGAGGGGAGGTCCTCTAGAATATCTGGCGAGAAAGATGTGCTTATAACTTTGGCGACTCCCCCAAAGAGTGGTCAATTGAGAAATCGTTGTTCCTCCTCGGTAAAAGAATCACCAACTCTAAGAAATACCCCCTTTTCAGGCATCATAAAGTGCTTCGCCTAATCAACAACAAGGTTAAACCCAAGTGGGCACCACATGAGGGTGATGATAGGGTGATTAACCTCCATTGTAATGCCATCTAATCTTTGTAAGTTCTACCCCCGCTCTTGGGGGCTTGAGGGGTCCCGTGGGCACTAGTCCCCTTCATTTGTACTTTTCTTTTCCTTTATTTAATACAAGTATAGGAGAGTAGGTAAAGGCTGAACTTCCTTTTATTAAAAAAAACACATTTCTAATAGCATCGATAATTTATTTTATTTCTTGCTGGAGACCAAAAACATTCGAGTTGGCTAAGTTGGAAAGATTGTGCAAAAAATTTCTATATCATGGTACAATGCTCATCTTTTCATGGTAAAATGTTCATCTTTTCCACATTGTTCCACACTACTCATTTTTGTATACTATTTGTGTGTTGATAAGCTCAATAGTTGCAAAGGAATTCAAGCAAAAGCAAGGCGTTAATCTTGAGGAAACCTTCTCTCTAATGTCCACCATGACTAAATTAAGCATGTTGCTTACATAAATTGAAAACAAGGACTTAAAAATGTCCAAAATGTATGTGAATATTTCTTTATTGCATGGAGATCTTACATATGGGAGACAAGGAACAAAAATAGGTTTATGGGGTCCTTATCAATGAGATTTTGGTATATAAGTCAAAGAAGAGTTTGTATGGACTTAAGTATTCACCTATTTAGTGATACCAAAATTTTGGCCCATTCTTGAAGCACTATGGCAATTCCAAGAGCAATGTGGATCATTATCTCTAAACTAAGAGATGTTTAGCTGGAAGGTTGATATACTTGATATTTTTTGTTGATGATATAATGCCAAACATATTATTGGTATGAGGATTACTCATCGTAGCGGTAGAAAATGCATATACTTATCTCAAATATGTTAAGGACAAGGAATTCATCTCCAAGATTTCTTATCTATGTGGTATTTTTAATCTTATGCATGTTATGATAACTACTACACTAGACATTTCATTTGCAACAATGGATACATAGAGTCTAACTATTTATTTTTTTAACAACACGAATTATACATCATCGTACATTTTCATGTCATAAGAGGTGGTTTTCCTTGGATGTATCAGCTACAAGAATGTATAATTGTTTGAACTATATAAGTAGAACACATTACAATTAGTGAGGCATGTAAGAAAGCGTTGTGGCTCTCTAGGTTGGATTCGACATGCGTATATCTTAGAATGTAACTCATTTAATCATTGCTAACCAAATTGTTATATTAATTTAAAACCAAGAACAATGATGGATTAGCCATTAAATACACTTTACTTAAAAAAATTTAAACTTCAGAAAAATATGTAGCTGATTTGACCATGGCTTTGCCACCAAATAACTATAGACAATGTTGTCATATAATGGAAGTCAATCGATTCTAATTTTTTGCATTTCATACTTTAAGGGATGTTACCATTAGTGTCCACATGAAAGGCCAAATGGCCACCGAACACTTTTAGTATATGTTCTTTAATAAAACAAGTGGCTTGGTCAGCCATAGACTGTAAGTTTGACCACATTTGAAACACCCATGAAATCTATCTTCGTACTCGCTTTGTATTGTGTTTTCTATGTATTTTGCAACCTTTGTGCGAATTGTTATGTGCGGGGCATAGAGCTCAGTTTTCTACCCTGAGGGTATCATCGTGGAGCTCTCTAGAAGGTGCAGATAGCATGGTACATTGTTGTCAAAATATTTCACTAGTATCAAAGCATTTTGATGCAAAACCTTGGTTCCTTTTATGCAAGCGAAGCGAGCACCCGCCCACCCAGCCAAGGCTTTCTCCAATGCTTACGATTAAGGCTTTTGAATAAGGTGCCCACCAAGGCATAGACCTTGGCATACCTTGTCATCCGAGTCATCAAAGTCACAGTTGGCACCATTGATTGTGCACAAGGGAGGAACTCAAGGATCAAGGAAGAAAGAGGTTCTTGGCAATTCTCGCGAGGTCACTCATTGGAGTTTGTTCCCCTCAAAGTCCACTTAACCTACAAGCTCTCTTGCCACTAAGCGACACGCTTGTGGTGTCTAAAGAAGGGGAAAGACTAAGGATAACAATACCATGAGCATGTTTTGGTCCCTCAAAGCTTCAGTCTTTGCTTTCAAAGCCTAATTTGAAGCATTTTTTAGATGATTCTTAGAGCCATTTGGAGTACTTTTGTGCATAGTTCTCTTTACATAGGTTTGAGAACATAAACAGGAGTGCTCTTTGTACTTCTATGACAACAAATATTCACCTTTGGGGCTGTTTTGTTCAGCCACACTAGTAAATCTACAGGTTTCTTGAAAGGTTTTAGTTGTGGTGGAAGAGGCCATCGCAAGTTTATGCAGGTTTTTGAGCCAAAAGAATAGAGTTGATAGGCTCTTGCACAGCTGACTAATTATATGCAATGGAGTCAATGATTTCCTATGCAAGTTTACATGTCACTACTTGCAGTATTATGAGTAGTTCACACTAGTCATATGATCATTTTGCGGAGGAGACTCTAGCAAAATTTTTCTAGATTTTTTGATTTGTCACCTATACAATGGTCGATATATTCCTTGATACCACTTATTGGTGTGAGCACATATATTCTCTCACATAATCCTTTTGGTTGGTCATTACTATTCATTGATCCATTTCTTTAGGAATACTGTTGATTTCCTAGAATTTTACACATGGTCATCCTTTTTTGAGCCTTAGAGGTATTTGTACTCTTCTAGCTCCATTATCATTCTAGTCAGTTCTTGATCATCATGGCATCAGAGATCTCAGGCACATCTGGCAGATCAGGGTCTAGTGCCACTGTTCCCAAAAAGAGCTATGACTTGCAAGGCAAAGACCATTTTGAGATCCAAAAATTTGATGGAACAAACTTCGCTCTATGGAAGAATCAGATTAAAGATGTGTTGATTTAGAGGAGGCAATGGAAGGCAATAAATGGAATCTCAAAGAAGCGTTCTGACATGGTTGAAGATGATTGGGATGAGTTGGATGAAATGCCTAGGTCTCCATTCAATTGCACCTGGCAGATAATATTTACATTATAGTATTGGATTGTGAAAGTGTAGAGAAGCTTTGGAAGAAGTTATGCAATACATATGAAAAAGAAACGGCATCAAATAAAGTGTATCTCATGAGAAAATTATTTGAACTTTGCATGAAGGACACAAAGTGTTGTTAATCATCTGAATGATTTTGATGCTACATTCTCTCAGTTACAGGCTTAGAAAATGGACATGGATAATGAAATGAAAGGAGTCTTGTTGTTATCCACCTTTCCATCATCATGGGATACATTTTGCATTTCTATTAGTAATAGTGCACCTGGTGGTAAACTGGCCTATGATGACATATGTGGAGCACTCTTGAGTGAGTGAGATTCGTAGAAAATATCTAGTTGACACTCAGAGTGGAGATGCATATAATGTTCGTGGTTCTTACGAAGGAAAGAATCAACAACGTGGCAAGAGTAAGAAAAAGGAAAAGAATGGTCAAGGAAATAACAATAGAAGTAAATCAAGGAAGATGGATATTGAATGCCATTATCGTCATAAGGAAGAACACATGAAGAAAGATTGCTATGCATTAAAGAATGCTAAAGGTAAAGGACAAAATGTTGATGGGCATGTTAAACAACTACTTGCACCATCTACTTCGACTCTGAAGATTGAAGAAATCATTGTTATTTCTGATGATGATGATTGTTGACCACTTGATAGTACTGTGCCTACTGAGGCTCTTATGGCCGATCCTCTTTCCCACACATGGCTGCTAGATTCTGGTGCCTTTTCCATGTGACACTACATAGAGAATGGTTCTCTACTTATACAAAAAAATTCTCTTGGTACAATGATACTTGGTGACTCTTACTAGTGTGACATTGTCAAGATTGGAGATGTGGTTGTGGATTTCATTAATGGTTCAAAATTTACTATGCATAATGTATGACATGTACTGCAGTTATCACGCAGTTGATGTGAGTTGGCCAACTTGATGACATTGGTTACAAGGTGGTCTTCTATGCTCAGTCCTTTTGCATATCAAAGGGCGATATGGTTATTACAAAAGGATGCAAAGTTGGCTCACTTTATCCCTTATTTGTATCACAAAAAGAACACTTGTTAGCTGCTGCTCAACAACCTTTGGCTTGTATTTGGCATGGTCATTTGGGCTCTATATCACATAGTGGAATGGAAAATATTTCTTGTTCTAGCTACTTACCTGTGTTATCTTTCTCTAATTTTTCATTTTGTGAGCATTGTCAATATGGAAAGCGAATTAGCAATGTGCACAAAATGCACATTGACTCTTCATATCAGCCTTTAGATCTCATCCATACAGATGTGTGTGGTCCTATGCCCACAAGGTCATTAGATGGGTCTCTCTACTTTGTCACTTTCATAGATGATGCTACTAGAAAAGTCTGGGTAGATCTTATCAAAGCAAAGGATGAGGTATTCCCTACTTTCAAAAAATGGCTTGCTTCAGTTGACACTTTAAAAGAAACTACACTTAAGGCTTTATATTCATATAATGGAGGTGAGTATGTGTCACATGAATTCAACCTTTTTTGTCAGTCTAGAGGAATTCATAGAGAGTTTACAACTCCTTATACCACAGTACAAAATGGTGTAGATGAAAGGATGAATATAACTATTTAGGATAGAGTAATTTTTATGCTGCATCATGCAAACCTTTCACAAGGCTTTGGGACAGAAACAATATTAACTACAATTCATGTGATTAACCTTTCACCTAGTACTGCCAAAGGTTTGAAAGCGACACAAGAGTTATGGACATGGAAGCTACCATATAATGATCATCTTTGAGTTTTTGGGTGTGAAGCATATGTTCATATACCCAAGAACCTTGGGAAAAAGCTAGACCATAAGTCAAAGGAATGCATTTTTCTTGGATATGGTCGAGGAGGACAATTTGGATATTGGTTATGGGATCGTGAAACATGGACAATGATCAAAAGTAGTGACATCATTTTCAATGAGTCTAAGCTGCATAAACAACCTATTAAGGAGGTTCAAGTAAGAATAGTGGTGTTTGAGGATACTAGTCTTCGAGTTAGCATGCATAAAAATGCTACACATAGGGATGTTCAAGAGAATGTCCGATCAGATCAATCAACAAATGTTCTAGTTCAGAAACCATTGAGATATCAGAGTGGCACTAAGGAAAAGTGTCTATGCTTGGGTAGAGGGAAAACTTCCATTATTGGTTACACAAATTCTAATTATGTTGGTTGTGTAGACAATCGTAAGTCCACATTAGGGTACATTTTTCATTTTGATGGAGGTGTTATCTCTTGGAGATTTCATCTTCAAGAATGTATGACTATTTCCAATATAGAGGCATAGTATGTTGCAGCAAGTGAGGCATGTAACGAAGCATTGTGGCTTTCTCATCTTGACCTTAGCATGTACCTAGTTTTCTTAGTGATAGTTAGAGTGCCATCACATTGGCTACGAATCTGGTCTATAATGCAAAGACCTAGCATATTGAGGTGCATTATCACTTCATTAGAGACTGCTTAGCTACTAAGTGCATTATTCTTGAGAAGGTTCATACTCAGGATAATGCTATAGATGCTTTGACTAAAACTCTGCCACAAGATAGCTTTCGACTTTATTGTCACTTGATGGAGGTTACTTGATTCATGACCTTACACAATTACTTGTATATTGTGTAGCATGCCGATCAGGTGGGAGGTATAGTTTTTATACTTACACTCAAGTATTCTTTATCATTCTTTATTTTTCTCCCATAGTCACTTTGGCCATATTGGCCTTTAGTGGGAGATTGTTACCATTAGTGTTCATGTGAAAGGCCAAATGGCCACCAGACACTTTTTCTATATGTTCTTTAATAAAAAAATATAGTGACTTGGTGAGCCATAGACTGTAAGTTCGAGCGCATTTGTAACACCTCCAAAACCTATCTTCGCGCTTCGTGCATACTGTGTTTCCTACATATTTTGTAGCCTTTGTGCAAAGTATTGTGTGCAAGGCATGGAGCTTGGTTTTCTACCTTGAAGGTATCATCATGGAGCTCTCTAGAAGGAGAGGATAACGTGGTCCATCACCATTAAAATACTTCAAGGGAATGATCACTTTGAAGTTCAAAATTTTTATGAATACTCTAAAATTATGTTAAGAAATAATTTGATATGTGACAATTTAATTCAAACAAAGCACTGAAAGTCAATACATTGTAGTATATGATAAGACAATAGACATAGTGAAAATTGAAAATATTCGTACTAATAAGAAGTACAAAAAAATAGAATTTTCTACTTATGTCCTCCAAAGTTAGAGTTTTAATGGTGACATATATGGATCTAGATAGAGGTTTTTGGGAGAAACATGAAATTATATCTTATGTTCTTGGTGTAATTTCTTAGTTTATGCAAGTGACAACATGTGAAGAATTAAATTCAGCCAAGCAAGTGTTGGGATACATAAAGAGTAAAATCAATATTGATTTGTTTCATGGGTGTGGTGAATAACTATAGGTCAAAGGCTTTAGTGATGCTGAATGGGTAGGATTGAAGGAAGATAGGAGGCCAACCTCAAGTTACGTGATCCTGATAGGAAGCAAACATATCACATGGATCTTGAAGAAACAACCTTCTATTGTACTTTCATCCATAGAGGGTGAATATAGAGGATAAGCACTTGCCACATGTCAAGAAATGTAGATTAAAAAATCTATTAAAGCACTTGCCACATGTCAAGAAATGTAGATTAAAAAATCTGTTAAAGTGTAGGTTGGAACCATTCTTATATACAGTGATAACATGCCAAGTATTTACTTGGCATGAAATCCCACATTTCATGTGAGGAGTAAGCACATAGAGGTCCACTACCATTATGTAACGGACAAGGTACAAAGCAAAGATATGGAGGTAAATTTCATTAGAACCAAAGATTATGTTGTAAACATGTTTACAAAGTTCTTGGATGCTTCTAAACTCAAAGGTTTCAAGGATGTGATAAATTTGCAGGACATGGCTAAAGATAACCCCCAAATGGGATTGAGGGGGAGTGTTGAAGATGTATGTGCAAAGTTAGTTTCATATGAGATAAGTTTGGATAAATTCAACAAACGTAAAGTGAAAGTTAAATGTAAGTCTAAGGATGAGAAAATCTAGTCAAAATTCATGAAGAATAAAAGATACAATATGTGCCTTATAGCGAGTGGCATGTAGTGGGCAATCAACTAAAGGTGGCGATTTAAGAAGAATGCACAAACTTCTTCGCATGATCAATGGTTGTAAAAATCAAGTCGGAACACGTTCTCAACAAAGAGATAAGGGAAATGGATACCCCCATTAGTCAGATTTGATCTTAAAAGTTATTTTGTCATTTTGTCTTCCCATAGACTATTTCTAGTTGCATGCCACTTTTTACACAATCATCTTGTGAGGTTCATATATCAATGTATATGTAACCATTTCATGCATTTTAACACTCATTGGAAAGTTTATCTTGCTGATTTTTTTTTCTCACATATCTAATAAAAAAACTATATATCCTATGAGCTCTTAGTATGAGAGTGAAGTCTAGTTCTTTAGCATACCTGTATGGACACATAATCTAATTTTTTGCCAATTGCAGTTCCTGAACAAAATGGATCCAAAATAAGTGCTTTATAGCTTGTTGGAAATAATTCTTTGTCTAGTTTTAGTTTTTAAAGCTAGTGATCCATTTGAGTTTTTCATTGAGAACAACCAGCAATCCAATATGTAGGTGTCTCTGAAAGTGTTGAACCTACAAGGGCACTATTGTTTCTTGTTGTGCATAGGAGAAACCATTTTCCACAAAAATGACATTTTTTTTTTCTTTTGATCATTGAGCATGTTTTGAGATCCCATAAACAATGTCCAAGATGAACATCTTATCCACAAACAAGGAAATTGCATTTCCTAGATTTATATCCCAGTTTCTATGAACATGAACATATGCTTCATAACCAAACACTCAAAGGTGATCATAAATTGATGGTTTCCCATTCCAAAGTTATTGTGGCACTATCAAATCCTTTATAGTAGTAGTGTTGGAGTTTGAGGACAAGGGAATTTGTTCGCCCTTACGTGGGTTTATACGTGGTTATTAGGGTACCATGGTTAGATCACAAGAGGACTTAGGGATTGTAGCATTCTCTCAAGGTATAAAGCAAGTGAATGAATAAGAAGTGAAAGGAGGTAGGAAGACATCTTTTCCCTCCCATGTGAGTATCATTTTGGCCCTTGCCAGGTTTAGACCTACATAATTGTCAGATAGCCAATCTTGGCCAAGGATGACATATTCAATTTGATCACCATCCTTGTAAACTAAAAATTTTACTTGTAGTTTGGCCTTTCCTAGATGCATGGAAAGTGTAACTTCACTAATGCATGGGGTTTGAGTACCTCCTAAGCCTATCAAGTAGGCTTCAATTGATTTCATTTTAGCCTTCAAAGTATGTACAAGAAATAACCTGATCACATTAGTTGCATCACTTATATCAATAAGGAATTTTACAATGTGTTTAGGTGAATGCGCTACTTCAGAAACTATGCATGTTCTTCTATCTTGGATCGGCTTCGCATTAAATTGCACCTAGCACATAACCATGGAAAAGATTTGTGACTCATTTATTGACTCCTTAGAATTTTTTTCTAGCAATTTTAAAGAAGCCTCAACCAAATGTCCGCGCATTGCAAGAGAATCCTTATCTAATTTCCCTTTGGGGAATATCTATCATTAGGATCACTTGAATTCCCTTGTTGAATCCTACATTGCACGCATGTAGAAACCAAATCATGAATGATCAAGCTTAGCAATTTGTTTCTTCCAATTATTTCCTATATGTCGAGTCTTCCAAGTTCCTTTTGTAGATGAAGATTCTTTGGATGCTCTTCTTCACTTCAAAACTAGTCGGATCAAGCTCCTTCTTTGGCTTTGGGCTTTGGTTTGCGATTTTCTAAGGGGAAAATAACACGATCAAAAGCACAGTGGTCTTCGAACAAGAGAAAAAAAGGTCACTAATGTCTTCTTGCCACACAAACATCTTATACATATACACCATGGGGCAGTTCCACAAATTTTACTAGCTTTCACATTAGTCTGCATTCTCCGATGCACTAATTTGCCACTTAAAGACCAGTTTCTTGTTTTCAATAAGAGGATGCAAATATCTTTAGATTTAAAGTTCCATTGGATCCGCACTTCTTTTTTAGATCTCAACTTATTGTCGAAATATTGTCCATTCTATTGTCATTATTTCATTGCAATCCCTAAAGGTCAAGGACTGAAGGATTTCAAGCACTAATCCTATGTCTTAAAAGGCACCATTCATCATAATCCACTATGAGATTGGGTTGTATGTCCACAAAACGGATTTAGTGACGTGTGCCTTAATTCCACATGTTTTTCCACTTACAAAGCCCCTTAGACAACAACCTCTTAGTTCTAAGAATATATATATTTTTTTAATATAAAGGAATTTCGTCCTTAGCCTACTCTCCGAGACTTGTGTTGAATTAAAGGAAAATAAAAGTACACGTGAAAGGGACTAGTGCTCATGGGACCCCTTAAATCCCAGAGAGCAGGGGTAGATCTTACAGATCTTAGATGACATTACAAAGAAGGTTAATCACCATTTCATCACGCTCATGCGGGACCCACTCGGGTTTGAGTTTGTTGTTGATAAGAAGAAGCACTTTATGATGCCTGAAAGTGGGGATTTCTTACAGTTGGTGATTCTTTTACAGAGGAAGAACAACGATTTCTCAATCGAACACTCTTTGGGGGAGTCTCCAAAGTTATATTAAGCACATCTCTCCTACCAGACCTTCCAGAGGACCTCCCCTCTGATGGCATTCCAGAGAGTCGCCGAGCAGCTGATCGCTTCTCCCAATAGAGCTTGTTTCCAGTGATATGCTTCTGAAGTCTAATTTTCTTTCTGACAATCTGCCAGAGCCTGTTGAAGTTGGGACAAGTAAAGAAGATGTGACCAACATCTTCAATGGACCAGCAGTAGCACTTGCACTAGGGAGGCGCCCCACAAATTTTGCTAGCTGGCACCCTCTCATAAAAAACAAAATTTATGTCCTCCTATGGCAAATTCTTCATCGGACAGTTCTAAGCATATATATTTTTTCACACAGTTGATACGACTAATAGGAACGGGATAGAATCATGATGTCTCATACCAAACAATCGCTTACTTCCAGTCACTATTGATGTTGTTTAATACCAACCGCTTACTTCCGGTCACTATTGATGAAGCAATGAGGTTTCATCATATTTCAAGATTTCCATAGAGCAATGAGGTTTCATCATATTTCAAGACTTCCATAGAACAAACTATTGAACCTTTGGGGACTATAGGAATGAGAGCCCTCGTATGGGACGACGAACAACTTTTCTCGGCCATGAATCAGTGACACATTCTATTTCAGTATTTCAGTCTCTCTTTCTCGTACTTCGAAGAGGGGAGAAAAGAGTGTTATGATCGATAAACACACTGATCATGATAAACATATGATACTTCATAATACAAGGGCCATCTTTTGTCAGAGAGAGATCTCTTTCCATGTGTTCCAGGAGATGTTCCCTCCCTACGTCTCTCTCTCTCTCACTCAAAAAGAAAACAGTTTCACACCAAAAGACAGCCATGTTTTCCGTAAGAGTTGACCCATATTTTCATAGTGCAATGAATTGGAAGCACACTCACGCATCCAATCTCTTAAGCTAGAGACATCCATCTTTGCTAGAGACATCCATCTTTGAGGAACTCATATATATGTTGAACCAAGACTTGAAATTAGGACTTACTCCCAGAGACTCAAGGCGTCAAACTATTAAGCTACGTGGGCTTGGACTTCCATCCCATATTTTCCCTAGGTGACTTTGAAGTTCAGTAATCATCTATGTCATGAATACGTGAAAGAAAAAGTGGTCAAAGAACATTATTTTTGCAGATGCTTAGGAACTTTGACTACAGACTAATTGCTTTTCTTACGTCAAATAGGAAGTGTTCAAAGGACATTATTTTTCTTAGTAGAGAGGTCTTTATAAGTTATTTAGCCCCTGCCTTTTTGTCACTCGTCCCTTGCTTTCGTTTCACAGCTCGACCTTCTTTCCGTCATCACTTTGTTTCACGGTTCACGTTTATTTATTTATTTTTAAAAGTAATGTTTAATTTCTGTTTTCCTACTTTTGCAGGAAAGTCTGGAAAGATATGTTAAACCATTTAAGCATTGCATATGTGGGGCACACATTTAAATTGTAACTATAAATATTTATTACTATAGATACGTTATTTAACTAATTACTATAGATACCCTACTTATTACTATAGATACGTTATTTAAATTATTATTATATATCTTCTATTTATTACTATAGATATTGTTCTCGGCCATGAATCAGCGGCACATTCTATTTCAGAATCTAAAAGAAGATGTATATAATTCATTCTCTCTCTTTCTCGTACTTCGAAGAAGGGAGTAAATAGTCTTATGATCGATAACGCACACTAGTAATGAATAATGATCAACACATGATAGTTGTATAGCAAAGCTGCATTACTTATGATGAAGCCGCATGTACACAATGTCAGAACACACACACATATATATATATAGAGAGAGAGAAAGAGAAAGAAAGAGAGAGAGAATGTCAGAATAGAAAGAGAGAGAGCACAATCGAAGTGGTTATTGTTCCAGACGATGTTCCCTCTTTCTCTCCGATGTTCGCTCTTTCACTCCTTCACAAGATGGTCCACAAGATTTCCCTTCTATCACAAGATGAAGGCATGTAGCTCTCTCTCTCTCGCACGCGAAAAGAAAACAAATTCACATCAAACAACAGCCATCTTTTCGCTAATAGTTGACTTTGGATTCATTATTCATTTATGTCACGAATACGTCAAAGGGGAAGTGGTCAAAGAACATTATTTTTGCAGATATTTACATTTTGCTATCATTGGCTAACATGGACTACATATTTATAAATTTCCTTTGTAAAAAGCTCTTTATAATTTATTTTATCCCTTGTTTTATAATTTTTATTTTATCCCTTGTTTTTTGTCATTCTTCCCTTGCTTTTAATTTTTTTTTTTAATAAAAGGGAGTTCAATAATGCCTACTCTTCCCGACTTTACTTAAATAAAGGAAGAATACAAATGAATAGGACTAGTGCCCTTGGGACCCCCCAAATCCCACAATGCAGGGGAATCATTAACACATCAAGAAGTCATGCCTTCTTGGTAGACCTTACAAAGCTTACATGAAGTTACAAAGGAGGTTGATAATCCTTGCATCTCCATCATGTGGAGCCCACTTGGTTTTAAGCTTATTGTTGACATACTCTAGCTCATTGTGATGTTTGAAGGGGGGAGGGGGGGGGGGGGTGGGGGTTTCTTACAGTTAACAATTCTTTTGCCGAGAAGGAATAAGGACTTCTTAATCGACCACTCCTTGGGGGTATTGCCAAATTTGTGAGCGCATCTTTCCCTCCAAATCTTCCAAAGGATCTCTCCCTTGATCGCATTCCACAATGCCACAGAGAAACCAATCACTTCACCAATGAGGGCTTGCTTCCAGTTGATTTGTTCATGGAGCCCTATAGTATAGCCAAGGACCCTCCATGGCCGAAGGGATTTAGGGCAAGCAAAGGACAAGTGACCAAAGTCCTCTTTGCTATAGCAACATTGCTTGCACCAGGGCGGAACACCACAGATCTTGTAAGCTTTTGTGTTGGTCCATATTCCACGGTGTAAAATTTTCCATAGGAGGACCGACTTTTTGTTTTCAATGAGAGGGTGCTTGATAAACATAAATTTCAAATCCCATCGAAGTCGCATCGAGTTGAGACACCACTTCTTGTTGAGATTGATGTGAATGTCAATGCGAGCTTCGACAGATGGAAGCTTGGAAAGGTGATTACCGTTATACCATTTAAGTCCCAGTAGGCCCGGAGCATCCTGTCCCATAAATAGCGGGATTTTAGAGTGGTCCCAAGCATGGCATCTGCTCAATAAAATATTCCATTCCCCATACATGACCTCAACACTAGGGTCCAGGTCCTCGAAGTCCACCCATCTGTTTGTGCCCTGTTTCTAGACGCGCTTCCATTGTTTGAATCCCTTATTCTAGAGTCTCTTGGCACTTAAGACATTCCAAGGCTCCACATTTCTGATGCCTTGGATCAGGAACCAAATAGAGTCATTTTGTCTTATACCTGCAACCCACTTCCAATCTTCACTGATTCTGATGTGAGGTTTGAATCTATTCCAACTCTTCCACAAGGATCTTACCAAGATCGAGCCTTTGGGTGAGATCGGAATCGGAGAGAATAAGAGGGTGAGGATGTAGAGGTTTTTCCATCCACGGTATCCCACCATACTAATCGCGTTCGTGTTTTTGAAAATTAATATGGCCCAAGAGGAATCTCTATTGCACTAGGCCTTAATCATCCACTTTGCCGCAAGTTTATTTGCCATGCTGCCAATGTCCATAATTACCCAGGCCTCCACTCTCCTTTCGGCTAGTGCATATGGACCATTTGATTTTAGGCACTCCCCTCCTATTATGGTCCCCAGTCCAGAGAAAGTTCTTACAAATACTTTCCGATTTGGCTAATTCTTGATCCTTTGGACTTCAGCACGAAAGAAAGTATATGATTGAGGATGTGAGGAACGTGTTGATCACCATGGCCCGGCTAGCAAGATTAATTTGCAAACCCATCCAATAGTTAAATTTGTTGTTAAGTCTGGCGAGGACCCAAGCCCACCTTTGTTTCAGAGTAACACCGAATCCCATGGGGATGCCTAGAATGCGAACGACCTCACCCGATTGAATGTTTTGGCATCCCTACAGAGTGAGGAGGTTGGGTTGATTCCCTTTGATAGCCCTGAATGCGGTCTTGGAATGGTTAATTCTGGACCTAGAGGCCTCACAAAAAGTGTCAAGGCACCACCAAAAGGTTTCCAAGCTTGTATCATCATTGTGAACAAAGGCATTTGTGTCGTCCGCAAATAGTCTCATGGTCATTTGCGCAAAGTTAGGTGGCAAAGTGATGCCTCTTATGTGACCAAGCTCCATCTGTCGCTCCACAAGTCAGCTAAGTCCTTCTATGGCAATGGCAAAGAGCACCGGGGCCAACTCGCAACCTTGCCTGATTGATCCATTCAGTTTGTTTGCCTTCGAGAGTTGCCCGTTGACATTGACTTTGCTCAAAGCATTACCAAGGAGAGTGGAGATCATCCTGATGAATCTCCGACTACACCCGAGGTCTTTTAGCGATTGTAAAATATAGTCCCATTCCAATCTGTCATAGGCTTTGTCAAAGACAATCTTGAGGAAGACAATGTCCTGATTAGATTCTTCAGCGAAGTCCAGACCTTTCCAGACATCAATGATGGCTTCCAATATTGACCTTCCCTTAATGAAGCCTTTTTGGTCTTTGTTAAGCCACTCGTCTAAATGGTAGGATATCCTGTTGGCAATGACTTTAGCAAGAATCTTATATCTGGTTTGAAGCATTGTGATAAGTCTCTAGTTCTGAATTCTGTTACTCTCCCCTTTTTTATGAATAAGTTTGATGATTTCGTTGTTGAGACAAGCGAGAAGGGCACCAAACTCGAGCTCCTCAAGCCAAACAAGACGCAAGGGGTTGGCCACCACATTTTTGAATGATCTAAAGAACTCATTAGTGAGCCCATCAGGCCCCGACCTCTTGCCATTTGGAAGTGATCAATAACTTCAAGGATCTCTTGTTCGGAAATGGTGGCATCAAGCAGAGCATTCAAGTTGCATGGAATTCTATGCAAGGAATTTCGAGAGATGGTGGCCATGCAATCCTGCCTATGGGGGGAGAGGGGACATGCACCACCCAAGATACTTGTGAAGTGTGCTTCCATAATGCCGATGTTCTCTTCCTTTCTCTTACATTCCACCCCATTCTTGTCAAGTAGTAGCGGGGATTTCTTCTCTAATTTTTTTTCTTCTAAAAATATTGCACATCTCTTTGGAAGGTTTATCTGCCTTACCAGCCCACCATTCCTTAAAATAAATTTGAAGATTTTTCCTTTTGATCTCCTCCTCATATATTAATCTTCCTCTGATTTTTTGGAGTCCCTTCTGAGATTGAATCTTTCCTTTATTAACTTCTTCTTCGAATCTGCGGAGCCGAAGGTATAGGTTTAAAATTAAAGCTCACTCTTGGGCTTCACAAAATTGTTTTGTTTAAAATTCTTCCCTTGCTTTTGTTTCACGACCAAGATTTAAAATTAACGCTCATCCTTGGGCTTCACAAAATTGTCCATGAATCTTCGGCATGAGAGTTGAGCTTCCTTTGAAGCCTTTTGGCTAATAATAAGGCTCCATACTTTCACGTATACATACTTTTTCAAATAGTGAATCTTCCTCATGAATCGTATCATAGACAAAGTAGCAACAAACGTGTCCTTCGAAAACGTTCATCAAAACGGTTGCTAGATGAATATCATGTGTTGTGAACCATGAGTCACTCATTTTTCATATAATTACTTTTGAGGAATTTTTTAGTTGAAAGGTTCTTGATTGTTTATAGGAGAAGAATAGAGAAGTAAAAAATGGACAATTACACCAGAAGCCTCTGTGTCTTGATTAATCATAAATAATACAATAGGTTTGTCTAGAATGAGACAACATGCTCTGCTATAACACTTGAGCCTAATAGCACATACACAAGTGAACAAAAATACCACAATGACTAGTGCATTCAACCTTCTCTTTGTGGCTCCTCCAACTTTTTCAATAGGTTTCCCTTATGTACACATTGCACTCAAGCTTCCAATAAGGTTGAAGGAAGGGTTACTCTCTATCGACGTGCAACACCTCCTTGATGGTATTTTGTCCCACCTTAGTTGTTGTCTATGCAATCTCTCTGCATACTTCTTAGCACACTTTGTCACTCTCCTTGCACACATTGCTTCTTTGTGCATGTAGTGTGCAAGTGTCTTTCTCTCTCTTGATCCTTAGTCTAACTCCTTAGTCCAAGAATTGCTAATGCATTTGGTTGTGTGTCTACTCCCTTTTTGTACATCACTTCCACTATTCTTATATCTTGGTGCTCACTTTGAGGTCCCAAGAACCACTTTATGTGTAAAACCAATGACTGCCTATTTTGTTATGTGGTGACTTTATGAGAACAAAATTTTAAATGGGGGTCCACTCATAAACTCTTGCGTATTGCGTTCACTTCATATATTTTGAATTTTTGAACTCTATTTCTCCAAATTGTCTACATAAGGACGGTTCACCTAAATCTTCCCAAACACTCAAAGATAACCAAAGGATTGTCTTTTTGCTTTGTGGGCTTGGGACCATAGCTTTGATAGACATCACATGCCTGAGCCATGTCATCTGCATCTTTGAATAGTGTAGGCCACCATAAACCAACATCCAGAATCCTATGACTCATGATATGGCTAGGGAGGTGCCTACCACCTAGTCCTTCACATGAATTATCAAGAATTTTCTTAGCCTCCTCCTCTTCCATGCACTTTCATTGATGATTATCCTTACCATATCTATATAACATTACTTGATGGGTCCATCTAGCTTGTACTCTTCACTGTATTGAGTGAGAACTGCTCCCAATACATATGCACTTGCATCTACATGAACATAGAAAACCTTGGAACAATCTGGTGTAACAAAAATTGGTGCAACCACCCGCTTGAATCTCAATGTCTGATAAACGATCTTGTCCTCTTTATCCCACTAGAATGAGACTTCCTTACTTGTGAGCCTAGCCATATGCTTAGCTATATCTACATATTACATTCTAGTAAACCTCGTATGGCAACCAATATGACCTAGAAAGCTTTGAATTCTTTTGGGACTATAGCAATCAAAGCCTAGTATCATGGATGACGAACACTTGTTCTCGGCTATGAATCAGTGACACATTCTATTTCAGAATCTAAAAGAAGATGTATATCATTCAGTATCTCTCTTCTTGTACTACGAAGAAGGGAGAAAAGAGTCTTATGATAATTAACGCACACCCGTAATGAATAATGATAAGCATATGATAGTTCATAATACAAGGGCCGTCTTTTGGCAAAGAGAGAGAGAGAGATAGAGATAGATATATTTTTCCATATGTTCCAGAAGATGTTCCCTCTCTCACAAGCTGAAAGTACCTAGCTCTCTCTCCCTCTCTCTCTCAGTCTATCTCCCTCTATTACGTAAAAAGAAAAAAACAGCTTCACACCAAAAGACAGCCATGTTTTCCGTAAGAGTTGACCCATATTTTCCGTCCCATATTTTTCCCAAGTGACTTTGAAGTTCACTAATCATCTATGTCACGAATACCTCAAAGGGAAAGTGTCCTCAAAAACCACTCTTCTCACTTCAACCTCCTTAATGGGTTTTTTATGCAACTTAGACTCATTGAAAATGACATCACTACTTCTGATCACTGACCTTGTTTCAAGATCCCATAAGCAATGTCCAAATTTTCCTTCTCAACCATATCCAAGAAAAATGCATTTCTTTGACTAATGGTCCAACTTTTGTCTAAGATTCTTGGGTATATGAATATATGCTTCACACCCAAAAACTCGAAGATGATCATAATATGGTGGCTTCCATGTCCGTAATTCTTGTGCCACTTTCAGACCTTTGGTAGTACTAGGTGAAAGGTTAATCACATGAACTACAGTCAATACTGATTCTACCCAAAATCCTTGTGAAAGGTTTGCATGATACAACATAGAAACTACTCTATCCTAAATAGTTATGTTCATCCTTATAGCTACACCATTATGTACTAGGGTATAAAGAGTTTTAAAATCTCTACGAATTGCTCTAGACTGACAAAAAAGGCTGAATTCATGTGAGGTCACCCCCATTATCTGAACATAAAGCCTTAAGCTTAGGTCCTTTTTCAGTCTCAACTAAAGCAAGCCATTTTTTGAAAGTAGGGAATACCTCATCCTTTGCTTTGATAGGATATACCCAGACTTTTCTAGCATCATCATCTATGAAAGTGACAAAATAAAGAGAACTACCTAATGACCTTGTGGGCATAGGACCACACGCATCTATATGAAAAAGATCTAAATGCTGAATTGAAGATTCAATGTGCATCTTGTGCACATTTGTAGTTTGCTTTCCATATTGACAATGCTCACAAAATGAAAAATCAGAGAAAGATAACACAGGTAAGTAACTAGAAGGAGAAAGATTCTCCATTCCACTACATGATATATGGCCCAAGCAGCCTTGCCAAATACAAGCCATAGGCTATTCAATAACATCTAACAACTATTCTTTCTATGATACAAATAAAGGATAAAGTGAGCCAACTTTGCTTCCTTTTGCAATAACCATATTTCCCTTTGATATGCAAAAGGACTAAGCATAGAAGAACACCTTATAACCAAGGTCTTCAAGTTGACCAACTGACATGAAACTACGTGATAACTGAGGTACATGGTGTACATTATGCATAGTAAATTTTGAACCATCAATGAACTACACAACCACATCTTTGATCCCCACAACATCACACTCGTAAGAGTCACCAAGTCTCATGGTACCAAGAGACTTTGTGCTGCATAATTAGAGAACCATTCTCTGTTGGAGTTAGACATCTGCGGAAGCACGCGAACAGCACAAGGAAGAAGAAGAACCTTGGAGCACAAGACACAATACTGAATGTATTACTAGAGAATGTACAAAGATAAGTAGCCCATTAGGGCAATAGGCGTATATACAAGCCGGGGGAAAAAAACCTCCTAAAGAGGGAAAAAAATGCCCCGGCGGTCCTAGTGTGTTCACACACATCACTACCTAAATATATCAACAAATCCCCCTTGGGAGTGATGTGGTGAACAAGGAGCTGGCACTCATGTATAAGGAAGTGCCAAACTATGTGGAATCAATCCACAAAAGGAAGCAAGCCCAAAGCTTTGCGGAAAGCTTCAAACTTCTCCCTAGGCAGAGCCTTCGTGAAAAGGTCTGCAATGTTCTCCTACTTGGGCACATATGCCAAGTTGATCTCCCCAGCAGAGAACCTCTCCCTGACATAATGATAATGCACCTCAATGTGCTTAGTGCGAGCATGGAACACAGGGTTCCTCGCAATTGCCAATGGTAGAGAACCTCTCCCTGACATAATGATAATGCACCTCAATGTGCTTAGTGCGAGCATGGAACACAGGGTTCCTCGCAACTGCCAATGGGCTCTGACTGTCAGTGAAGATGGTGGTGGCAGAAGACTGACCAACACCCAAATCAGCCATAAGGCGTCTAAGCCACACACACTCAACAATAGCTGTGAAAGCTTCTCTATACTCAGCCTCACAACTGGAAGTGGACACAGTAGGCTGCTTCTTGCTCAACCAAGATACACATGAGCTACCAAGCACGAAGCAAAAGCCACTAGTGGACACACGAGTGTCATAGCAACCACCCGAGTCTGAGTCAAAAAAAGCATTTACATTTGGTGGTAGTGATCCCCCCTTGGGATAAAACAACCCAAGTAGCCGAGTACCACTCAAGTAGCAAAAGATGCGCTTAACCACCTGCCAATGCTTGACACTTGGGCAATGCATAAACCTGATCATCTGTGAGACAGCAAACTAAATATCTGGCCAAGTAATGCATAAGTAAATCAAGCATCCAACAGCCTACTGATAGAGAACAGCATCAAATGCATCTCCAGCATCTTGAAGACTCAATCGTAAACATATCTCCATAGGAATGGCAATAGGCTTACAATCTTCAAGGCCGAAATGCTACAATAATGTGTCAATATATTTCGTTTGACACAAAGCCATTCCACCATCAACGTGCATAAACTGAATGCCCAAATACTGATGCAAATTCCCCAAATTAGACATCTCAAATGAGGCATGTAAATCAGCCTTAAAATCAGCAATATGCCTCTCATGACGACCAGTGAGCAGCATGTCATCAACATAAACCACAATTATCAGAAGTACATCATTAGCATGCTTAACATATAAGGTGCTTTCGGTTGGACTTTTCTCAAAACCATGTGCAATCAGATAGGCATATATTTTTTCATACCAAGCACGTGATGCTTGCTTTAAACCATATAATGCCTTCTTTAACATGCACACCTGGTTTTCATGCCCTTTTTGCATAAAGCCATGAGGCTGAAAAACATACACTTCTTCATGCAAGTCACCATTTAGAAATGTTGTTTTGATATCCAACTGATGTACATTCCAACCATGATGAGCTGCAAGTGCACAGATGGTATGAACAGTAGTCATTCAGCAAGTAGGTGCAAAGGTCTCATCAAAATCAATGCCTCTTTCCTGTGCATAACCCTTTGCAACAAGCCTAGCCTTATACCTATCAATTGTACCATCAGGATTACGCTTCAGCTTGTATACCCACTTAGTCCCAATGGCCTTCTTGCCATAAGGCAAGTCACATAAAGACCAAGTACCATTCTTCATTATAGCATCATATTCAGATTGCATAGAAGCCATCCAATTTTCTGAATTTTATGCTTCATCAAACAAAACAGGCTCATTCTCATCACAGAGACTAAATGCGGCCATAGCATAGCAATCTGATGCAAAAGAGGCACTATGAGAGCCTGAACGAGTATGATATGACAAAGGTGCATTTAAGTTGCTATCACGCAAAGTCTGCACTAGCCATTTTGGCATAGTTTTTGCCTGTTCAATATCACCTGTCTCATCAACAAGTGCATCATGTAAATCTGCACCAAAAATGGAATGATCTGCATCATCACATGAAACCTGCAAAGGTTGAGAAGTTGCCTCATTAGGACCAGCACTAGACTGTCCTCCTATAAAAAGAGGCAGCAAAGTATCATACATGTCTCTAGAGCTAACAAATGTCTCCTTAGTACATGAAAGCAATGGCTAAATAGCATCTTCCACATAAACAACATCACGGCTAACCAGAATGTGTTTACTTTGTGGATGATACGGACGATAGCCTTTACTTTCAGAATTGTATCCAACAAAAATACATTTTACTACGTTATCCTCCAATTTTTTGCGATGTTGTTCAGGCACTAATGCATATGCTAAACAACCAAAAACACGCAGATGAGCAACAGATGGCTTGCGATCATGCCAAGCCTCATATGGAGTGATAGACTGTAGTGCTTTAGTGGGACACCTATTAAGTACATATGCTACACACATGACAACCTCCAACCAGAAACTATGTGGTAAAGCCTGACTCTTGACCATACACCTCGCCATCTCCATGAGTGACATGTTCTTTTGTTGAGCAACTCCATTCTATTAAGGTGTATACCGCACTATACACTGGTTTTTTATCCCATGTTCAGCCAGAAATGCATTAAAATTAGAAGACATATATTCCCCGCCTCGATCTGAACGGAGGGTGCCCATTTTACATGCTGACAGATTTTCAGCCAAAACCAAAAACTATTTGAAGCACATGAACACTTTGGACTTTGCATTCAATGGATATACCCATGCATACCTAGAAAAATCATCAATGAAAGTCACAAAGTAAAGATAATTTCCAAAAGAAGGTGTCTGCATAGGACCACAGACATCACTATGTACAAGCTGCAATTTCTGAGTAGCCCAAACTGAACCATCTTTTGGAAATGAGGAACGCTGCATTTTGCCCAAAATATAGCCTTCACAAACATGTTTTCCAGGTGCCTCAAGTTTGGGCAAAGAGGACACCATTTCAGATTTCTACAAGTGTAGCAAACTAGAAAAATTGAAATGACCAAAGCATGCATGCCAAAGCTTTGCATCTGACATAGCCTGAGAATCATGTATTGCACATGTCAAATCATTCACAGATCTTTCATAGTCTATGAGCTTATACAAGCCACGACATAAAATGCCAGAAGCAATAATCACATCGCCATTTGACAGATCATGGACTGTACACCTGTCATCAACAAATTTCACAACCAATCCAATCTTGGCTAATGCAGAAACTAACAACAGGTTCTTCTTGATCCCTCGCACAAATAGACAAAATGATCTTACCAACTCCCATAATAGGATAAGAGGATTTGTTGGTGCATGTAACAGTACTCCCTATAGGGGCACGCTCGAGTGAAGAGAAGAAACTGCGCTACGAGGTAATATGTTTTGTCACCCCACTATCAAAGTACCAAGCATCTGAGTCTACTGCAGACATGCACTGCTCATGAGAAGATGGGTCAAAACTGCAAACAGTTGTAAATGCCCATTCTTCTTCCTGCACAAGATTAGCAGACTCTGTTTTTGGTGTAGAAGCCTCTGCAACAACCATTCCAGCCTCTTTTTTCTTTGCCTCTTTAGCAGTCAATTTTGGACAGTTCTTTATAATATGATCATTTCCTTTGCAGTACTTGCAAAACAAAATCTGCTTTTCGGATTTCTTTTCATCTTTGTCTTCCCTCTTCGATTGTGCAAAATTGGTAGATTTCTACTTACTAGTTGAAGAGCTCCATTTTCCTTTGCCCCTTTGACTAACCAGGAAAGCTTGATCTGCAACATGCATAATGGACCTATTCTGCCTGGATTGATCCTCCTGCAATAGAACAGAGACGAACTCCTCAAATGACAAGACATTTGGATTGCCTTTCATCATCAACAGAAGAGTAGAAGCAAAACTCTGATATGAATCAGGAAGACCATTCAGAACGGCCTGCACAAGTGAGCTATCTGGTATAACCTCATCAGCAGAAATCAACTGTTCCTTCAAGTCTTTGATCTTTGTTAGAAAACTGTCCATGGAATCACCTTCATTCATGTGCTCACTCTCTAACTCTTTTCGGAGGTAAGCAAAACGAGCCTCAATCCTAGCTTGCTACAATGTGGTAAGAGTATCCCAAGCATCCTTAGCTGTTCTGCAAGAGCGTATGTGAGGAATAATGGCACGTTTGATAGACAAAGCTATCAATGCATGTGCTTGGGCATCTCTGCCATCCCAACGAATTTTCTCTGCAGTAGGTGCAGCAGAAACCATAGTACGAACAGGAATAGTCAGAATATCATCATCTTCGACACCCTTCTGCATCAGCTTGAGTATCTACAGTTGTAACAGTTGCAGGTGTGATAGGATGTCTTTCAACATCCTGCACAATGTTCCACAGTCCTTTTGCAACCAATACATAACGCATCATATAAGCCCATAATGGGTACTTGGTACCATCCAACTTATCCTCAACAGCCAACATACGGATACATCACTGCTTTCAGTCATGGCAGGTGGCTAAAATACCTTGATGCAGAAAATTGATTGTATCTCAAAAAGTTGAACAAAACTACCCATACGAATTCTACTAGACCTATAGCAGACTTTGAGACGCTTATACTAGAGAACCGAAATTGGTATATACCTTTGGCACAAAAAAATGAAATATCTTGCTCAAGCACTACGATAATGCATTCATAGTATGCTCACCAAAATTCATGAGATTTTGAGACTGCAAACAAAGGAGTGTCGACGATGCCCTAGATGAAGCGACGACCTACTCTGATACCAATTGTTGGAGTTAGACATTTGCGGAAGCACGCGAACAGCACAAGGAAGAAGAAGAAGCTTGGAGCACAACACACAATACTGAATGTATTACTAGAGAATGTACAAAGATAAGTAGCCCATTAGGGCAATAGGCGTATATACAAGTCGGGGAAAAAAACCTCCTAAAGGGGGAAAAAAGTGCCTCGGCAGTCCTAGTGTGTTCACACACAACACTACCTAAATATACCAACATTCTCTGTGTGGTATCACATGGAAAGAAGCACCAAAATCTAGTAGCCACGTGCAAAAAAGAGAATCAGCCATAAGAGCCTCACTTGGCACAGTGCTATCGAGTGTCAACACATCAGCATCAGTAGAAATAGCATTAATTTCTTCAATCTTCATAGTCGAAGTAGATGGTGCAGGTAGCTATTCAACATGCCCATCAACATTTTGTCCTTTACCTTTAGCATTCTTTAATGCATAACAGCCTTTCTTCATGTGTCCTTCTTATGAAAATAATAGCATTCGATATCCCTCTTCGTTGATTTACTTCTACTCTTATTCTGTTGACCTTCCTTTTCCTTGTTCTTGCTCTTGCCACATTGTTGATTCTTTTCTTGGTAAGAATCACGAACATTATAGGCATCTCCATTGTGAGTGCCAACCATAGATTTTCTACGAATCTCCTCACTCAAGAGTGCTCCACATATGTCATCATAGATGAGTTTACTACCAGGTGCACTTTTGCTAATAGCTATGCAAAATGTATCCCATGATGATGAAAAGGTGCATAATAGCAACAATGCTTTCATTTCATTATCCATATCCATTTGTTGATCCTATAATTGGGATAATATAGTATCAAACTCATTTAGATGAGCAGCAACACTATCTATGTCCTTCGTGTCAAGGTCATATAATTTTCTCATCATATACACATTATTTGATGCCTTATCTTTTTCATATGTATTGGATAACTTCTTCCAAAGGCCCTCTGCACTTTCACAGCCTAATACAATAAAGTAAACATTGTCTGTCAGGTGTGATGGAATGGTAGACTTGGCCATTTCATCTAACTCATCTCAATCATCTTCATCCATGTTAGCAAGCTTCTTTGAGATTCCATTTGCTGACTTCCATTGCCTCCTCTGAATTAGCACATCTTTAATCTGATTCTTCCATAGAGAAAAGTTTGTTCCATCAAATTTTCATATCTCAAAATGGTCTTTGCCCTAGAAGTTATAGCTGCTCCTTGAAACGTTGGCACTAGATGTGCCTGAAACCTCTGATGCCATGATGCTAGAGAATGACAATGGAGCTAGAAGAGTCCAAACACCACTAAGGCTCAAAGAATGATAATGGAGCTAGAAGAGTCCAAACACCACTAATGATCCACCAGACGTGCCTAATACCTCTGATTCCATGATGGTAGAGAATTATAATGGAGCTAGAAGAGTCCAAGCACCACTAAGGCTCAAAGAACGATAATGGAGCTAGAAAGATTCCTCTAAATAGAATGATTATGGAGCTAGAAGAGTCCTCTAAATAGAATGATTTTGGAGCTAGAAGATTCCAAACACCACTAAGGCTCAAAGACCAATGACCAAGTGTCAGATTCTGGAAGAGAATTCAGTAGTTTTCCTAGAAAAATGAATTAATGAACAATAATGACCAACCAAAAGGATTATGTGAGAATAAATGTGCTCACACCAATGTGTATCAAGGAGTAAATTGACCATTGTATAATTGATAAAACCAAAAATCTAAAAAAATTTGCCAGAGTATCCTTTGCAAAATGAGCATATGTCCAAGGTCAAAATCTCATAAAACTATGAGTATTGACATGTTTACCTACATAGTGGATCAGTCACTTCACTGCATATAATCAGTTGCCCAAAAGAAGCCAACTAGGCTTATCGACCACCTATGAACAACTATCATACATCTCCTATGGCGAGGATGGGTAAGTCTTCCACTTGCGTCACCGAAGAGACCCCGACATCTTGGTGGCTCTGAGTTAAGAAAACCTCACCATGACCCTCTTTATCAAACGTAAAAGGCTTTATGCAAAAACGTAACTGCTATATCAATGACCACATGGAAGTACATAAGCGATATCCACAAAAGCATACATAGTGTGTATGTGCTCAATATATGCAATAAAATGGCAATAAAAAGTTTGAATTCACTACCCAAACATTGGCCAACAACATTTGCAAGTGTCTTTCAACTCTGTACTTTAGGCTCAAAAACCTGCATAGACTTGTGGTGGTTGCTCGCACAACAACTAAACCTTTCACGAAACCTATAGATAAACTAGTGGTGCTGAAAACACAACTCCAAAAGGTGAACATTTGTTGTGAAAGAAGTACAAAGAACACTCTTCTTGATGTTCTTGGACCTCTATGAAGAGAACTATGCACAAAAGTACTCCAAGATGGCTCCAAAAATCACCCCCAAATTGCTTCGAAAAATAGGCTTTGAAAGCAAAGAATGAAGCTTTGAGGGCCCAAAACTCGTTGAAGATAATGTGAACCTTAGTCTTTCCCCTTCTTCAAGCACCACAGTAGGTTAGTGGTAAGAGATTGCCATGGTTAAGTGAGCTCCGGGGGGAACAGTACTGGGATGGGTGACCTCTCGGGAAGTATCGGGAGCCTCCGTCTTCCTTCAACATTGAGGTGCTCCCTCATACATAGCCAACGGCATCAATAGTGACTTTGGTGACTCGGATGACAAGGTATGTCAAGGTCTATACGTTGTTTGCCACCTTATTTGTAAGCCTTGGAGAAACCCTTGGGTGGGTGGGCGGGTCCTCGCTTTGCTCGCACAAAAGGAACAAAGCTTTTGCATCAAAACACTCTGATTACTAGTGAAGTATTTTGATGGCAATGCACCATAGTGCATTCTCCTTCTCAAGAGCTCCATGATGATATCCTCGGAGCAGAAAACTGAGCTCCTAGCATCGCACATGGTACTCCACACAAAGTCTACAGAATACGTAGAAAACACAATACACAAGGAGCATCAACACAGACTTCTTAGGTCTTACCAATGCGGTTGAACTTACAATTTGTGGTTGACCAGGCCACTATATGTTTTATTAAAGAACATATACAAAAGTGTGTGATGGCCATTTGGCCTTTCACATGGTCACTAACAGTAACGCATCATGTGTTGGTAGCAAAAGGGTTGTGGAATGTTATGCAGGGTATTGAAAAATGTCATACTATATCTATGAATACACTTATTGAAGGTGATGTGGATGGTGTTGAGGATGACGATCTTCATATTCTTGCTGGTGTTGTGGTTCCTGCTGCACATACTACAAAGAAACTTCGTTGGGATGGTAGAGATGTTCAAGCATATGCATTGACATCCTTGTTTGTCAAATGTGCTATTATCTCTCACACTCTCTCTTCCAAGATAGCAAAGGATGCTTAAGATCAACCTTATACCAGGCAACAAATGAGGCTCATGTTGTTTACCTCCAAAAACTCTTAGAGAGTAAATTAGGCACCCACTACGTTTTGATTGGGGGAATACATGTCTTTTGATTTTAATGCATTTATGGCTGAGTGTGGGATAAAACATTAGTATAGAGCGTCATATACACCTCAAAAAAATGAAGTTGCTAAAAGAACGAATAGGTCTCTTAAGGAGATGACGACGTGGATGGTCAAAAGTCAGGCTTTACCACATAGCTTCTAGCCTGAGGCTGTTATGCATGGAGCATATGTACTTAATAGGTGTCCCACCAAAGCACTGCAATCTATCACTCCATATGAGCCTTGACATGGTTGCAAGCCATCTGTGTGTTTTTGGTTGTCTAGCATATGCATTAGTGCCTAAACAATAACGCAAGAAATGGATGATAAAGTAGTGAAATTTATTTTTTTTGGTAGAGTTTTGAAAGCAAAGTCTATCATCTATATCCTCCACATACTAAACACATTTTAGTTAGCTATGATGTTGTTTTTGTGGAAAATTCAATTCAGCCATTACTTTCATGTACTAAGCAGACATCAGTTAGCTCCAAAGATGTGTATGAAACTTTGCTCCCTCTTTTTATAGATGGAAAGTCAAGTGCTTGTCCAAATGAGGCAATTTCTTAGCCTTTATAAATTCCACATGATGATGCAGATCATTCCATTTTTTATGCAGATTTACATGATGCACTTGTTGATGAGAGGGCTATTATAGAGGAGGCAAAAATAATGCCTAAATAGCAAGTGCAGACTTTGCAAGATAGTAGATCCATTGTGGCTCTCTACATTATTTTTGACATGGATATACATTATAATGTTCCCCATTTACTCATTGACATTCAAAATGTCGCATTAGCTAATAATCTAGTCTCTCTATCAGCAATGAGCAATCACATTGAGGTGTGTTGTCACTTTATTTGTGATGGCTTTTCCATTAAATGCATTTTACTTTAAAAGATTCAAACTTTATAAAAATCAATAGATGCTTTCACCAAGGTTCTACCACTCGATAGCTTTAGATATCATTGTCATCTTATGGGGGTGAATTGATTATAATTTTTTGCATAGTTCATTGCACATTCTATATCATTCCCATTAGGTGGGTTGTATAGGTCATGCAATCATACTCAAATAATCTTCTTCATTCTTTATTTTTTCTCCATTGCTTGACATCAACCATATTGGTGTTTAGTGGGACATTGTTAGTGTTTATGTAAGTGACAAACAACCATCAAACACTCTTCTATATCTAGCTTCTAATAAAACTTATAGAAGTATCACTAGCCATACACTATACTATGAACACCTATTGTTAAACTTGCATATGTATGTACTATATTCTAGGCCTTTAGTTTTGTGCAACTTTCTATAGGTATCTACGTAAAGATACATATTTTGTTTGTTCCATGATCCGAAAGAATATTATATCTACAAGGATTTAAGACGGTCCCTTTCATTTATAGGTTGGAGTTTAGTTTGTTATTTTTTCTATTATTAACTATTTGAGATCATTTGTTTTATTTTTTGAAAATAGGAAAATGAAACAAATGCTCTAAAATAGTAGTGTTTTTAAAAACTAGTACTTAGAATTTTTGAAACCTAGTACTTAAGCATATCTCTATGTCATCTGGACCTATTGCAGGGCAACTTGGTTGGGATGGCAGAGATGCTCAAGCACATGCATTGATAGCCTTGTCTATCAAACGTGCCATTATTCCCCACATTCACTCCTGCAAAACAACAAAGGATGCTTGGGATACATTAACCACTTTATACCAGGCAAGGAATGAGGCTCATATTGCTTACCTCCAAAAACAATTGGAGAGTGAGCGCATCAATGAAGGAGATCCCATTGACATTTTTTTGACAAATAACAAAGATTTGAAGGAGTATTTCTTTTTTTTTTTATGAAGTCTTGTCTGACACTTCACTTGTGCAGACTTTTCTGAATGGTCTTCCATATTCATATTGAATTTTTGCTTTTACTCTTCGTGATGATGAAAGGCAATCGAAATGTCTGAACATTTTAGGAGCTAGCCTCTGTTCTGTTGCAAGAAGATCAGTCTAGGCAAAATAGGTCCATTATGCATGTTGCACATCAAGCTTTCTTGGCTAGTCAGAAGGGCAAAGGAAAAGGGAGCTCATCTACTAGTAACTAGAATCTGGTAATTCTGCACAATCAAAGAAGGATGACAGAGATGAGAAGAAAACAAAAAAGCATAGATTGTTTTGCAAGCTATAAAGGAAATGATCATGTCATAAAGAGTTGTCCAAAACTAGCTGCAAAAGAGGCAAAGAAAAAAGAGGCTAGAATGGTTGTTGCAGAAGCCTCTACACCCAAAACAGAGTCTACTAATCTTGTGCAGATAGAAGAATAGGCATTTACTATTGTTTGTCGTTATGACCCATCTTGTCATGAACACTTTGTGTCTACAGTAGATTCAAATGTTTTGTACTTTGATAGTGGGGCAACCAAACATATTGCCTCGCAATGCAATTTCTTCATTTCACTTGAGCCTGCCCCTACAAGGAATACTATCGCATGCACCAACAACTCCTCTTATCATGTCATGGGAGTTGGTAAGATCATTCTAAATACTATTGATGGTAGTTCTTTTACATTTTTGGATGCTTTATTTGTGCCAAGGCTCAAGAAAAATATGTTGTCAATTTCTACATTAGCCAATATCAACTTGGTTATGAAATTTATTGATGACAGATGTATAGTTCATGATCTCTCAAATGGCAACATTATTATTGCTTTTGGCATTTTATGTCATGGGTCGTATAAGCTCATAGAATATGCAAAATCTTTGAATGATTCAGCATGTGTAGCTCAAGATTCTGAGGCTATGTCAGATGCAAAGCCTTGACATGCACGCTTTGTTCATCTGAATTTTGCTAGTTTGCTATGCCTCCAAAAATCTGAAATGGTGTCCTCTTTGCCCAACAAAGATTGTATTTTGGGCAAAATGTAGTGTTTCTCCGTTCAATTCGAGCTACTCAAAAATTGCAGCTTGTTCACAGTAGTCCTATGAAGACACATTCTTTTGGGAACCACCTTTACTTCATGACTTTCATCGATGATTTTTCTAGGCATGCATGGGTGTATCCACTAAAAGCAAAGTTGAAAGTGTTTATGTGCTTCAAACAATTTCTAGTTTTGGATGAAAACCTTTCAGTATGTAAAATGGGCACCATCCATTCTGATTGAGGGGAGGGGGATATATGTCTTCTGACTTTAATCCATTTTTGGTTGAATGTGGGATACACTACCGTATACACCTCAATAGAATGGAGTTGTTGAAAAGAAGAACACATCACTCATGGAGATGGCGAGGTGTATGGTCAAGAGTCAGGCTTTACCAGATAGTTTCAAGCTTGAGGTTGTTATATGTGGAGCATATGCACTTACCAAGTGTCCCACTAAAGCATTGCAGAGACTATTGTCTGCATCATCCACACACAAAATGCACTTTGGTTAGCTGTGATGTTGTTTTTGCGAAAGATGATATTCAGCCCTTACTTTCATGTACTAAGGAGACATAAGTAAACTCCAAAGATATGTATGATACTTTGCTACCTCTTTTTACAAGTGGATAGTCCAGTGCTAGTCCAAATGAGGCAATTTCTCAGCCTTTATAGGTTTCATATGATGATGCAGATCATTCCATTTTTTATGCAGATTTACATGATGCACTTGTTGATGAGAGAATAGATATAGAGGATGCAAAAGCTATGCCTAAACGGTTGGTGCACACTTTGTGAGATAGCAAATTATATGCACCTCTATCATATCATACTTGTTCAGGCTCTTATAGTGCTTCTTTTGCATCAGATTTCTATGCTATGGCTGCCTCTAGTCTTTGTGATGAGAATGAGCCTCTTTCATTTGATGAAGCACAAAATTTTGAAAATTGGATGGTTGCTATACAATCAGAATATGATGCTATTATGAAAAATGGTACCTCGTCTTTATATGAATTGCCTTCTGGCAAGAAGACCATTGGCACTAAGTGGGTATACAAGTTGAAGCGTAAGTCTGATGGAACAGTTGATAGATATAAAGCTAGGCTTGTTGCAAAGAGTTATACTCAAGAGAGGCATTGATTTTGATGAGACCTTTGCTCCTAAATGCCGAATGACTATTGTTCATATCATTTGTGCACTTGCAGCTTATCGTGGTTGGAATATACATCATTTGCACATTAAAACTGCATTTTTGAGTGGTGACTTGCATGAAGAAGTGTATGTTTTTCAGACTTTTGGTTTTGTGCAAAAAGGGCATGAAAACAAAGTGTGCAGGTTGAAAAAGGCATACTATGGTTTGAAACAAGCATCACGTGCTTGGTATCAAAAGATACATGTCTACCTGATTGCACATGGTTTTCAGAACAGTCCAACTAAGAGCACCTTATATGTTAAGCATGCAAATGATGTGCTTCTCATCATTGTTGTGTATGTTGATGACATGATGCTCACTAGTCCTCATGAGAAGCATATTGCTGATTTTAAGGCTAATCTGCATACCTCATTTGAGATGTAAGATTTGTGGCATTCGCATCATTATTTGGGCATTAAATTTACGCAAGTTAATGGCAGAATAGCTTTGTTTCAAAACATATATATTGACACATTATTGCAGCATTTTGGCCTTGAAGACTGCAAACTTGTTGGCACTCCTATGGAGACAAGTTTACGATTGAGTCTTCATGTTGCTGGCGATGCATTTGATATTGTTCTCTATTAGCAACCTGTTGGATGGTTGATTTACTTATGCATTACTTGGCCAGATATTCAGTTTGTTGTCTCAGAAATGAGTAGGTTTATGCATTTCCTAGGTGTCAAGCATTGGCAGGCCATTAAGCACATCTTTCGCTACTTTAGTGGTACCCAACTACTTGGATTGTTTTATCCCAAGGGGGGATCATTATCGCAAGATTTACATGCTTTTTCTGACTCTAACTGGGTTGGTTGTTGATAGCATGTGCCCACCAATGGTTTTTGCTTCATGCTTGGTAGCTTAAGCACATCTTGGTTGAGCAAGAAGCAGCCTATTGTGACCACTTCTAGTTGTGAGGTTGTGTATTGGGCAACTTTCACAGCAATTGTTGAGTGTGTATGGCTTAGATGCCTTATGGTTTATTTGGGTGTTGGTAAGTTTTCTTTCACCACCGTCTTCATTGACAGTCAGAGGGCATTGGCAATCACAAGGAACCCTGTGTTCACTGCATCACTCCTAAGGAGGATTTGTTGATATATTTAGGTAGTGATGTGTGTGAACACACTAGGATCGTTAGGGTACTTTTTTCCCTCTATAGGAGGTTTCTTTTCCCTGGATTGTATGTACGCCTATAATCTGAATGGGTTGCTTATCTTTGTACATTCAGTTGGTAATACATTCAGTATTGTGTGTTGTACTCCAAGCTTCTTCTTCTTCTTCTTCCTTGTGCTATTTGCATGCTTCTCCAAACCTCAAACTCCAACACTTTGCATAAAGTATATAGCTAGCATTGCTACTCATCGAAATGAGTTTAATGCTATATTTTCTTATTTTGAGGCTCAAAAAATGGAGATGCATAATGAAATGAAAGCAGTCTTGTTGCTATGCACCTTTCATCATCATGAGATAAGTTTTGCACAACTATTAGCAATAGTGCACTAGGTGGTAAACTGGTCTAGGATGACATATGTGGAGCACTCTTGAGTGAAGAGATCCATATAAATTCTATTTTTTGCATTCAAAGAGGAGATGCATACAGTGTTCATGATTCTTACCAAGGAAAATAAATATGGAAAGAGCAGGAACAAGCAAAAGAATGGTCAATGGAATAAGAGTAGAAGTAAATCAAGGAAGAGAGATATTGAGTGCCATTATTTTCATTAACAAGTCTTATGGATATAACAATGATAAAAACTAGAATAACAACCATCAAGGTGGCTACAAAGGAAGAAGAGACTACAAAAACAACATTGATGGTCAATCTCAAGAGGATTCACTTCTACTCATGAACATGACAATGAAATAAGGTAAATTAGGTGAGCATGTGTTTCATATTCATTATGGATGTTCAAATCACGTAGCAGGGAATATAGCATTACTTTTAGATTTGGACAACCCCAAGAATAAGCATGAGATCCAAAAAGAAGATGAAACAAGGTACCCTATGGAGAAGATTGGAAATGTGAATACATCCAATGGTAAGGATGTCGTTTTCTATCTCTCAAAGTATATACTATCCATTTAGGCATAGTTTTTGTCTCTTCTATCTTATCCCTCTCATCAACAAGTGCATCATGTAAATCTACATCATAAATGGAATGATCCACATCATCATTTGAAACATGTAAAGGTTGAGAAATTATCTCATTTGGATTGCACTTAACTATCCACCTATAAAACGAGGCAACAAAGTTTCATACATATCCTTTGAGCTAACTAATGTCTCCTTGGTACATAAAAGGTTCATCTTCCACAAAAACATCATAGCTAACCAAAATGTGTTTAGCCTATAGATTACACAGATGATAGCCTTTTCTTTCATAACTGTATGCAACAAAAATACATTTCGCAGCCTTATTAGCTAATTTTCTACATTATTATTCAAGCATTAGTCCATATGTCAAACAACCAAAAAGATGCAGATGAGCAATTGATAGTTTGTGACTATTCCAAGCCTCATATGGAGTGATAGACTATAATGCTTTGATGGGACACATGTTAAGTACATATGCAGGAAACATAATAACCTCAACCCAAAATCTATGTAGTAAATTTTGACTTTTTTACCATACATCTCATCATTTCCATGCGAGACCTATTTTTCCTTTCAACAACTCCATCTTGTGTATGCTGATATTTTATCCCACACTCAGCCAAAAATGCATTAAAATCAAAAAACATGTAGTCCCTCCCTCTGTCAAAATAGAGGGTGCCCATTTTACATCCTCACAAATTTTCAACCATTACTAGGAATTATTTAAAGCACATGAATACTTCAGAGTTTGCTTTCAATGAATACAACATGCTTGCTTGGAAAAGCCATCAATGAAAGTCACAAGGTATAGGTAATTCCTAAATGAAGGTGTCTATATAAGACCATAGATATCACTATGAACAAGCTACTATTTATGTTTAGCTCTAACTGAACCATCTTTTGGGAGAGAAAAAATGTTGCATTTTGCCCAAAATAAAACCTTCATAGACATGTTTGGAAGGGTTTGTCACATTTGTGTACAAAGGATACCATTTCATATTTCTGCAAAAGAATCAAACTAGCATAATTTAAATGAACAAAGTATCTTTGCCAGAGCTTTGTGTCTAAGATAATTTGAGAATCATGAAGTGCACATGTTGAATCATTCATAGATTTTGCATAATCTATGAGCCTATACAGCCCATGACATAAAATGCCAAAAGCAATGATAACGTCTCCATTCGAGAGATCATGAACTGTGCATTTGTAATCGGCAAATTTGACAAGCAAACCAAGCTTTCCTATGCAGAAATTGATAATATATTTTTCTCGATCACTGGCACATACAAGGCATTTGACAATGTGAACGAACTATGATTAGCAATAGTTTGAATGATCTTTCCAACTTCTATTATAGGATGAGAGGATTTGTTAGCACATGTGACAGTATTCCCTATAGGGGCAAGCTCAAGTGAAGTGAAGAAACTATGTTGAAAGGTAATATGATTCGTTTCCCCACTATCAAAGTACCAAACATCCAAGTCTACTACAGACATATACTACTCATGAGAAGATGGGTCATAGCTATAGATAGTAGTAAATGCCCATTTTTCATTATGGACAAGATAAGTAGACTCTGTTTTAGGTGAAAAGTCCTCTATAACAACTATTCTAGCCTCTTTCTTCTTTGCCTCTTTTATAGCCAATTTGGGACAACTCTTAATGACATTATCATTTGCCTTACAATAATTGGAAACATTTTTTCTGCTTCTCCATCTTCTTTTCATCTTTCTCTTTCCTTTTCTGATTGTGCAACATTATCAGATTTTTGCCCACTAGAACATGATCCCAATTTACCTTTGCTTTTTTGACTAGTTAAGAAAGCTTGATTTGCAACACATATAATTGACCTATTCTACCTAGGTTGATCTTCTTGCAATAAAACAGAGAATAACTCCTCCAATGTTAAGGCATTTGGATTGCCCTTCATCATCAACCAAAGAGTAGAAGCAACTACGATATGAATCTAAAAGACCATGAAGAAGAGTCTGCTCAAGTGAACTACTTGGCAAGATTTCATCAATAGAAATCAACTACTCCTTCAAATTTTTTATCTTTGACAAAAAACAATCCATTGAATCTTCTTCATTCATATGCTCACTCTCTAACTATTTTTGGAGGTAAGCAATACAAGTCTCATTTTTTAGTTGGTATAATGTTACAAGAGTATCCCAAATATCTTTTTTAAGAGGAAATGTAAGGGATAATGGCACGTTTGACACAAAAAGATATCAATACCTGTGTGTGTGCATATTTTCCATCCCAACAAAGTTGCTCTATATTAGAAGCAACAAGAACCATAACATGATCAATAAATTGAAGATCATCATCTTGAACACCATTTGCATCACCTTCAATCATTATATTTGCAAGTGTAGTAGGATGTCTTTCAACACTCTGCATAATATTCCACAAGCCTTTTGCTACTAATGCATGATGCATCACATATGCCCATAGTAGGTAATTACTAGAATCCAAATTATCCTCAACAACCAACATATGGATTATATAATTGCTCTCAACAATGGCCAAGACTAAATACCTTGATGCAAAAAATTGAATGTATCTCAAAAAGTTGATGTTTGCAATAGGTGTTACTACCATTTGTACAAGAGCTACAGAATATGAAACAAAAAAGTAGAAATTTGGTTTGGAGGGACCGTAGACCATGTGTTTTCTTAGTTATGAATGGATCAGCGTGTGTTTTACACTGAGTATGGCTAGAAATGATGAAATTTGAGAAATCATATTTTTAATGATGACATGGATTTTGAAAATATTACTTTTTCTAAAAGAATCTTTAAAATATGAGTTACAAAAATCATTTTTTACCATATACATGCTTGAATTTGATGATTTGGAAAGTAAATATACCCTTTTTGGTAAATATACATTGAAAATGAAACTTCTTGAAAAAATCATTTTTATCCATAGACATGCCTTAGTTTGATGATGTGAAAATTATATTCTCTTCCTCTCTCTAGAGAAAGAGAGAGACGATCTTAGTAAAGCCTAAAAAGAGCCTTCTCCAACCTACTAAAAAGTGTCTTATTAAATGCAATATGTCCCCGTAAGCAAGCATAGAATTAGGCTTGATCCCTAAAAATTAAGGATCCTTATAAGACCCATGTGTTGGCCTATAAGCAATGAGGAGACAAAGCAGTCAAGTACAATCCGGCATATAAGAGGTTCAATCATTTTTCTCATAATTTATTTTCAATCCAAGTGATTTTCATCACTACACAAACATTGTAAATACCATTTTTGATAGATTAGACTCCATTTTGTTCAAGCTGAGGAGTCCTCGAGCTTGAGGAGTATTAGAAGTACTTACGTATCAATTTTCATAATTTTCCGATTTTGTTTGAGCCCTTAAATAAGCCCTCGAACCTAATTTCTAACTAGGTCAGATACTACGTCTAGACAGGACCAAAGCTAGTCAAAAAACTATAAAAAGAGCTAGAGAGCTCATTATTTAGGTTTTCTTATTAGAGTTTTGAGCTATTGTAAGAGACTTTTTTGAGTAATACAAAGAACTCCATTGTTTCTCTCTTTGCTCTTGCCTTGTATGCATGTGTATGTGTATGTGTGTACAGGCTTGTGTGCTTCTCACTCACTCACTTGTGTTGTCACTTGCTCATAGTCTTCATACTAGTCCTTACCTCTCCACAGATTGACATTTATGAGGTGGATCTTCTCACGTTGGTACTTGCCATTGTGCTAGAGTGACACCAAATTTGGCACCATTGCCGGGGAGAGAGCTTCATGGACGAGCGTGTGATGGTAAGACATAGAGTTGTTACATTGGAGTCATAGGAATTTTCCTTATTTTCCATCGTTTTTTCTAACTTTCTTCATCACCATCATCATCCTCACCATCTCTCACCTCCATATCCACCTTCACAAAAATTTCAGGCTTTTGATCATATTTCCTTCCCCACCTCATTCCCCTCATTTCACTTGTGAGAGGGAGTGACAGAGAGCTTGTATGCAATCTATTTTTGTTTGTTTTTGAGCTTTTGTTGCAGGTTCTAGTTGTATCATCATCTCCAGTAGCTTGCGCACGTATGGTAGACCTCTGCACAACCTCTGTCTGTCACGACAGGCAGAGACAGTTGGTATTTTGTGTTTGCATGCATGGCATGATAAACCACACCATTAGAGCACTCCAAATCATCACAAAGTTCCTAAAAATTTGCATTTTTTTTATCTATTGCAACAATGATAGACGATAGATAGCGTCTATCATGACAGACAACATCTATCGCAACAAAAAATATCTATCGTGATAGACAGACAGCATCTATCATGACAGACAGCATCTATCACGATAGACAGCGTCTATCGCAACAAACCGAAACCCCGATAGGCAGTGTCTATCGCGACAGAAACCTATCTATCATGATAGATCAAAATCCATGATAGATGATAAACCAAATTTACGATAGACACCCATCTATGATGACAGACACCCCTCCATCGCGATAGACATACCCCACGATAGACACCATCTATCATGACAGAAAGCCCCACGTCAGACCATAGATAGCATCTATCACGACAGACAGACCCCATGACACTCACCCGTCTATCGGGACAGACAACCCTCACGATAGACGATAGACCCCCTCTATGCGATAGACACCCGTCTATTGTGACAAACGGCCCTCACGATAGACGATAGATCCTGTCTATATAGACACCTGCCTATCCCAACAGACAAACCCCACGATAGACACTGTCTATCATGATAGACACCCATCTATCACGACAGACAACCATGCACGATAGACATCATCTATTGCGACAAACACCATCTATCGTGATAGACATACATTTTTTACAAAAATTGAAGGGGTTATTTTTTTTGAAATTTTGGGCTAAAAATTGGCATATTTCAAGGCGTTTTACCTACATCATTATAGAAGACTTAGAAAAATGCATTAAAATCTTGTGAGGTCTTGTTTGGCTATTTTAACCCCCAGAACCCTGAACCGACATAAATTTTTCATACAAAATCCGTTTTTTGAGCTCTAGGGCTCATTGGAAAGGACGTGGTGAATCCTACATGGCCTCAACTATTTTTTTTTAAGAATAATGCGTTGAATTTTAGATAAGGTATTTTGAAGTTGACCCTAAGTGGGATTAGGAAACTTAGGGGGCTCTAGAAAATTTTTATGCAATACCAAGGGGGAAACAAGGGTGTTTAAAAGTGTCTGAATCCAATTGTCTATCAATTGAAGTTGGAAGCCTAAGCTAAACTTTGAATTGTTACACGACCATAGAGAGCTCTTGGAGAGACCAGAGCAAGGTTGCAGTGTGTGCAGGCTTGGGACAAGCATCTCGGGCATACAAGTGAAGCATGGAGAAGCGACTTGAGGTTGGAAGATCTCTCAACCCCCGCAGTCCATTCCTAGCTTAGGCTAAGTGCAAGTACATGTTTTGATTGACTAGGGGCACGATAGCAACTCTCAAGTTCTAAGAGCCTCTAAATTCTCAAGTATAAGAATAGGTTAAATTGCAGTCAAGGGATAACTTA
The DNA here is from genome assembly GCA_020310875.1 of Ceratopteris richardii. Lineage (NCBI taxonomy): Eukaryota > Viridiplantae > Streptophyta > Polypodiopsida > Polypodiales > Pteridaceae > Ceratopteris > Ceratopteris richardii. Next base: position 183,964,949 of record CM035407.1, read on the forward strand.
AGGGCAAAGAACTTAATCTGATTGGACAAAAAACATCAAGTATAGAAAACTTAAGTGCTCCTTATGATGCATACTTAAATACAAGGAAATACACACTAAAAGACTTAAAAAGAACAAGGGATTGATATCAGGGAATCAGCAACGTGGTTGTACAAGGGTCATTGGGCTAATCAGTTGGGCATCTGAACTTGAGATCCTGAAGAAAGAGAAAACTAAGAAAATCATTGTGACCATAGAGGAAGGTGAGGAGCGATGTACATACATAGGACATGATTTAACAGAGGATTTGGTAGCCTTGCTAGGAGAATATAGAGATGTTTTCGCATGGAGTTACAAGGACTTGAAAGGAGTAAACCTTGACATATTCTCACATACGATTCCCATGACCTCAGATGCCAAACCCTCAAAGCAGAAGCCATACACATATAACGACAATTATCCTGCCAAGATCAAGGAAGAGATAGATAGATTGGTAGAAGTAGGATTTATCTATGAAATTATGCACACTAAATGGGTATCTTCCATTGTAGTGGTGCCCAAGAAGAATGGCAAGTTACGTGTACGCATTAACTTAAAGCAGGTTAATGCAACCACTATCAGAGATAGTTATCTGCTTCCTATCACTGAGCATCTATTAGAAAGATTAGCATGCAAGGAAGTATACAGCTTCATTGATGGATTCTCTCGCTACAATCAAGTGGCCATTGCCCCAAAAGATGAGCATAAGAGAGCTTTTGCCACAGAGTGGGGCATATTCGCTTTTCAAGTAATGCCATTTGGGCTTACCAATGCACCAACTACATTTCAGAGGCTGATGTGCCATGTGTTTAAGGAGTTCTTGAGGAAAAACTTGGAAAACTATGTTGATGATCTATGTGCTGATTCCAACATTAGACAAACACATATATCTAAACTCAAACAAATTTTTGATAAATATAGAGAATATCAGGTCTGCTTGAACCCAAAAAAGTGTGTTTTTATGGTCAGGCAAGGCAGGATTCTAAGACACATACTGTCAAAGAATGGCATATCCACAGATGAGGATAAAGTTAGAGCTATTCCAAAGCTACCTAGACCAAAGAATGTCAAGGAAATGCAAGCTTTCATGGAGCATTGTGGTTATTACCGACGATTCATTCATATGTATGCAATCATTTCAAAGCCTTTGTACTCTCTTTGACCAACCTTGAGTGGATAGAGGAATGTGAAAAGTCCTTTAACGAGCTTAAGAAAAGATTGTGTTTAGCACCAATCTTGACTACACAAGATTGGAACAAGCCATTCCATGTTCATGTGGATGCATCCAATTATGCAATCAAATGTGTACTAGCACAACCTACTGGTGAAGGTAATATGGATCTTCGAATAGCTTACACCAGTAGACAATTAAATGCGACTGAAAGAAATTATACTACTACCAAAAGAGAAGGATTAGGCATGGTATATGCGGTTAAGAAGTTTAGGCATTTTTTGCTTGCAAATAAGTTTAAATTTTTTACACACCATCAAGCATTACTCTATCTAGTGAACAAACCCTACAATACAGGCAGATTAGTAAGATGGTTCCTCGTACTAATGAAATATGATTTTGAAGTTGTGGTTAGGAAACGTAGGACTCACCTTAGGGCGGATCACCTTTCTAGACTAACTTCAGGAGAGTCCCCTCAGGGAGTATCAGACGAACTTCCTGATGCTTACTTGTAACGATAGTGCCTATTCTGACCTTTGAATCTAAACATCTTGTTCTCAAAACCAAAGATAAAGAAGTGGTGAGATCTCAAAAATATCACCGACTAGCGGGCAGCATGTATAAGCACACCGATCAAGGGATACTGGCTTGTTGTGTAGAAGGAGACCAGCACGCAAAGTGGTTGCAAATAGCACATGTCGGTGCACTCCAGCAACATTACTCCAAACATAGAACCCTACAGACCCAACGAAGATTAGGTGTGTATTGGCCAACTATGGAAGTAGATGTCCATAAGCTGTGCAAGGAATGCCCAATCTGTTGCATTAGACCACCTGTGGAGAATGCCACACTATACCAAGTGTCTCTAATACTAGATTGGAGTGAACCATTAGTAGACTTTTTGAGGACGAGAACGTTCCCTCAAGAAATGACCCTAGCTAGACAAAGGGGCTTCCAACAAGAAGCACTAGACTACGCTCTCATTGGAGATAATCTATACAGACAAGGAATAGACGGATATCTTAGATTGTGTGTCCATGAGAGCCATGCTTGCTTCTCACTCACGCACTTATGTCGTCACTTGCTCATAGTCTTCATATTAGTCCTCACGTCTCTACAGATTGACATTTATGAGGTGGATCTCCTCACGTTGCTACTTGCCATTGTGCTAGAGTGACACCATGCAGGGTTCATTTTTTCCCTAATGAAAAACAACTTTGGAAAAGGCCAAAACAACTCCAAAAAAAAGGAACAACAATTTCAAAAGGTTATGAGTGAATATCACAGACGAAAATAATTACAATCCTTGGATCCCAAACAACTATTGCGGAACTAGAACTCGCCTCAACTCATGTTCTTTCCACAAGAGGATATTCTTGTACCAAACATAGAGGGTTCTTGACAATGTGAACTCTAGGATTTAGTATTCAAATCAAAATGGAACACGAAAGCTCAAGCATAACATAAACCTCTTTTCCCAAAGTTGCAAACATGTGATAATTTAGTGAGAACTGAATTACCTCTTAATGAGTCAATAAGTCCATGATCATGGGATGATGTGGCCATGGACGTCTAGTCTCTACCTTCATACATTGGAGATGACGATGTAGCTTTCAAGTGCAAGAAAACAAAAATCTTTGACGCTTACCCACCCATCTTAAGGATGGAACAAGGATACATAGTTACACATTAATGAGATCCCTCTTGATAAAGTCGGGCATTATAGTAAAGGAGATGAGGATAACACATTGTTACCAATCCAATATAATGGCATGACTATTAAAGCTATTGTAGACTCACATGCTAGTGTAGCCATTGCTACCCAGAGACTGAAAAATCGGGGTAAAATAACCTTATGCCCAACTAGAATGCATCTACAATTAGCATATCAGCATATGGAGAGAGCTTTAGGTCTTCTCAAAAATGTTTTGTTTACCATATATGATGTTGAATTCAAACAGAGCATTGCCATTTGTGAATTCACCAAGGCAAGTAATGATGATTTGTTCTTAGAATGTTCATTCTTGAGACAATTGAAAGTGGTTCAAGACTCAAACGAAAATGCTACCTATATAACATAATTGTACAACTACCAAGATCAAACCCTTGTAGAATAGTAAAGTTTTAAAAATACATGATTTGGATGTGTGCAAGGTATCACCTTGCCCATCTTCTATTACTTCATGGCATGTCCTCATTGGAAGGCATTCTCCCTTTTTTCTCTCTCGTTTCTTGAACCACCCCTTGCCTTGGGGAAAGCATTTTCTTCAACCTTTTGAGAATAATACCTCTTTGGGGGGGGAGGGGGGAACTTTTCAAGAATCATTTTTTGGGCTAAGCTTGGGGGCCTTGGGACCACCCTTGGGCGACCCCTCGCCCTAAAGGCCATGGGAGCCACCCTTGTGCAACCCCTCACCCTTAAGGTGCTTGGGAGTCACCCTTGGGCGACCCTTGCCCCAAGGGGCATGGGGGCCACCCTTGGGACCCCTCGCCCTAAGGGGTAGAAGGTTGCCCTTGGGGCGATCCCTCCCCCATGAGCGAGCCATTGTCAAGCACAAGGCAGAGACATCAAGATGATATCAAGCAAGGCAGTAGACAAACTGAAGCCATCAAAGGTATAGAGGGATATCAAGGATCAGAGGGTTCCAAAGCCCAAAGCATGAAGCATCATCTTTGATGAAGACAACCTAAGGCACCATTTGGAGGAGAACTAGCAAGGTAACAAAGTAGGAGGCAAAGTCACCACACTATTGAGGGCACCAAATGGAGGAACATATCTCGATTGGAAGGCAGCATGGTTGCATAAGAAGGAAGATCGAGGAAACTACCCCTCAGGTATGATACTACTCACCTTATAGCAATAAGAACTTTTTGGGCACTTGTAAGGTATCAATATACCCACGAATTACCTACATATTTTCCCTTGGACTTTGGGGGCCATCCATGGGGGCAACCACTCACCCAAGTGGGCAAGTGCATCTCCCTTAGGGCCACCTCTCACCCTATTGGGGCTTGGTGACCCCCTAAGGCGACCGTTGACCCAATAGGGTGAGGGCCACTCCTTAGGGCAACTCCTAGCCTTGGATTCCCTAAGATGGAAACAAGGAATTATAGTTCTTGACTTAAGGAATGACAATGGTTGATTGAAGCAAAAGGGAGTAAAAGTCCACCAAAGAATGAGCCCAGATATGACAACCAATAAGGCATTTCATATGCTTGAAGCACAATAAGAAGGCACCCTCTCTCACACAACTCCACCTCCATATGATCTTAAGGGTGATGCATGTACCATATTCACTCCCAAGGCGACCTCCATCACTGCAATAGGTGACTGGTCCAAGTGGATGAAGCCCCTATCTCTTTGCACAAAGGCAGCTTCATGGCTTCCCAAGGTGAGTGTCGCCCCACATGGATGACCACTCATCCTAATAAAGGAAAAATTGGAGGTGATCTAATTAGGGGCAAATACTAGCCTAGTTTTCTTCTCGAGGGTGACTACCACTTTGCTATGCTCTAGGGAAAATTGATTATACATCCATCTTGGGCGGCTCTAAGCTAATCATCTATCAAGGGTATAATGGTAAGAGAATTGGAAGCTTTAAGGGCATAATCATATGGGCATGAGGTAATATTTCTACCAAGGGCATAGCTACAATTTGAAGGATCTAAGTGGGAAAACATCAAGCTATGGAGACTCTACTCTTATGGTAAGTGTTACATTCATTACAAAGTAAAGATGAGTATTGGTGAAGTCTAAAGATTCAATGGCCCAAAAGCATTATACACCCAAAATTAGACATCACCTCCACCTCTTTTAGACATGGTCAAAACAAGGTGCCTACTCCACCCGTTTTTGGAGGAACTACCTTGGGAGGTAGTATAATCAGTCATGTGACGAGACATGGAGTAAATTTTTATTGGCTTATCAATAAATTATTAAAGTGTGAACTAATGCAAGAAGACCGTCACAAGGCTCTAGCAATGTCAAAATATTTGATTGGAGAGCCTAAAAGTGGTTGGCTACTAATTCCAAAATTAGCCCACTCCATTAATCTTGTCAATTTAGCATGTGCGGTACTAAATGCTTGGATTCAACAAGGCCACTTCTCTTAGCCTTTGGAGCCTATATAAATAAAGGCTTGGCACTCATTTTTCCAATCTTAGATCTCGTATCATCATTCTTTTGACCATCTTGCAACAAGAGTATCATCTATCCTACATTTGATAATCATTCTACATCATCTTTATTTTGTTGTGTGGTCTCTGCTTTAGTTGTATTCTCTACCTAGCTATCCCTTGGCTACCCTCTACACTTTGTTGCAAATTTGCCTACTATGTGTAGAGGCCACCTTCTAGTGACTATACATAGTGTTGGCTTCTCATTTGTATAGCAATTAGCATGACATCGTGATTGAGTAGTCTTGGCTAATATCTCTCAATTGGAGTATGTTGCATTTCTCATACAAAGATTACTTATTGTTTCAGATACTTCTTATTGATGTTTGTGTAGTCAAGTTCTAGTCTCTAAAGTGGCTACTAGCCCATTTATAATGCACTTATGGACTATTTTTTACTTATTGTAACCATTCTTAGTCTTAAGGAATTGGGCTTTTTTCTCATTTTTGTACTTGCAACTTTTCCATCTCTATGACTTTACTATCAAATAGTATACCTGCACACAGACATGTCACAAGATATACTTCCCTAAGGAAGAACCCCCTTGAAGTACGATTACTCAAATTCTAATCTCGATGCCCTCTTCTACAATTTGGCACACTTGATGAGACCCTTGCATGTTCTATGTGAGGTATCTAGAACAGTAAGTTGTTGTTTCATGTAGTGTTTTTTCTTGATTTTTGAGTTTAGTGAGTGGGTACATGACCCATACTCAAGCATACAAGAAGCCTCTTCGTGCACATAAAAGACCTAAGAAGTCAGCTGAACCTTCATTCGGTCAACTAAACACTCCTCTATGTCATCGACAAAGGAAACCATCTTGAACCTCAAATTCCATGTGACCTTCTATATCTCATGGTTGGTTCAGGATTTGTAGAAAATAATGCTCCCATTGTATCCAAAACATGCCAAAAGCCTAAGAGCGATTGTCTTCTTGTTTAATTCTAATATCCATAGGTCATCTTTTGAATTGATGATATCATCGATTGCATCATCAATTCTTAATCTCCATCGATGAATTGCCTTTGCAAACCTATATAAGGAGGGGTTGGCCACATACATACTCAATCTTGCCAATGTCAATCTTGGGAGCTCAAGGATTCATGATCACCAAGTAAGTACTCTCTAAGTTCCAGTTCGAGTTCTAGTCTTCTCCCTTGTTCTAGTCTTATATCTTGGACACCCTATCTTGTCCTAGTGTAATCTCATAGTATGAGATCCTTTCCAATTATTCCTTGTATCTAGTTCAACTTCCTTAAGGGAGTTCTTGTAATTCAGATACCTTGCTTCATATCTACAATCTCGAGTTGTGGGATCTCCTATATCATCTCTAGACGAGTTATCCATACCTATCGGTCTTGGATTGTGGGACTTCTCATATCAAGTACATATTCTTCTATCATTCTCACTATGTGGATGATCTTGTAATCATAATTATTATTTTGAACTCTTGTTTAGTCTAGTCAGAGGGCACAATGTGTTCTCTTAACATTTTGGCAAAACTAGTATCCATCCAAGACCAAACATCATGAAGAACCCACTTGAACAGATCTTGGTATCACTTCAAAGTCTCCAACTCTCCAACAACAAGTCGACGACCTAACTCATACACACACAAACATACATACATAGATATATATACACAAAGATGTATGTATGTATGTATGTTTGTATGTATGTATGTATGTACGTACGTACGTACGTACGTATGTATGTATGTATGTATGTATGTATGTATGTATGTGTGTATGTATGTGTACGTACGTACGTACGTACGTACGTATGTATGTATGTATGTATGTATGTATGTATGTATGTATGTATGTATGTATGTATGTATGTATGTATGTATGTATGTATGTATGTATGTATGTATGTATGTATGTATGTATGTATGTATGTATGTATGTATGTATATATATATATATATATATATATATATATATATACACGTGTGTGTGTGTGTATGTATGTATATGTATGTGTATGTGTGCACGTGTGTGTATATGTGTGTGTGTGTGTGTGTGTGTGTGTGGAATCATGAAATTTTACATAGTATAATTGAACGATACTTGCATAACATCCTAATGCTCAATTGACAACAATTTAGAACATGCTACATCATTAACTAGCTACGGCACATAATACATTCGATCATAGAGGATAGATTAAAACCATAGACCGTAAAGTGACCAACATGAACTCTCACAAGGGGCAAAGCTCCATATCCTACAGGTTACAAGAAAGATGATGCTTTTCATGCTCAGCTGCAATAAGTTATCATGTTGTGCAGGCTTCAAAATAACGACCTGGATCATATTATTTTAGGACCTAAAAAAAAATATGCCAAAGTGTATAAATTTTCCTGTCAGGAATTAATTTGCTCCAAATTTTTTTTTTTAATTGAGAGGTTGAAAATTGAGAATTTGTCGCACTGTTGACTTTGAGCTATACCAGTGAAAATATGTCAGGTAATGAAAGGCATAGTCTAGGATCTGCGGTACCCAGCAGAAACATAAAGTGTTTCATCTCCAAAACCTGTGCCCCAAAATGTTTAAAGGCCCAATCTTGCGCCGATATGAAGTGCTCTATGCAATTCTAGGATTCAACACATGGTACAATGAGTAGCAATGGCAAGGCGCAAAGGCTGAGGGCAGTTCCACCTCGGACCAATATGTAGCAATGGGCAACATACAAAAACTGTTCAAATAGATGTCCAAAGCTACAACCTGGTCTAGTAAATGAATTATGTTGGTCTCGTCCTTGAAACCAGTGTTGATCATAGCCAAATATGAATAAAAGACAAGTCCACGATATCAAGACCTTTGGTACAGCCAAGCTGAAGCATAACTGAGTTCTGATTGGTTTCCTGGTTGGTTCTACAAGCAAACATACAGCATATGCATATGCATACACATGCATATAGACAACTGTGCATGCCTAAACAAATATGCATAAAGATATTGACATCCACATGAACACCCCTGTAGCAGAGCACATCCAGACATGCATGCACAATCTACTCAAGTGTATCGTTATGTTGACAAAACGTAAGGAAACTCATAGTGGCTAGACATGCCATGGTTAAAGAAGGCTTTATCTAGAGTGTGATCTACTTTAATGTATAGATATAGCACTCATAAAGCTCAGAATACTTGGTAAAACCAATAGAGAGAGCAATCAGAAAAAGGAGCCTTGATCAGTCATGCAATAGTGTACAATGTTATGGTGATCCATATCATGCTACCTTGCTCTGACTGATGAAGCAAGCTCCTTTATTTGTTCAACAGTTTGTACACCAAATACATCATCATCTATTATTGCTTTGATAGCAGCATAAGCAACATCATCTACGCTAATAGGAGGTACAAGGAAGACATCTGATGCAGGCAATGATGAAAATGGCCTTGTAAATGTTTTTGTTACTCCTAGGACCTTTTCCAGAGGCTCTCCAAATGCATCAAGTGGGATATCAATTCCATTCACACGGCGTTTCCCATATATAAAACCAGGCCTCAATACAGTGCCTACAAGATCCCAATTTGGATATAAATTAAACATATGTAAAAGAACATTGATACAACTGACATGAGAAGTGAGATACCTGTAGTAGTAAATTTGGCCAGAACCTCAGCCTCTGCCCGTTTCTTCCCTGAGAAGTATCCCACTCCCTTGACAAAATCTGGGAAATTATAATCATGAACTGATATAAAAACAAATTTTCGAACACCTGCACCCACAGAAAATGATTTAGCAACAAAAACAGTTTCAGTTTGCTATCAACAAGGTTCACTTCGGACAAGGAATCCTAAGAATAACAGATACAAGTTATTAGATGTACAATTGCCAAAATGTAAACACAAGAGTGTGTTGATTTTTGAGGTGTTCAAATATAAAACAGATACAAGAAGCAACCTTACAAAATAAATAAAAGCTGACTTATTGATTACATATGAGTTCAAAGATACATCAAATTGATAAAACTGAGCAACTGACAAATCTAAATTTAAACATTCTCATAGCAATGAATCTATGACATTAAAAAATCCAACATAAACGTGGAAAAAATTTTACCATAAACATGAATATATTTGTTACAGATAAATCCTGCTGCAGACAACATAGGAGTTGATATTGATAAGAGACAAATCTTGAGGCCGAAGCTAACAACATTTGAACGTGAGATTCTACTAAGAAACAAGAGTAAGATGCTGAAGCTAGGGTAAATGCCTAACATGAATGAGCTGACTAGTAAAAGATCACTGAAGCACGAGTTTATGAGCCGAACCATAGGCAAACATGTCCATAAGAGAGGCTACTGTGCCCTAGTTGATGTATCTGACAAGAAACATAACAAATCTAAAGCTGAATGGGTTACATGGCCACAGAAGTATAAGTGCAGAAGATGATGAGGACTAGATAACTAGACAAAGCTGGTGAATCCATTCAAACTGACACCAACATAAAGAGAACCAGGAACAAAAAAGGTACGAGACAGAGACCAGAGGTGGAGAAAACTGCTTCAGCAATTTGATGCAGCCATTCTGGGACGTGTGCCAGCTGCTTCTGATGACAAATGGACTGTGTCACGTGAACTGAAGTGAAAAGCTACCCTGTCTATACGTGACTTTAAGCTAAGAATAGCATAGAAGATAAGTCCCATTCTTTTAACAAAAAGTCAATGACTTAAAAGATAGAAATTTGGGTCATGCATGTGCCCTCTAATAGAATAAATGATTGCCCATCCTTGTACATATGAGCACATAAATATGAAAAATAAGTCCCAGAGTGACATTTGACCATGCCACATCTGAAACATCTTTGAGAACTACTAAGCAGGCCATCCCCACATGAAAACCTAAAACAATTTCCAATAGGGTTGCCTTTGCAGGCAGTAACTAAGCAGTGAATCTGAAAATGCTGCTCTCAAAAGTTTTCCCACATAGGTTGCTCCAAAATGTACATAGCTTGGAATTAAGGAAAGTAATTCTGATATAGATTGAGCATGGCCCACGTTTCATTGTTGCAGCAGTGGCATGTCAGGACAGAAATTTTATACCTTTTCCCTAACCAGAATTAAAGGCTGTATTGACATCACACAGTCCAAGGTAATGGCTTTGGAGTGAAGTGCCCAGAAGCCATTCGGCACTAAAAATGGTTACAGTTACAGATTCCCATTCAATTTAACACCAGTTCCGAGCTGAATGAATAGAGAGCACCACAAGGTTATTTGGAGTAAATGAGCTATGTTATGTATTTGAGAGTTTATTGCCTACCTGCTTGGCTTCTAATGGAAAGTTTCATCCATGACGTGTGCATGTGCGTGCATGCGTGTGTTCTTCTTGTCTGTTCAAAGAGATAAATTCAAGAAGCACAACAGAAAAATCACAAGAGGATGTATTATACACATTAAAAGCGAGATGCAAAGAGATAGCAATGATGGGCACTGAGAATTGTATGCTTTAATATGAACACCTTAAAATAGACCAAATGACCCAACTAAAACAAACAACTCCACCTTGTGCTTTAGTATGAACATGTCAAAATTGACTACAACTAAAACAGACAATCAATAAAGACATAAATAAACAGGCCTAGCAATCTTACGAGTCAAAAAAAATAACAGGCCCAATGCATAGAAAGGCACTGAAAAGTGTATGCACAGCTCACACAAGCATTTTAAAGTCCCACAATCTTGTGGTAAATGGGAAATCTAACCAAATATAAGACCCTTTGTCAACTCTACCAGGCTCCTGTGCAAACAGTTCAGCTATAATTAAGTGACTGAAGGAATAAAGAAATGTTTGCCCTTGTTTACATGTCACTTTGAATTAGCACAATTGAAAAACCCCAAGTGGATGTGATAAACGAAGTCTACATTGAGTCTTGACCAAGTGATCCAAGGATTAAAAAACTGCAAAAAGAAAACAAAAGATTAGGTAAAGAATCATATGCATACAAGCACCTGATGTCCAAGACAGACATGGGTTATCATCGGTTATGTAAATTGTACATAAAGCTTGCAAAAGTTACAATAATTGATGTTTAAAGTTCAAGCTAACATATATGCCCCCAAACCACGTGAGTATGAGAGATAAAAGCAATCACAGATAGCCTGTGAAATGAAATTGAAATCAAGTCATTCAAATTCAAAGTTGATAAAAAAAAATAAGTAATATTTACACACCCAAAATTTTGTGCCTTCTTTTTCAAAAGTCATATGGCATATGCAATGGTTGACTAGATGGCTGTTGATATATTTAGGTAGTGATGTGTGTGAACACTCTAGGACCGCCGGGGCACTTTTTTCCCTCTTTAGGAGGTCTTTTCCCCAGCTTGTATATAAGCCTATTGCCCTAACGGGCTACTTATCTTTGTACATTCTAGTGGTAATACATTCAGTATTGTGTGTTGTGCTCCAAGCTTCTTCTTCTTCCTTGTGCTGGCACGCTTCCGCATACGTCTAACTCCAACAATTGGTATCAGAGCATGTCGCCACTTCATCTAGGGCGTCGTCGAAACCTCTCCGCTTGCAATCTTAGAGTCTCACGAAATTTGATGAGCATATTCAAGGTGTTTCAGCTCGTTTCGGCCTCCGAACGCACTATCGAAGCACTTGTGCAGGCTATTTCATCTTTATGTGCCAAAGATATATACCAATTTTGGTTCGCCAGTATAAGCATCTCGAAGTCTGCTACAATTCTAGCGGAACTCGTTTGGGTAGTTCTATTCAACTTTTTCAGATACAGTCTTTTTCTGCATCAAGGTATTTTAGTCAGTGGCCATGGCTGAAAGCAGTGATATATTCCGTATGTTGGCGGTTAAGGATAAGTTGGATGGTACCGATTATCCATTGTGGGCTTATATGATGTGACATGTATTGGTTGCAAAAGGACTGTGGAACATTGTGCTGTGTATTGAAAGACATCCTGTTACACCTGCGAGTACAAGTACTGTAAATACAGGTACCGAAGCTGATGCAGATGGTGTCGAAGATCGTGATATTCTGCAAATTCCTGTTCCTATTGTTATTTCTGTTGCACCTACTGCACAGCAAATTTGTTGGGATGGCAGAGATGCTCAAGCACATGCATTGATAGCCTTGTCTGTCAAACGTGCCATTATTCCTCACATTTGTGCTTGCAGAACAGCTAAGGATGCTTAAGGATGCTTGAGATACACTTACCACATTATACCAAGCTAGGAATGAGACTCGTGTTGCTTACTTTCGAAAACAGATGGAGAGTGAGCACATGAATGAAGGTGATTCTATGGACAATTTTCTGACAAAGATCAAGGATTTGAAGGATCAGTTGTTCTGCAGATCAAGTCCTTCCTGATAGTTCACTTGTGCAGATGGTTATGAATGGTCTTCCAAACTCATATTAGAATTTTGCTTCTACTCTTCGTTTGATGATGAACGGCAATCCAAATGCCTTAACATTTGAAGAGTTAGTTTCTGTTTTGTTGCAGGAAGATCAATCTAGGCAGAACATGTCTATTATGCATGTTGCAGATCAAGCTTTCCTGGCTAGTCAGAAGGGCAAAGGAAAATGGAGCTCTTCTACTAGTAAGCAGAAATCTAATAATTCTGCACAATCGAGGAAGGAAGACAGAGATGAAAAGAAATCAGAAAAGAAGAAATTTTTTGCAAATACTTTGCAAATACTGTAAAGCAAATGATCATGCCATTAAGAGTTGTCCAAAATTGGCCGCTAAAGAGGCAAAGAAGAAAGAGGCCGGAATGGTTGTTGGAGAGGCCTCTACACCGAAAACAGAGTATGCTAATCTTGTGCAAGATGAAGAATGTTTGTTTACTACTGTTTGCAATGAAGAAATCAGAAAAGCAAAAATATTTTGCAAATACTGTAAAGCAAATGATCATGTCATTAAGAGTTGTCCAAAACTGGCGGCTAAAGAGGCAAAGAAGAAGGAGGCCGAAATGGTTGTTGCAGAGGCCTCTACACCGAAAACAGAGTCTCCTAATCTTGTGCAGGATGAAGAATGTTCGTTTACTACTGTAATCAGTTTTGATCCATCTACTCATGAAGAGTGCATGTCTGCAATAGACTCGGATGTTTGGCACTTTGATATTGGGGCGAAAAAACATATTACCTTGCAGTGCAGTTTCTTCTCTTCACTCGAGTCTATCCCTACAGGGAATACTGTTACATGCGCAAACAACTCCTCTTATCCTGTTATGGGAGTCGGTAAGATCATTCTGACTACTACTAATGGTAGCTCGTTCACTTTGTTAGATACTTTATTTGTGTCAGGGATCAAGAAAAATCTGTTATCAGTTTCGGCTTTAGCCAAAATTGGCTTGGTTATGAAATTTATTGATGACAGGTGTACAGTTCATGATCTGTCAAATGGCGATGTGATTATTGCTTCTGGCATTTTATCTCGGCTGTATAAGCTCATAGATTATGAAAAATCTATGAATGATTCAGCATGTGCAGTACATGATTCTCAGAAGATGTCAGATGCAAAGCTTTGGCATGCACGCTTTGGTCATCTGAATTTTGCTAGTTTACTATGCATGCAGAGATCTGAAATGGTGTCCTCTTTGCCCAAACTTGAGGCACCTGATAAACATGTATGTGAAGGCTGTACTTTGGGCAAAATGAAGCTTTCCTCATTCTCAAAAGATGGTTCTGTTCGAGCTACACGAAAATTGCAGCTTTCACAGTGATATCTGTGGTCCTATGCAGACATCCTCTTTTAGAAATTATCTTTACTTCGTGACTTCCATTGATGATTTTTCTAGACATGGATGAGTATATCCATTGAAAGCAAAGTCCCAAGTGTTTACGTGCTTCAAAAAATTTCTGGTTTTGGCTGGAAATCTTTCAGCATGTAAAATGGTCATCCTCCGTTCTGATCGAGGGGGGGGAATATATGTCTTTTGACTTTAATGCATTTTTGGCTGAACGTGGGTAAAACATCAGTGTACAGTGCCATATACACCTCAACAGAATGGAGTTGCTGAACGGAAGAACAGGTCACTCATGGAGATGGTGATGTGTATGGTCAAGAGTCAAGCTTTACCACATAGTTTTTGGCTTGAGGTTATTATGTGTGCAGCATATGTACTTAAGAGGTGTCCCACCAAAGCGCTACAGTCTATCACTTCATATGAGGTTTTGCATGGTCACAAGCCATCTGTTGCTCATCTTTGTTTTTGGTTGTCTGGCATATGCATTAATGTCTAAACAACATCGTAGAAAATTGGACGATAAAGAAGTAAAATGTATTTTTGTTGGGTACAGTTCTGAAAGCAAAGGCTATCGTCTGCATCATCCACAGACTAAACCCATTCTGGTTAGCCGTCATTTTGTTTTTGTGGAAGATGCTATTCCGCCCTTACTTTCATGTACTAAGGAGACATCTGCTAGCTCCAAAGACATGTATGATACTTTGGCCTCTTTTTTACAGGTTGACGGTCTAGTGTTGGTTCTAATGAGGCAACTTCTAAGCCTTTGCAGGTTTCATGTGATGATGCAGATCATTCCATTTCTGATGCAAATTTGCATGATGCATTTGCATGCTGCACTTGTTGATGAGAGCTGATATTGAGCAAGCAAAAACTATGCCAAAATGGGTGGTGCAAACTTTGCGTGACCGCAAATTAGATGCACCTTTGTCATATCGTACTCGATCAAGCTCTCATAGTGCCTCTTTTGCATCATATTGCTATGTTATGGCTGCAACTAGTCTCTGTGACGAGACTGAACCTGTTTCGTTTGATGAAGAACAAAATTCTGAACATTGGATGGCTGCAATGCAATCTGAATATGATGCTATCACGAAAAATGGTACCTGGTCGTTATGTGACTTGCCTCCTGGCAAGAAGGCCATTGGCACTAAGTGGGTATACAAGGTGAAGCGTAAACCTGATGGAACAGTTGACATATATAAAGCTAGGCTTGTTACAAAGGGTTATGCGTATGAAAGAGGCATTGATTTTGATGAAACCTTTGCTCCTACTTGCTAAATGACTACCATTCGTAGCATCTGTGCACTTGCAGCTCATCATGGTTGGAATGTACACCAGTTGGACATTGAAACAGCATTTCTGAATGGTGACTTGCATGAAGAAGTGTATGTTTTTCAGCCCCGTGGCTTTGTGCAAAAAGGGCATGAAAACAGGTGTGCAGGTTAAAGAAGGCAATATATGATTTAAAGCAAGCACCACGTGCTTGGTATGAAAAGATACATGCCTATCTGATTGCACATGGTTTTGAGAATAGTCCAGCTGAAAGCACCTTATATGTTAAGCGTGCTGATGATGTGCTTCTTATCATTGGGGTGTATGTTGATGACATGCTGCTCAGTGGTCCTCATGACATGCATATTGCTGATTTTAACGCTGATTTGGATGCCTCATTTGAGATGACTGATTTGGGGCATTTGCATCACTATTTGAGCATTCCGTTTATGCAAGTTGATGGTGGAATGGCTTTGTGTCAAACAAAATATATTGACACATTATTGCAACGTTTTGGCCTTGAAGACTGTAAGCCTATTGCCACTCCTATGGAGACAAGTTTACGATTGAGTCCTCATGATGCTGGAGATGCATTTGATGCTTTTCTCTATCAACAAGTTGTTGGATGCTTGATTTACTTATGCATTACTCTGGCCAGATATTCAGTTTGTTGTTAGACAGATGCGTAGGTTTATGCATTGCCCAAGTGTCAAGCATTAGCAAGCGGTTAAGTGCATCTTTCGCTACTTGAGTGGTACCCGACTACTTAGATTGTTTTATCCCAAGGGTGGATCACTACCGCCATATTTGCATGCTTTTTCTAACAGTGATTGAGCTGGTTGCTATGACACTCGTGTATCCACCAGTGGTTTTTGCTTCATGCTTGGTAGCTCATGTATATCTTGGTTGAGCAAGAAGGAGCCTACTGTGGCCACTTCCAATTGTGAGGCTGAGTATAGGGAAGCTTTCACGACGACTGTTGAGTGTGTGTGGCTCAGATTCCTTACGGCTGATTTGGGTGTTGGTCAGTCTTCTTCTACCACCATCTTCACTAATAGTAAGAGCACATTGACAGTTGCGAGGGACCCTGTGTTCCATGCTCGCACTAAGCACATTTGAGGTGCATTATCATTATGTCAAGAAGAGGTTCTCTGTTGGGGAGATCAGCTTGGCATATGTGCCCACAAAGGAGAACATTGAAGACCTTTTTACGAAGGCTCTGCCTCGGGAGAAGTTTGAAGCTTTCCGCAAAGCTTTGGGCTTACTTCCTTTTGTGGATTGATTCCACATAGCTTTGCACTTCTTTATATATGGGTGCAAGCTCCTTGTTCACCGCATCACTCCCAAAGGGGATTTGTTGATATATTTAGGTAGTGATGTATGTGAACACTCTAGGATTGCCGGGGCACTTTATTCCCTCTTTAGGAGGTTTTTTTTCCCCGGCTTGTATATACGCCTATTGCCCTAACGGGCTACTTATCTTTGTACATTCTAGTGGTAATACATTCAGTATTGTGTGTTGTGCTCCAAGCTTCTTCTTCTTCCTTGTGTTGTTCGCATGCTTCTGCAGACATCTAACTACAACAATGGCATCCAAACTTATGACGAGCTAAACCAAGATAGTTGATGCAGACTCAAACAAAGTGACAATGATGAAGATGACATCACAAGATGAGGATGTCCAATTCACTTCATTCACTTTCATGCAAGTGAGATCTTTCTTCACTCCGACATACAATATTATATGAAATTTATTAAATTTTCAAGGGCTCATTCACTCTGATTTCCACAATTCTTGATTATCACCTTGTGTGGTGGTTCAAATCTCATCCACTTTTAACACAGTTTTAAAAGAACCAGATTTTCCATACTTTTCTTATTTTTGACATACTTCGATGGTTTAAAATGGATTAGATTTTAGTAAAAATTCTTTTCCTAATACATATTTTCTAAAAATAAATGTTTCTTCCAATGGCATTAATTTTAAGAATTGTTTCCTAACACACATTTTTAAAAGGTTTGACATACGTTTCATTGCATTCCCTTTTGCACCGTCATAAACATCATAGACATTGTATTATGATGTTTAGCATACATCTTGCACCTATGTAAACATTGTGTCAAAAAAGAAGCTACCACATGTGCAAAAATCAGAATTTATGGAAACAACATAGAAGAGAGACTAAAAAACAAAAGAATTAAGATAAGATGAAGAGCATGACCTTCTTACTAAAATCCTTGACAAAGAAGTATAAGTCAACTCCTCCCAAGAGGGAAGTTACAAGTGTTTCTCTATATGAAATATTGTTGTTATGTTTATTTTTTTCTGGAAAGAGTTTGATTTTACACAAAAGGTATACTATTGTCACGTTATATGTTATGCGTTTCTATTGTCAATGGTCTGTTATTGCATCCTTTCATTAAAGAGAAAGAAGTGAGGTTGTTTTTCCAAGATTATGGAGAAGTGTGTTCATTTTCTCTAAGTTCTCATTGAATTGGACTCACAATAAATTTTTGACATGGACTTATAAGAAGTGTTTGAATAAGATTAAGCCCCAATGAGCAAGTCTTACAAGTTTGATTTTAAAAGAATGAGGCAAAGTTCTTTCATCAAGTAGAGGAATTTGAAGTTTGATACCCAATGGAGGGTAGCAAAAATAAGGTTAGTGAGCTCATTTGTACGTTTTTTACTTCTAGATTGCAAGTACAAAATGGTACTTCTTAGGATGACGAGGGTGTGGAAAATGAATTCTTCCATATATGTTCAAGTAAAAGAGCCAATATATAATTGAGCCCTCAAGACTTGTTTTCCATTGCAAAAGATGGCCCGTGGAGCTCTAATGTGTATGCAGCAAAAAAACACTCAAACCTTTGAACTTGACCAACAATGATGAGATTTCTGTCATTCTAAATATAAGCGAGCCGAAATGATCACCATTTCCACAAGACTCAGAAACGCTAAGGGAGTAATTTCTCCAAAACTTGATTTCTCCAACAATGGTACGCACTAAAATCAAATGAAAGCCAGCCCTTTACAACCATTAATTCATACAGCCACGAGATTTCAGGTTGAACTTCAAAGTTCTGCCTTCTTGTAAAATATTAAAAAATATTTTACCCCAAAAGGTTCAGTATGGCCTACAAACAAAGTTTTCGTTACTCCTTCGATTAAGATAAAACAGGCCATTGCAAAAAATAATACACATTAACAATTCAAAAGACATAAACTGCAGGAATGGTGCTTAAGATTCACAACAATGACCCATTCAAACACAAAAAAGGTGCCTCGATTATGCTGTGTAGGACCTGCATTGCATGCAGCATTGATTGCTAGCACATTTGCTTCACCATTTATCTGTTCCATTTGTTCATTAGTTCCAAAGCCCCCAATAGTGGAAACAACAGCTGTGACTCCATTCAGAAGACTATCCCAGTCTGTATTGAATACATCACCTACAAAAAATGATTCATGAAACAAAAAAATCTTCCATCAACCATCATCTCAAAAAAGCATAACATGAGAAATACAAGAAAAGATGTGCATGTAGGATCATCAACCCAGCTTACTTACCTGCAATCCAAGTAACTTGGTCCGACCAAGTATCAGTATAGGAAGGCCTTCCTGATCTATACAGGGATAGCTTAGCCCAGGAACTAGCTTAAAATTTATTAAAAAATAAAAGGTGGACAAGGAAATCAATGGCATACCTGCTAAGAGAGACAACTTCTATTCCTTGCCCAACAGCTGCCTTACAGACAGCAGAGCCGACAAAACCACTACCACCAAGAACTAGTATCTGCAGTCATGCATCATATAATTAAGCATTTGATACTTGCATAGCAAAAACTTTTCTCTTCAAGTAACAGAGCATAGCATACCCTGAAAACTGATCCAGATGCTACGGCAATGAGATTCAGCATAAACATGTAAGTGTATATAGATGAAGCCAGGTAAAACCCAAATTTACCCAAAAAGAAAACTTCAGTTATAAGCTCATGGCAATCAACTACAACACTAGAACAGTTAGCTCCATCATGCATCATAGTGACCAGATACTGTGGTATCCTAACATTGTTGAGGCCCAAAAGTGGGTGCAGAAATAAGAGAGGCATGCTCACACCCCCAATCACATGCATAAACATAGACAATAGCATGAGCTCATAGAAAACTTCATGAAAATAGTTTCTGTCATCCTTTCAAAGTGCAAAGTAGACTCGGCCATAATGCAGCCTGGCACAAGGAAAAAGTGAAAGAAATAAAATTATAGCAATTAAAGCATACTTGGCAGGGTATACACACCTCTCGACCATATGCAACTACAACAAAAGCACTAGGTAAACGCTGCAAGTACACTAGCACAAATGTTTGTTGGTATTCTAAGGTCTGAATACCATATGTTGGAAGTGGTAGTGGGCCACAATAACAATATATCACAGGTTTACAAGATCTTCCGACAAATGAACCTTAACATACACACCTTAAGACTCAAAAATAGATGAGTGAAAAATAGATGAGTGAGAGATAGAGAGAATAGACTACATTTCAAGTGTAACGGTACGCTATGAGGCTCACCTACACTATCTATATTCCAATGTCAAATTACAATGTGTGAATATGATACAAACTGACAATATCTTTATCTAGGCAGAAATAGGAACTAGATACAAGAGATCGTGTGCCTAAGAGGTATGAAGAGTGTGTGTGTGTGAGAATATGGAAAATACGAACAATTTAGAACTGTTTTACAGCAAACCCAAATTCTCATCAACCTAAATCAGAAACGAGTGACCTAGCAAGTAAGGACGGAAATAGACTTGCTACTCGCAGTAACTCAGCAATTGATGCTAATAGTAAGCTAGCAAAATCTCCTCCAAATAATCACCAAGATGTAGACTACAACTCCTCCAAAAGTTTGAGAACTCCACCTCCAAGATGGCCTCCAAAGATCTTCTCCAAGATCTTGATCACCTCCTTCTCCTTAGCCTTGAGCACTTGAGAGACTTGAATGATACTAAACAAAAGGCCAAAGCCTTGCTTATATAGCTTTGTTACTCTTCCAAAAGCTCTTTGAAATGCATGTAAAAAAGCTATGATTCTTCTATCGGAAAACTACGAGCGTTCATGAATAGCCAAAAACAAATTATTGCAAAAGCGATCCGTCGTCATATGCTTTTGCAAAATACTTTTTGAAAAGCAAAAATTCGTACGCTGCTGTTCATGGAAATTGAACCCGTATGGGCTCTTTGAAAGTGTCTTGTTGTAGCCACGCTGTCAACATCACTTTCTTGTACACAAGAACTTGAACAAAATTACATATGTCGTATTCTGAGGAGTTTTGGGACTTTTGTGATCATTGTTTCTAACAATCCCCCCTTCAATGTCACAATGGTACAAGGTTCAATAACCTTCAATACTTATGATATCTGCAAATATCTTCCACTGAATCTTGAGTTGATTGTGTATGAACTTGTTTACTTGAGAAACTGCAAACTGAATGTCTTGATGTGTATTACATAGATATATCAAGCAACCAATTGCTTGACTATATAATGTAGCATCAACTGGTTCTGAATCTACTACCAATTGTAATAACAAATTAACATCCATAGGTGTTTGCATAGGCTTGGAATTTATCATCTCAAACCTTTCCAATAATTTCTCAATGTATTTCTGTTGTGTCATGTAGATACACTTATCTTTGTACTTGAAGTGAATCTAGGATTTGTGATAATCAAGTCACTTTGTAGTGCATCTTGAACACTAGTTGGTTCATTCTCAACTGAAGTAAGAGCTAAAACATTATGAATCTCAAAATGTTCTGCATAATTTACCTGGTCTCCTTGTTGTCTCCTGGTCTAACTTCTGGTTCTTCCAGTGTCTTCTTTTATACCACTATCCTTCCAAGTTTGATATAATCACTTTGGTGTATTCCTGAAAAGTGGTGGTATATCTTCTAGTTCTTCAGTATCTCTTTCTTCTGGAACTCTGGAACCTTCTCCAACTTCATAAGTCGGAACTTCAAGAGGTACTGATGATGGACTAGGTACTGATGTAGGTAATGAAATTCTCTCTTCACCTATATCTTTTAGGATTTGAAGCTCATCACCCTCCTTGTATATATATATATAAGTATCCAAATTCCTTCTGAAAAATGCATAGTCATCTGCCTTTATGAAATTTGGAATCTCTTCCTTCTTATCATAAATTTGACTTTCTACAATATATGCATTGCATGAGAGTAGGATATCACCTGTATCTGGATTATAGACTTTGTATCCTTTGCTTTCAATTGCTTATGGGGAACAAAAACTTTGAAATAACTCACATTGGGTTGCTTCCCATAATAAGCTTCATAAGATGTGATGACCATCAAAGCTTTTGTGGAAGACCTATTCAAAATGTGATTAGTTGTATGTACTGCATCAAACCAAAACTTAGGAGAAAGCCTTTTGGATGACATCATAATACGCATCATCTCAACAAGTATCCTATTCTTTCTCTCTGCAACACCATTCTGTGCTGGAGTGTAAGCAATAGTGAGTTGATGAGAGATACCTTTGTCTTCGAGAAAAGATTCAATCTTTAGACATGTACTCTCCTCCTCTATCACTTCTCAAAATCTGGATCTTTGACTGACTTTCATTTTCAACCATAGCTAAGAACTTCTTGAAAGTAGGAAAAACCTCTGACTTCACTTTAAGACCGTAAATCCATGAATATTAGGAGAAATCATCTAAGAACATAACAAAGTACATGTAACCTTGAATAGAATGTGTTCTCATCGGACGATTCACATCTGAATGTATGATCTGCAACTTCCTTGTGGCCGTGATAAATCCATGTTTCTTGAAAGGTAGTTTGTGAGGCTTTCCTTCGAGACATCCTTCACATGATTCTGCATCATCTGGTAAAGCAAAAGTAGGCAAACTCTCCACCATACCTTGATCTTTGATATGCTTCGAGCTATGTAACTGATATGACCAAATCTAGCATGCCATAACTTCATGTTCTCCTTAGGTGTAGTAGACCTAATAACATTAGCATGACTTATTTTGGATAACACAAACATACCACTTCTGTTTTCACCTTGAAGTAGACAATGCTCCTCATCAGGTGAGAGGATCTAACATGAATCTTTCTTAAAAACTACTTTATAACCATCTGACAAGAAAGTTGAGATAGAGAGCAAATTCATCTTTATTTTTGGAACATAAAGAACATTGGAAATTGTGAAATTTCCACTTGCTCTGGACTTAAGGTTCACTTCTCCAATACCAACAACATCTAAATCATGACCATCTGCAATGGTCACTCTTCTCTTTGAAGAGTTAGAAAGTGAGGAAAATACCTTTCTACAACCTGTCATATGCTTAGTAGGTCCAGAATCAAAAATCCAAGGATTAACTGAAATTGCATTTAATGCTACCTGATCAAAAGCTACTTCTTCCATAGTCGCACATGCATATCTTCAACATTATTACCTGATGCTTTTTTCTTCTCATTAAAAACCGTTGCTTTGCATTCTGCTATGTAATGACCTGGTTTCTTATAGTAATGACATACTCCTTTCTTTGAATCAGATGTAGTCCAAGAATTTTCTTTGGGTGTAGAGGAAGCATTAGGGGTAGGACTGGAAAACTTAGGATTAGAATATTTACTTTCCTTATTGGATTGCTGAATCTTCTTCTCCTTTGTCTCCTTTTTCTTTTTTCCCTTTGACGATGATAACATAGCTTCATCATTCTTTTCCATACCCTTTTGTTGATCTTCATCTTGAAATAACAGGAACTGTAGCTCTTCAAATGAAACTTCTCTATCTCTTGTATACAGAGATAAACAAGTAACAAAAGCACGATATGTAGATGGAAGTGAGTTTAGAAGTGTGTTTACCATCTCTTCATCTGAAATGTTTACTCCAACATTGAGTAACTGATCTCGTAAATCTTTAAGCTTTAAAATATGTGTCTGAACCCATTCACCAACTTTCATCCTTGTGTTGGCTAGTTGTCTCCTTAGATGAGCTTTTCTAGCAGGGTTTGTGCTTTGATAAAGATTCTCTAACTCCAACTAAGTTTGACGAGAGGTTTTGCATGACCTGATTTGAGGTATAATACACCTCTTGACTCCCATAGCAATATATGAAAGTGCTAAAGCATCCCTTGAATCCCATCTGGATTGCACTTCTGTAAGAAGTAATCTGGTAGTAGTACGGACTCCTGATGATTAAGAGTTTCTTTTTCTTCACTAACCTCCTCTTGAGCAGAAATAGGAACAGCAGGTCTTCTAGAAGATGAAGCAACATCTTCTCCAACTTGTCTTGGCCTTGGATAAGTGCCATTGACAATATTCCATAAGTCCTTTGATACTAACAGATTCATCATCATAAAACTCCACATTGGATAATTAGACATGCCCTCAAGCTTGTCTTCATTCTCAAGTCTATAGTCACTCATCTTATTAAGGGTGTATGTCAACTAAGCTCTGATACCAAATGTTGGTATTCTAAGGTCTGAATACCATATGTTGGAAGTGGTAGTGGGCCACGATAACAATATATCATAGGTTTACAGGATCTTCCAACAAATGGACCTTAACGTATACACCTTAAGACTCAAAAATAGGGAATAGACGAGATTTCAAGTGTAACGGTAAGCTATGAGGCTCACCTACACTATCTATATTCCAATGTCAAAATACAATGTGTGCATATGATACAAACTGACAATATCTTTATCTAGGCAGAAATAGGAACTAGATACAACAGATTGTGTGCCTAAGAGGTATGAAGAGTGTGTGTGTGTGATAATATGGAGAATACGAACAGTTTAGAACTGTTTTACAGTAAAGCCAAATTCTGATCAACCTAAATCAGAAACGAGTGACCTAGCAAGTAAGAACGGAAATAGACTTGCTACTCAGAGTATCTCAGCAACTGATGCTGATGGTAAGCTGGCAGAATCTCCTCCAAATTATCACCAAGATGTAGACCACAACTCCTCCAAGAGTTTGAGAACTCCACCTCCAAGATGGCCTCCAAAGGTCTTCTCCAAGATCTTGATCACCTCCTTCTCCTTAGCCTTGAGCACTTGAGAGACTTGAGTGATACTAAACAAAAGGCCAAAGCCTTGCTTATATAGCTTTGTTACTCTTCCAAAAGCTCTTTGAAATGCATGTAGAAAAGTTACGATT
The DNA here is from genome assembly GCA_020310875.1 of Ceratopteris richardii. Classification (NCBI taxonomy): domain Eukaryota; kingdom Viridiplantae; phylum Streptophyta; class Polypodiopsida; order Polypodiales; family Pteridaceae; genus Ceratopteris; species Ceratopteris richardii. Next base: position 183,989,495 of record CM035407.1, read on the forward strand.
CTTCTATCGGAAAACTACGATCATTCATGAATAGCCAAAAACAAATTATTGCGAAAGCGATCCGTCCTCGTATGCTTTTGCAAAATACTTTTTGAAAAGCAAAAGTTTGTACGTTGTTGTTCATGGGAATCGAACCCGTATTGGCTCTTTGAAAGTGTCTTGTTGTAGCCACGTTGTCAACATCACTTTCTTGTACACAAGAACTTGAACAAAATTACATATGTCGTATTCTGACGCATTTTGGGACTTTTGTGATCATTGTTTCTAACAATGTTAGCATGCATTTGAATGAATCTGAATAAGCCACCAAAGGCTGGGATATATTATTGTGTTCATGACTTGGAAACCTTACTAAAGGTAATAAAACAAAAAATCTGCACCTAAAAACTTATCATAAATCAGCTTAATTAAAGCAATAATGCAGAGAATCTTTTTATCAAACTTTTTTACATATAAAACAAACTTTCAATCACAATAAAACTACTTTTTATACAAAAACATTGAGTTTAAAACATAAAATCCCTCATTTCATCGATTCATGGCATTTGTATTTCTAAAACTTTGATAATGAAGATCTCTTACACATGAAGTCATCTTTGGATAATCCTTCTACTCCTAAAGTTAAACTTTGCTGATGTTGATTCTTTGGCCAACCCTTTGACCACACTTTGACTCAAATTTTGACACATAAGATACTCTCCAATGATGCCCAACACAGGTAGGAGTACATAAATGATCCGAATCTTGACGTCTATGCTAAAAATTGAATACCTTATCATCCATGTATATTAGCTTGCTTAAAACCCTGATTTTTGGATGAACGAATAAAGAGGGCCCCAAAACTGTTTTTTTCTCTCATATGTAGAAGCTCCAAAAATTCTTGCTCATGATCTTCATCGCAAATTTTTATGAAAATCTTTATGCTCCAGGTCTTAATTCTCTTCCCTCATCCCCCCCCTCCAGTTTCAAACATGAGTCATCCATAACCAATTTGGATGATTTTTATCACAGAGAATCAGATGCTACAACCTTTTGTAGTCTGTTTTGGTTTTCAGAGGCAGCGGGAGATGAGGCCAAACAAGATATAATGAAGCTTTTCATAAAGTGTGGCCTCTCTTTTACTGTTTCACGCACACCCGCATGGAAGGAAGCCATGGAGTTAGTGAGCACATTGGATATCGATGGAGCAGTCCTTCATATAAGGAGTTCACGACTAGCGAGCTACGCAAAACAAAGGATATAGTGTTGAAGAAGTTAGAGCCCATGATGGGCACATGGAAGAAGTATGGATGCATTATTATGTGTGATGGATGGACAAACATCAAGAAAAGGAATGTATATAACATACTAGTGCATTGTTGCAAAGGCACTATGTTCCTTCATGCCATTGATGCATCACAAGCTCGACTTACAATGACACGTATGTATAGCTGAAATTTCAAGTTTTAATTTTAAGATATGCATTTGAATTTTGCATATGCTATATATATGTATTATGTATGTACATGGCACATGCACATTGCATGTATATTGTATTTTTACTTGTATATACTATACAATATGCAATGTGCATCATGCATGTGCATTGCACCATCATCCATGGAGCATGCTACATGGTCATGCATCATGCATCATGCATGTGCCATGCATCTATTGTAATGTATGTAATATGTACAATATAAAGTGACAAGTCTTTTCATATATGCCATATGGTTCATTTGGTGTAATTTTTGTCTCATAGGTGAGTTTATATATGGTCATATCTACAAGGCTATTTTGGATGTCGGTCAAACGAATGTTGTGGAGGTCATTACCGACAATGGAAGTAACTTTGTGGCCATGGGTAGATTGTTAGAGGCAGAGTTTCCCTCCATTGTGTGGACCTCGTGTGCCGCACATAGCATTGATCTTTTGATAGAGGATCTTGGAAAGATCCCTTGGATTCATTCTATTTCTAATTTTTCCACCTACCGTCAGGTGGTCTCTTTGTTTCACTATTAGCTGTTTTCAGAACTGCAACGTAAGTCCTTGTGAAAGGAACTAGAGCACATGAGCCCTCTTCCATACAAAGAAGAGGAACAGACTATCTACATCGAAGTTGGAGTGGCTAGTTTATTGCCACTGCAACTTGCGTCTCTTGGACAGCGGCGGCCATACAGGAGATATAAGGGAGGTCAACATGGATACAGTAGATATAAAGAAAGTGAGAGATATTCTAGATATTCCTCTAGAGAATCTCCACTTATATACCATGTTGTACCATGAGTTGACCTTACCTCAACATGATACCATATCATCTCACAGACGCAAAGGACCTAGCGGTAATGGTGGGGCATCCACTTGCAGCAGACCACATACCACTACTACTAGGCAAGATGATGATGATGATGATGATGATGATGATGATGATGATGATGATGAGAGTGATGATTTGTCATCTGACACCATGTCAAAGTGACAGAGTTTGATTATTGACATTTGAGACTTCGTGGTAGTGGTGGGGCATCCACTTGCAACAAACCACATACCACTACTACTAGGCAGGATGATGATGATGATGATGATGACGACGACGAGAGTGATGATTTGTCATCTGATACCATGCCAGAGTGACAGAGTTTGATTATTGACATTTGAGACTTTGACATTTCACATTTGATATTTGATATTTCATGATATGTATTTACTATTGCGATGACAATGGACACTTACCACGACTCACTTGTGACTTTATATTTATCATTTGCCATTTATGATTTATGCCAAGAGTCATGACTCATATGATTTATCAGTTGTCATAGTGATTCTCTATGTTTTTATTTTGATGTATCAACGATGATATGATCATGTGACATGCATGGTGCCAAGTGTTATGTTATGAATCATGATGTTTATTGTAATTTGTTAAAAGTTAGAAACTAGAAAGTTAGGTGTTAAATGTTATGATCATTATGTTGTTAGAATCTATGATGATGTTATGATTATTGATGTTAAATCTTATAATTTACGATGTATCATGATTCATGTGACATGCTAGATGTTATATAATCAGATCATCGAATGATAATTAATAGATGTAACATGTTAAAACTTTAATATTATGATCATGTGACATGAATGATATAATGAGTGACCACTAACCAATCATAAGTCCAAAGTCGTGAGTCGTGACTCATGACTCACTAGTCATGGCCAAGTTAGATTGATAATCTCTATTATATATGATATATCTAAAATTATAATATGTATTTTATGGTATATATAGTCATATCCCACCTTATTATATATCATCAAATCCAAAAAACCTAAAAAATACACATATAAATTTTGAAAAATAAATAACTTTATCGCAACGCCCACGTCAAGACATTGCCCTTGTTGCTAGCCCATTGTCGTTGCCGTTGGTAAATCGTTGCTTTTCACTATGGGCTATGGACGGCTACTCTTGCTCTTTGGTGAAGAGCCACTCTCCGTCCACCAATGAAAAGCCGTTCTCACTCCGCCTGTGAAAAGCCGCTCTCGCTCTTCCATTGAAAAGCCACTCTCACTCCATCAGTGAAAAGTCGCTCTTGCTCCGCCAATCAATGTTGCATTTTGACGGTCGTATTACCCGTATTGCATGCTTTGGCCCATATTTAACAGGTATATTATGATTTTAACCTTCAAGGATGACGTGGAAAAATTCCCCAAGCCCCGTCAAAATGCAAGGGAAAATTTTTACTTGCCTGTAAAAATGACGGGCAGTTCACACATTTGCCCGTCACTTATAGTCCAGATTCTAGAGGCTCCACCTGTTCTAACGCGTTGTAACGCCATAGGCTATGCCGCTGGACCGTCATGGTCTGCTGGACTCTGGAGCCTGGTCGCTGGAGGCTGCACTGTGGAGCACTGGCAGCTGCCCACTCTCCACATTTAGAAATTAGGGTTTATCAATCTTCAATCGACGATTGTGAAGATGTGATTCGTGAATCAAGCCCTTAGCTCGCGTTCAGAAATTAGGGTTTATTTCGAGAGTGACAGTCTACAAAGTCGATTCTCTGGACTCTGGAGTGTACTGAGTGAGTCGTGAGTCGACTGTCATGAGTCGTGACTCCTGAGTATGTGGCGTACCGACTTCCGACTGCCAAGTACTATATTAGGATGCTGCACGCATGACTTCCTCCAGGCTCCAACTCTTCGTGAAGCGTGTTGCTGCCTGCATAAGTGGTGAGTTGTGACTCCACAGGCTAGACTCTAGTCTCCAACTTCCAGCCCAAGTTCCAAGCAGAAAGACTCAAGCTCTTATGAGTCATTGCCATTTGTCATTGTCAGTGTGTCACTCTTCGTGAATCGTGACCACTAACACGAAGAGTCTTGCTCGAGAAGAAGCTATATGCTCAGCAGCCTACAGTCGGTCGATCTTCTACACCTACCTCTGTGCCAAGTATGGTATCAAGATCAAGGGTGTCCAGGTAATCCTCCAAGGCTCCCAGTGTCTGTGAAGCTTCTTCTACTGTTTATTTTTTTATTACTATTATGAGATTTTCTTTAGCATTAGAAGGATTTTGATATTTTGGGCATAGTTTGGGCATATGGATTGATTGTCAATTTCCTCATGTTGAGAGGAACAAGCTCATTGTTTTGATCTTGCTGCACCTAAATGTTGATCTTGGAGGTACTCGAAAGTTGTGTGTTGGTTTGGTGGTAGTGATGGATTGTTTTTGTTGTTGATCTAGCTGCACATAAATATGTATGAATGATAATTTTCACATATGTACGTATGCATCATAACCAATTTTTGAATCATTGCTTTTCTTGAAGTTATCTATCTTTTGCTTCCATGCTCAGCTTGTTCTAGTCTACAAAGTGCCTTCTTCATTTTGTATACTTTACCTTGAAAATGAATGTGATGCCTCAAACTTTGGTGGTTATAATTTATGACACATATACCACCTCAACCCAACGAGAATATATCATGCAAATAGTCTATGAAATGTGCAAAGCCTCATCATCTTTTTTTCTATTCCATTTTTGAAATTGTTATATACCAATGGTCACTCTTTTCAAAAGCATTGTCCTTATCTCAAACAAAATACACCCATCCTCTTGCTACTTGTCATTGACAATGAGTATGAAGTAGAAAGATCCTTTAGCATTATATTTTTCCACTACTTGTCATTGACAACGAGTATGAAGTAGAAAGATCCTTTAGCATTATATTTTTCCACTTAGACCGGCACTTTACTACATGATGATTATTATTGTGAAATAACATTTATTTCAAAGGAATAAAGAGTTTATTTTGTTAAAACATTAATTTCAAAGGAATAAAGAGTTTATTTTGTTATGGGGTATTACATTAATTTTTTGTGTTTGAATTTTATGTGCATACTCAACATTCATCCGTGACAAGTATGATAATACTTTCTTGATGACATTATTGCAAGAATGCCATATGATTCGACAACTCACGAGGACTGTGGACTCATAGGCTAACTCCCTTAGGCAACAACGGTACAGTCTTTTCAAGTCTTCGAGAGACTATCGACATTCTTGCAGAAGGAAGCAACACAAAAAAAGTTTGATCATTGGGAAGATTGGATTAGATCAGGACCCAGGTACGTTGTTGTTTTAGATAATTGACTCTTCATTTTCAGATCTGTTATGAGCAATCTGCTAAGTATTGTTCGCCTCTGTTTTGAAATTTGAAATTTGGCAAAAGCATATCTATCCTCATGAATTCCATGATTTATGAGATATATTTACATTTGACACATCTAATCATGTGTGTTTAGATATAGTTAGCGTATAATTAGTCTTGGAATCTATGCAAAATAAACATTGAGCAAAAAAGAGAAGCACGTTTGACGGCATGTTTTTTTTAATAAAGACTGAAACTAGACTATTAGAAACTAAGTTTAAGTTTTTGTTTAGAGGTATTTGCACTCTCTAAAAATAGCAGAAAAGACCTATCTCTATTCCAAAAGCATAGTTGCTTGAGCATACATTTTACTATCAAAGTAACATGTGGACAGCAAATAGCGTGTAGTATATATAATGGTGGCTTGCAGCAGAACTCCCATAAGAGCATCGATGTACACACAAACATAGCTAGGACAGTTCATCTTGGTTGAGCATTTTGTGTTGATACAATTTGTTTTATGGGGTAATTTTGTTGTAATTGTGTACGACTAATGTTGATGATAAGCATTGAGGAGTTAGGGATCTCATAATCGTAATTTTAGGATGCATTATTTAGTTTTTTTGTGAAACTAACATAAATATCCAAATGATAGGTTTTATTACTTAACGTTTTGATTTAGGGTTTAGGGTTGGTAAGAGAACAACGGTTAGTATATTAATGTAGTGTATTAAACCTAGTTTTTGGTCCATGTAATGTATACAATATGTACATAAATAAACCTAGTTTTTGGTCCATGTAATGTATACAATATGTACATAAATATAGATGCATGCCTACATGCAATGTTTGATCGCATAGATTTTCTTGTACATACATATATACCAGAATGAATCCAAGTAAACCCCAAATTCACCCTCAAAGGAAAGTGCAACTACAAGCTCATGGTAGTCAACCACAAGACTATATAGCATATAAGCTCCACTATGCACAGTATCGACTCAATACTATGACATCCCCACTAACGTCCTCAATGCCCAATAGTGGGTATAGAGCTCAGAATGAATACATGCTCACACACACACCCCACAACGCACACACACCACGAGCATGAACTCACAAGAAGCTCTTCGAACTGAGTTTCTATCACTTCCGGAAGTGATGGGCAAACTCAGCCATAATGAAGCCTAGCACCAAATGCAAACAAAACATAGGAAAAATTACAGCAAAAGCATAGTTGATAGGGTATACACACCTAACAACTGGTCGCAACTCGGACGAAGAATCCACAATTGAAAACTGCATGTCCGCTAATACGACAATCATATATACCAGAATGAATCCAGGTAAACCCCAAATTCACCCTCAAAGGAAAGTGCAACTACAAGCTCATGGTAGTCAACCACAAGACTATATAGCATATAAGCTCCACTATGCACAGTACCGACTCAATACTATGACATCCCCACTAACGTCCTCAATGCCCAATAGTGGGTATAGAGCTCAGAATGAATACATGCTCACACACACACCCCACAACGCACACACACCACGAGCATGAACTCACAAGAAGCTCTGCGAACTGAGTTTCTATCGCTTCCGGAAGTGATGGGCAAACTCAGCCATAATGAAGCCTAGCACAAAATGCAAACAAAACATAGGAAAAATTACAGCAAAAGCATAGTTGATAGGGTATACACACCTAACAACTGGTCGCAACTCGGACGAAGAATCCACAATTGAAAACTGCATGTCCGCTAATACGACAATCATATATACCAGAATGAATCCAGGTAAACCCCAAATTCACCCTCAAAGGAAAGTGCAACTACAAGCTCATGGTAGTCAACCACAAGACTATATAGCATATAAGCTCCACTATGCACAGTATCGACTCAATACTATGACATCCCCACTAACGTCCTCAATGCCCAATAGTGGGTATAGAGCTCAGAATGAATACATGCTCACACACACACCCCACAACGCACACACACCACGAGCATGAACTCACAAGAAGCTCTTCGAACTGAGTTTCTATCACTTCCGGAAGTGATGGGCAAACTCAGCCATAATGAAGCCTAGCACCAAATGCAAACAAAACATAGGAAAAATTACAGCAAAAGCATAGTTGATAGGGTATACACACCTAACAACTGGTCGCAACTCGGACGAAGAATCCACAATTGAAAACTGCATGTCCGCTAATACGACAATCATATATACCAGAATGAATCCAGGTAAACCCCAAATTCACCCTCAAAGGAAAGTGCAACTACAAGCTCATGGTAGTCAACCACAAGACTATATAGCATATAAGCTCCACTATGCACAGTACCGACTCAATACTATGACATCCCCACTAACGTCCTCAATGCCCAATAGTGGGTATAGAGCTCAGAATGAATACATGCTCACACACACACCCCACAACGCACACACACCACGAGCATGAACTCACAAGAAGCTCTGCGAACTGAGTTTCTATCGCTTCCGGAAGTGATGGGCAAACTCAGCCATAATGAAGCCTAGCACCAAATGCAAACAAAACATAGGAAAAATTACAGCAAAAGCATAGTTGATAGGGTATACACACCTAACAACTGGTCGCAACTCGGACGAAGAATCCACAATTGAAAACTGCATGTCCGCTAATACGACATGCACATGCACATGCACATGTGCTTTCATATGTGGGTATCTATTCACACGCATGCAAAGGTGCAAACATGCATGCATCTGCACTCATGGTGGATGCATAAGCAGACACATGCATGTGTGCTCCATGCATGATGCAGACACGCATGTATGTGCTTGCTATGGAGACACCATCTGTCGCATGTTTTATTATTGTCTCTACTCTTGTGGGATGTGGTAATATCTAATAAGTTGTGTTGCATTATGTTGGATTTTTTGATTTGTTTATGATGTGTATGTTATTACTGTACTTTATCACATCTTGCTGAACAGTTCATCTTGGTTCAACGTTTTGTGATGAACAACATTTGGGCATGCATATAGATGATGGATGTGCATACAAGACATACATGAATATAGATGCATGCCTACCATGCTTGGTTGCATAGATTTTCTTTTACATACACATGCACATGTGCTTGCATATGTGGGTATCTATTCACATGCATGCAAATATGCTATTATGCATACGATTACACACATGGTGCATCCATAAACAGACATGCATGTGTGCTCCATAAGAAGACATGCATGTGTGCTCCATGCATGATGAAGACACACATGTATGTGCTTGCTATGGAGATGTAATATGTATGCATATGCATGGCATACATAGACATTGATACTAACGAGTCACGCACATATACATAGATCACGCACAATAAAATATGTTCACATACACATGCATGCATGCATGCACATCTATGTATGTACATGTTTGTGTGCGCTAATGCCTATGGACACACTTTCATAAGAGCATCGATGTACACACAAACATAGCTAGGACATAATAATTCTGTTTTGTTATTGTGTCTTCTCTTGTTGAACAACATTTGGGCATGCATATAGATGATATCTATTCACATGTGCTTGCATATGTGGGTATCTATTCACATGCATGTAAATATGCAAACATGCATACGACTACACACATGGTGCATTCATAAGCAAGAAAGTTTTGGTTCAGCTTGCTGCAATACTTTCATAAGAGCATCGATGTACACACACAAACATAGCTAGGAAATAATAATTCTGTTTTGTTATTGTGTCTACTCTTGTTGAACAACATTTGGGCATGCATATAGATGATATCTATTCACATGTGTTTGCATATGTGGGATCTATTCACATGCATGTAAATATGCAAACATGCATGAAACTACACACATGGTGCATTCATAAGCAAGAAAGTTTTGGTTCAGCTTGCTGCAATACTTTCATAAGAGCATCGATATACACATACAAACATAGCTAGGAAATAATAATTCTGTTTTGTTATTATGTCTACTCTTGTTGAACAACATTTGGGCATGCATATAGATGATATCTGTTCACATGTGCTTGCATATGTGGGTATTTATGTATATATATATATATATATATATATATATATATATATATATATATATATATATATATATATATATATATATATATATATATATATATATATATATATATATATATGTGTATGTAATGAGTAAGTAACATAAATATACTATTTTTTCTTATATATACATATTTTTGAATTTTTTGTAGGTAGCTTGGAACATTTTTCATGGCACCCTCCAAAAAAAAGGCACAAAAGACAATAGCCTCTATGTTTGGGTGGAGTGCTCCTTCAAGAGGAGTTGATATAGATTTGAACGAGGATTTGGATATCCTAGGGGAACAACCTATACCTCTTGATGACTCTAATAGAAAGAGTGAGATTGCATCACAAGGAAGCTCTACTAAGCGCAAATTTCGAGAAGCTTGGAAAAAGAAGTTTCCATGGCTACGCCACATACTGATTAAAGATAATAGTATAATGAAATGTGAGTATTATGAGAGATATGGTTTGCCAGAGCCATTTGGAACAGGAAGTGGATGTGTGAATATTCAACACGATTCTTTGGTAACTCATGTTGCATCTTCATCGCATAGAATAGCTATTGCAAAATGGACTTGTGAAATGGAGAAAAAGGTAAAATCAATTCCAGAGCATGCAAGTCTTCTTGCAAATGCCAATATGGAAAGAATAATTACAACCATGAAGATAATTTATTTCATTGCACAAAAAGATCTCTCAATTTCTTCATATGAAGATATGTGTGCCTTTGCACTCACAATGAAAATGGCTAATATGCCAAAGAGTTTAGAGTACTCTTCTCAAACAAGTAGGTATGCAACTGTTGAATATTTGAATGCAATTTCTGCATATCTTATTGAAAAGCAAGAAAAAAGGTGCATATGATAGTCCATTTTTTTCAATTATGATTGATGAAAGTAACGATAGATCTCTAGAGCTACACCTTATTATTTATTGTGTCTATTTGACACATGATGGTAGAGGCAAAAAGGTTTCAGAATTCATGGGCATCACTTGTATCAATGATGGAAGAGGAAAAACAATCTATGATGCAATTAAGTCTTTCTTAATTGAGAAAGGTCATGATTTGCAAAAGTTGATTGGAATTGCAACAGATGGAGCATCTGCAATGATTGGTAGTGAGATAGGTTTGATATCGTTTTTGAAGAAGGATTATCCAAGTTTCATTGCTATACATTGCATTGCACATCGTGAAGCGCTTGCAATAGCAGATGCATCCAAAGGATTTGCAGAATTGTTAAATGTGGAAAAACTTGCAAATAAAGTATATTCATGGATAAATAACTCATCGAAGAGAAATAAAGAGTTGATGGAATTATTAGAACTCATGGAAATAGATGCAAATCGTGTTTTACAGGTTTACTCTACTCGATGGCTTTCTAGAGGATAAGTTATGATTAGACTAGTCTCTCTTATGCCTTCCATATTAACTTTATGGAAGAAGGATAAAATGCAAGAGCAGTACTCAAAGGGATGCAACTTTGTCACTCTTTTTTGTTTACATCTTTTGGCAGATGTATTTAAAGGTGGTAAATGCTTTAAATCAAAAACTTCAGGATGACATTATCGATTTGACGTCTATCGGTACAGCCATAGGCATTACCATTAGACAACTTTATAGGTCTTATATAAATTGTGACAACTTTGGAAATGGTTCGTTTCTTTTGACAGAATTTTTGAATTGTTCTAAGTATGGTTATCTTGAGTTGAAAGATTCCGATGGTTGTCTTTATCGTCATGAACTTATTTATGATGGTACTATATGCACGAACACAAATGATACAACCATAACAAATGAAATGTGTATTCATATGGATGGAGTGTTGCAGAGATGCATTATGATGGAAAAAAGCTATGTACAAGCTATTGTGGATGGATTAAATTCACATTTTGTGGATTTACCTTTACTAAATGCATCAAAATTGTTTAGCCCTGTTCATTATGAAGAGGATGCTTTGGTTCGTGAACAAAATGCAAAACTATGGTTGGAAAGACTACTACAACATCTTTTGGACTTTCGAGAGCTTTCCGAACATGCATTGTACTCTATTGATAAGAGAGGATGTGAACAAGAATTGTACTCTTTTGTGGATAATTTGTTTATGAATTGTGAAGGTTTTACTATGAAAGAAGCTTGGAGATATTTTTCATCTATGAAGGATTGGCATGCAAGTTTTCCAAATTTAATGAAGTTGTGGCGGGCGATTCTCGTGATTCCTGCAAGCACGATTGCATGTGAGAGAGGGTTCTCTAAACAGAACTTGATAAAGAGCGATCGAAGATCAAGTTTGATTGTGAATACCTTGGATCATCTAATGAGAGTTTCTACAATAGGTCCTAACATAGATGAAGTGGATTGGAATCGTGTTTTTGAGCTTTGGAAAGAAAGCAAAAGTAGAAGGATGTATGATCTATGAGGATTTCTATATATATGATATTTGAGGTTAAAGAGCATAAATGCAAATTTGTAGCAAGTTTAGTGTGCAAATTTTGAGGTCTTGCTGCTGCTAAGTTTCTCCTTCAAATAAGAAAGTGTACTCAGGTGATCATTGTGAGTAGTCCCTATATTTAGATGGTATTTAATTGTTATTGTTGTAGCAGGTCACAAACCATCTTCTACAAGGATTGAAGCTATTTTCTGCTTTTGTTCACATCAAAGGAGTATTAGAGTTAGCTGCTTGCTGCTGGACTATTAGAGTTAGCTGCTGGCTGCTGGACTCCTCTATGATTTTTGTGGCTTAAACCCTTTTCATGCAGCCTTACGTTCAGTTGTATATGTAAACATTTCCATTAATCAATTTTCTTTTTGAACACTCCATTAAACATATGAGGGTGGATTTGGGATTTGTGTGTCTACCATAATCTAAATTGGCTGCAATAATTCTCTGCATATGGCTGTCCATAAACATCATCTGTATTTGCATTGTACTCAAGCACTTGGTATTATACAACTTCATACTGTCCATTCTCATTTGCAACTCCAAATTGACTGGATAATTCCTGCATATGTCTGTCCATAAACATCACCTGCATTTGCATTGCACTCAAGTACATGCTTGATGCTACCCATATTTGCTTGATAATTGCTTAGGTGCATATGTTTTTTGACCATAATATGCATGTTGTTGTCCATAACTTATAGTTGCCCCTGAAATTGTGCCTCTTGATTACAGTTTTTTTGTGAAGAGGAATGTTTTCATAGCCATATTCTTTGTAAGAGTTAAGTTTTGTGGAGCTACTGTGTGCCCTATTGCTTCTAAGGTTAACTATGCATGGCCGAATCTGGTCCACTATGATTGTTGGCTATGCAAATAGACTTGGCTATTTTCTGGTGCTATTTCAATTAAATTTTGTGCTGTGTTATAAGTAATTGGGAATCTTGTAGTGATCAACTGAAAGCTATGTTGATTGTGAGTGAATCATTATATATAAACTGGACTTTTATCTCACTTACCAACTCTTACCTTCCAGAATGCTTAGTATTTTGAGCTTTCATGGTCATAGGTAGGAAAAAGAACCGAACTCTTCATTATATGATATGCCAAAGCTTATGATGATCTGCCACCGAAGCTTAAAAGCTGTCCACTAAATTTTAGTTCCTGTTAGCATAGCACACAGCATAATGTGTTAGGCATATGAATTGTTCATTCATGTAGAAGACCATTATGTGACCTGCACTTTTATATTGATTATTCAGGCCCTTGATATGGAGAAGTTTCCAATGTTAGCTTCTAAGCACAGCCCACATATACATGCATGAATTGTATAACAGTACTTCATCATCTGGAATATAGAAGTCACTGTCCAAAAAGATCCTTTCTAATTTCTTTTTCTTTGTTCCACTGTTTCATTTTCTTTAACCAGTTTTAGTTTTTCCTCTCCAAAAGAAACATAGTGAAGTAACAATTGGCTGATTCAGTACTGACCAGTATGCTCCAGGTTTGTAACAGCATCATGAGGTATCACCACATTAACCACCACACTCATATACCTATTATGAGTATGCCCTGTGCTTCCAAGGCTGAGGCTTTTCCTTCAAAAGCTTGGCAGAAATTTGATCCCTTTATGGACAATCTGGCTTCCTGGCATATCTACTGTTTTTTCCCTCCTTCACTAGTATTACTGACTGCTTTCCTGAGTTCACATGCAGAATCATATGTGAAATGTTCATAGAAAGTTAAAACTGAACTAGGTGCAGAATTTGTCCTCTCAATCAATGCTCTTTAGTTGTCAAACTACTTCCCTTTCCATTACTATTCTCTGAGATTATTGGAAGTTGGAACATCATGATTATCTTGTCAAAATCCACTGTTTTCTAAATCAGCAGCAGCTTCTATTTCTTGTTTCATGTCAGTGTAGGAGCTCCCTCTAATGCATTCTAATATCACACCTTCTAATTCTTCTGATGTTAGCCTTAGACTATTCTCAGTTTGCTCAGTTAGCAAGTCAAGTGCATCAACAGAGACCTTTGTTTCTGCACCTTCAAACCATATTTGTATCAACAGATGTATAGATATCCCTTGTTCGTGAGGTGTGCAAGAAAGTGCACTGAAATTTGTATGCAATATCCATATTCAGCACACTGCAGTTATGTGTGCTGATATTTATATGCATGTATGTGTGCATTGGAGTGTATATGTTTGCAAATTGCAGACATGTTTGTATGCATCTATCCATAATCAGCACATTGCAGGTATATGTGTGCTGAAATTTATATGCATGTATGTGTTCTTTGGAGTGTATATGTTTGCAAAACGCTGATATGTAAGTCTTCAGGTATGTGTAGACAGTATACGGTATGTGCACTAGTTTCCAAGTGAGTAGCATTGTGTATATGCATTTATTTGTACATGCATGCATTTATACATGCATGTGTGTGTACAAAAATGTATGTGCCGGAAGGTGTGTATAAATTTCCATCATGGAGGTATCTCTTCTGAGAAGGTATACACAAATGCCTGAATGCAATGGAGACATGTATGTTGTGTATGTGTAGCTATGCAAGTGTGCATATGTGTATGTTTAGTATATAATTTTGAAAATTGAAGGGTACTCATTCAATTTAATTGTAATTTGAAGGTTAAAAATTTGGTTCTCCCATCAAATGAAGGGCACTCTTTGGTTTTAGCTGTATTCATTATTTTTAATGACCGGCATAGGTGACCGTCAAAAATCAACCCCGTCGCCAATGAAAAGAAGCTCTCTCTCTCTCTCTCTCTCTCTCTCTCTCTCTCTCTCTCTCTCTCTCTCTCTCTCTCTCTCTCTCTCTCTCTCTCTCTCTCTCTCTCTCTCTCTCTCTCTCTCTCTCTCTCTCTCTCTCTCTCTCTCTCTCTCTCTCTCTCTCTATGCCAGTGAGAAGCTCTCGCTCTCCCAATGACAAGAAGCTCTCTCTTTGCCAATGAAAACCCCCTTTTGCTCCGCCACTAAAAAATTGGCTTTCACTCCCAATGAAAACCGATTTTTGCTCTGCCAATGCAAACGGGCTCACCCGTGAAAACCTGCTTCCACTCTGCTTGTGAAAAGCGGTTTCCATGCTCTTCATGAAGGGAAGCTTCGGAGCTCTCACTAAAGGGCGGCTTCCGTGCTCTCTCTGAAGGGCGGCTTCCGTGCTCTCACCAAAGGGTGCTTTCAGTGCTCTCATCGAAGGGAGGCTTCCGTGCTCTCACCGAAGGGCGGCTTCCTTGCTCTCACCGAAGGGCGGCTTTCGTGCTCTCACCGAAGGGCAGCTTCCGTGCTCTCACCGAAGGGCAGCTTCCGTGCTCTCACCGAAGGGCAGCTTCCGTGCTCTCACGAAAGGGCAGCTTCCGTGCTCTCACCGAAGGGAAGCTTCCGCGCTCTCACCGTGCTCTCACCGAAGGGAAGCTTCCGCGCTCTCAACGTGCTCTCAATGAAGCGCAAATTTCGCTTTCTCAGTGAAGCGCGCTCTCTCAGTGAAGCGTAGTGGTCGCTCTCACAGTGAAAGGAAGCTTTCACTCTCTCAGTGGAGGGAAGCTTTCGCTCTCAATGGAGGGAAGCTTTCGCTCTCTCAGTGGAGCGAAGCCGCTCTCTCAGTGGAGCGAAGCCGCTCTCTCAGTGGAGAGCAGCCTTCGCTCTCTCAGTGGAAGGAAGCCTTCGCTCTCTCAATGGAGGCTCTCTCAGTGGAGAGCAGCCTTCGCTCTCTCAGTGGAGGGCAGTCTTCGCTCTCTCAATGGAGGGCAGCCTTCGCTCTCTCAGTGGAGGGCAGCCTTCGCTCTCTCAGTGGAGGGCAGCCTTCGCTCTCTCAGTGGAGGGCAGCCTTCGCTCTCTCAGTGGAAGGCAGCCTTCTCTCTCTCATTGAAATGGAGCTTTCGCTCTCTCATTGAAATGCAGCTTTCGCTCTATCAGTGAAATGCAGCTTTCGCTCTATCATATCAGTGAAATGCAGCTTTCGCTCTATCAGTGAAATGCAAGAGCTTTCACTCTTCAACTACAGAATGTAGTGATTGTATTTGGAGCTTTGCTTCTTACATGTCTCTCATGTGTGTTGTATATGCCCCATCTTGTCTCTATCTTCTCTATGTTTCTATATTGACCATGGGCTTAAAAACCAACAATTGGTGTCCACTGTCAATGCAAGACTTTTTAGTGTACAAAGAGAACTTGACCACATGTAGGAAGATCAAATCTTTATGGCAGGTGAAGTTCAATCTCATATACATATTCAGCAATGGTCATCTAGTCATCAATCTTTATGAAGAAGCTGAATACTATTATGAAAAGTTATACTCCAAAAGGGATGACATTGAAGAAGAACTTGCAAAATTGCAATTATCATAACAACAGAAGCATGCACATATGTTAGAACATTTATTAATTTGCTGAATTTGCTAGAATAAATAATCAAAAACATCTTAGAGAGCCTAGGTTTTTTATGTGAATTTTTGAAGTGTTCAAACCTCTAGTCCACCTTCTAAGTGCTCCTCAAAGTTAGTCATTAAACCATAAATTGGAGTTGGCATCTAAATCTCCATTGTCATGGAGGAAGACTTGTGTGACAAGGAGGGTTTTTATCTTCTAGCCAGAAACTTATACAAGATCAACATGGTGGAATCATAACACCTTGTATTTGTGTGTGTGTATATAATAGGTGTAGATGAGAGCATATAACCTTGATTTGAATAGGACTCACCAGTTTTGATAATTGTGGGAGTAACTTTGAGTCTATATTCTATACAATTAAATAGCATCCTATAGTTGTCTCTATCCTTCAAAGTAGTACTTCGTTGATAAGAGTGAAGGATGTGTGAGTTCTATCTGTGACGTGTGTTTGGAACGAGCTCTTCATAAGAGAGGTCCTTGTTGTTGTGGTATGAGTGCCACACAGCAGCGCAGCAGGTGCTAAACAGTCCGCACGGATATCACATAAAAATACGTGTAGAAGCAGAGAGTAGTAGCGCTGTAGGAACTTTGAGAGATAGCGATAGCGACGTAGCTCGAAGATAACAAGAGTGGACTTAACGCCACGCAGATGAAAGTAGAGAGAGAAGGGAACGATAAGATCTCCCTTCCATACACGTACACGCACAGATCGAGAAATGAGATTGTGCCTTCACATTAAGCGCTCGATAGCATCCATTTATACAAAAAGTGATAGGCTTTTAGCCAATCAAATAAAAGATAAGGAAAGGATGAGATTTCCCTCTTGCTAAGAGGTGTTCACATGAAAATAAGCTCATCTCCAACAATCCCCCCTTTCAGCTTGATTTTGATGATTTTAGGGCTTACTGCCATGGGTTTTAGGACTTTTAGATTTTAGGACATTCGAAGTGGGTTTTAGGATCTAGTTGGCATATGGCACCATCTAGCATATATTCTGGGTTATAATTTGGTTTTAATTTGGTTTTAGGACCACTAGGAGCTTTTCATGATTTTAAGGGCCTTTATAGACATAGGCCTTTCACAAGGGGGTTTTACAATATATCGTCATAGATGACAGAGTTGATCTCATCATGTTCTAATTCTTCTACAACATGAGCTTTACCTTTCTTATCCTTGGACTTGTTGTTGTTGTTGCCTCCTCCTTGATCTTCATGTTTGCTTTTGAAGAAGCATCTTGATGAAGGATGATTCGTCTTCTTGCAATATTTGCATGGTTCAAAGACTTTGTTCCTTTGCTTTGAGTATGTTGCATATGCTCCATTTGTTGATAAGGTTGTCTTCTTTTCTTCTTCTTGAAGTGAGTTGATGGCGTCCTCCAAGCTAGGGGTTGGAACTTTCTCCTTGAGGATAGTCTTGATGTTGTAGTATTGCTCTGGAAGTGCCTTAATGAAGATAGCCACTTTGTCTTCATCATCAATCTTTACATCATAATGTGCTAATTGTGTACAAAGACTTTTAAGCCTATTAGTCAAAGATGCAATACTTTCTCCATTTTCATGCATAAGGCTATACAATTGAATTTTTAATGACATTTTGGAATGTTTAGCCTTAGAGCCAAATAAACGTTCAAGTGTACACCAAGCTTCATAGGATGATTGGGCTTCGTCTATGTGATGTATGTATTCATCATCTAATGAGGTGAGAATAATGCCTAAGGCTTGTTCATCTTTGGTTGCATATTGAGCATTTTGAGCTCTCATTGTAATGGTTTCATTGGTAGATAAAGGCTTTACAACATTCCACAAGCTTTTCTTCATTAAATACCCTCGAAGTTTGGTTTGCCAGGTATGAAACCCTACCCCTTTGAACTTATCAACTCCTTTATTTTCACTCATTATGTGTAGGAGAGGTCTTAACTCTTGGAGACTCTCCAAGGTCAGTGTCTAACTCCTTTACATATACATGTGAAGTGCTCTTAAATCATATGTTCAAATACAATGCACCCATGCGCTCTTTGTAGAATTTACGAATGGAATTGACCTCTTCAAATAAACAACATAAGGTAAATAACATATGCCCCAAACATATCTAAGAGGTTTTATTCTTTATGGTTGTTAATCGTCAAAGTTCTCAATCGTCAAAGGCTTCTCTACCAAAATATATTTACGCAAACATAGTAGAAAATTGAAATACATTGTGCTACTCTTTGTTAGTTGAAACAAATGGAATTGTATGTCATTTCGTGTCATTGCAATTGTGCAAGTTATGTGTGCAAAACATGCGTCCACCGCCCCTTAAAGTTGATATGAAGTTTCAGCAACTCCTGCGTCAGCCTGAAAGATAGTTTGCTGATTTTAAGAGTGCCTGATATAAGCTATAGAGATGCATACACATTAAGGTTAATTGATGACATAGGTTGCGCATGCGGCCATCACATTATAAGGCACCGGAAGTGTGAAAAAGGAATGATACACTGCAGCTTCAATGCCTCTCTTCGCACATTCAACTTCAGCGTGTCTCTTCACACAGTCCTCAACTAAGCACCAAGTGAGATGGAAACAGGGAGCTTGAGCGCCTGTCTTCGCAAAGTCCTCAAGTAGGCGGTAAGTGAGACGATGAAAGTTTTGGACCAACAAGAAGCTATTGGTTCGCTTGCGCAGGAGCATGGAAGATGACAATAGAACAGTTCTACATATTGTGTATGTAGAAAATAATATAACAATAGGATGGCATAGAGAGTTATGATTATGGAACACGAACCTTTCAATGCATGTTCAGATACATTGCGACTGTTGCTTCTTCTTTGAATTCATTAAACAGGGATGTCTGTTCCTCATTGTTAATGGCCGCTGGTGCTCCACCTCAATGACGTCAAATGGTTGCACACATTTGACACACCAATATTGCTTGTCAAGTTGAATTGGGAAGGATGAGCAGCTAATGTCCTTGTTAGATGCGAACGCTACAGGCTACCTTTCGCTCGTCTTCATGTATTGCTCTGATACCAGTTGTTGTGGTATGAGTGCCACACAGCAGCGCAGCAGGTGCTAAACAGTCCGCACGGATATCACATAAAAATACGTGTAGAAGCAGAGAGTAGTAGCGCTGTAGGAACTTTGAAAGACAGCGATAGCGACGTAGCTCGAAGATAACAAGAGTGGACTTAACGCCACACATATGAAAGTAGAGAGAGAAGGGAACGATAAGATCTCCCTTCCATACACGTACACGCACCAATCGAGAAATGAGATTGTGCCTTCACATTAAGCGCTCGATAGCATCCATTTATACAAAAAGTGATAGGCTTTTAGCCAATCAAATAAAAGATAAGGAAAGAATGAGATTTCCCTCTTGCTAAGAGGTGTTCACATGAAAATAAGCTCATCTCCAACACTTGTGTGTGCTTGGTGTAGTGTGAAAAGCAATTGTTAAGTGAAAAGAAGCTTTTGCTTTATTGATTGAAAAAAATTTGTTTTATTGGTGTAAAGCAACTTTTGGTTTATTAGTGAACAAGAGCTTTTGCTCTATTTTTACCTCACTTACTAAGACAAACATAAGATATATAAACCTAAGACATTGGGCACTAATATTATCACATCTTATAGCCCTCTTCATAGGTTAGCTTCGCAAGGTGATGCTTTCAACTTGGAGAGGTGGAGTTGTGTTTTCTTCATCATCAACAAGGTATGGAGCAACTTGTAACTTATTTATTCTTGGAGGAGATCCTCTTCAACTTTGGAGATTTGTGGAGTTATTGGAGAGCTTGTATTCATTTTGTATATCTTTTATGCTATCAGTCACTTCAACTATGGAATGTGGTGATTATAGCTAGACCTTTACTCCTTACATCTCTCACATGTGCTATATATTCTCCATCTTGGCTCTATTTACTCTATGTATCCATATTGGTTGTGACACTTGGTATCAAAGCAATAAAATTTAGAGATTACAGAAAATTTTGCCACATGTAAGAAGATCAAATCTTCATGGAAGATATAGATCAAGCTCAACATTGTGGCCCTACGAGGAGGAGGGATAGGCCCCTGACCATGCAAAAGGGGACAAGCCCCTCTCTGCACTCTCCCCATTAAGGTTCTATGGAAAAACGATGCACCACAAGGCCTTTATTTTCGCCTTGAATGGCAACCCAATGGCCTGGAAGTTTACACCCTTCCTAATCTAATGGTCAAGCTCACAAAGATCGTCTATTACCATTAATGATCACACATAGCCCTCATCTAACTTTGAAGTTAGGTTTCCACAAATGTCGAGGCTATCACAATGGCTTCTCCTCATAATGGGGCCTTACAACTTAGAGCACCATGGATCATTCATGGTCACTTGAGCATGGAGTGTTGAGTATATCTAACACCCCCCTTTAACGTCCACACTACAGTGAACTACCTCCATTTTCTTCAGTTGGACAAACAGACAGACAGATAGACAAATAGATAGATAGATAGATAGATAGTAGAGCAATCAGATTCTACATCAACAGAATCGTGGGATCCGTAAATCGTGGGATCAATCATCACTCTCTATATCCTCCTCACTATTAGAAGATAATATATCTCTAGTTGTCATGGACAAAGGAAACCATCTTGAATCTCGGATTCCATGTGAATCCTATATCTCATGATTCGTTCAAAATTTGGGGAAACTAATGCTTCCATTGCGTCTGGAACGTGCCAAAACCCTAAGATCGATTGTCTTCTTGCTTGATTCCGATATCTAGAGACCATGCTTTGAGTCGATGACATCATGATGACATCATCAAGTCGCAACCGCCTTTGGGAACCGCCCTTGGAAACCTATATAAGGAGGGGTTGGCCACATTCATAATCAGTCTTGCCAATACCAGTCTTGGGAGATCAAGGAGTCGTGACCGCCAAGTAAGTACTCTTCAAGTTCCAGTTCTAGTTCTTGTCTTGTTCCTTGTTCTAGTCTAGTTCTTGGACATCCTATCTTTTCCTCTTGTAATCTCGTAGTACGAGATCCTGTCAAGTTCTTTCGTGTATCCAGTTCATCTCCCAGAAGGGAGTTCTTGTAATCCAGTTATCTTGTCTCATACTTACGATCCCGGGTTGTGGGATCTCCTGTATCATCTCTAGTCTAGTTTTCCATACCTATTGGTCCCGGGTTGTGGGACGTCTTGTATCGGTTACATCTTCTTGTATTATTTTACCTATGTGGATGTTCTTGTAATCATAAGTGTATTTCGGAAATCTTGTCTACTGTAGTCAGAGAGCACAATCTAGTGCTCCCCTAACATTTTGGCAAGATTATCGTCTATCCAAGACCAGGCATCATGGAGAACGCTCATGAACAGATCGTAGCATCACTTCAGAGTCTCCAACAACAAGTCGAAGACTAAGTCATCGACAGACACAAGTCGAGATGGGACATCCAATGCATGTAGGTGCACTCCTCCAAGAATTACAAGAACGAATCGGGAGTCTTCAAGAAAATCAAGGGAGTATTCAAGTGAATCAACGGCCTAGTACATCATTTATGAGGGAACCCAAGATTTGCATGCCAGAAAAGTTCGATGGGGATAGCACAAAGTTTCGTGGATTTCTCCAGCAAGTTAAATTATACATCCGTATGCAACCTGATAGATACCCTGACAAGGCATCCAAGGTCGGGTTTATTGGAACCTTGCTCTGTGGCCAAGCATTATCATGGTTTGCCCCAATCTTGGAGAAGAACATAGCAGTACTTCAGGACTATGAGGGGTTTCTTCGATAACTCTCCGCCACATTTGGAGATGCAGATACAAGTCGAGTAGCAAAAACAAAACTTCGGAAGTTACGTCAAGGTAACCGCACTGCCTCTACCTATGCATCTGAATTTAGGCTGTTGACATGTGATCTCACTTGGCATGAAGATTATTTCATAAGCCAATTCAGATGGGTTTAAGAGATGATGTGAAGGACCTTTTGCTCACGATGCAAGAGGTTAAAACATTGAATGAATATATCATGCAAGCTATTCAATGTGATAACAGACTTTTCGAAAGGAAACAAGAAAAACAAGTAGAAGGAAGACCTCGCCAGTGGAAACCTTTCCAACCCACTACTAAAGATGAGTCCATGCCTGAACCTATGCAAATAGATGTAACTAGGTTTCAGCCTCTAACACTAGAAGAGAAACAGAGAAGGAGAGTTAATAAGTTATGTCTCTACTGTGGAAACCCTAGACATATTGCAATTAATTGTCCGAACAAGAGAACAAACTCCAGAGTCGCAGCCACCCTTGTAGAGCAGGGAAACGAGGAAGTCCAGTTATAAAAGAGACCCTGCAGCCGGACCATGATATAAGAAATGGTCTCATAATTCCAGCTACACCCATAGAAACATGTCTTGCACCTGTCAAGTTAATCATGCCCAAGAAGACCCTTTCCCTTACAGCCCTAGTAGATTCAGGAGCCTCCTCATGTTTCATCGATGAAGGATTGGTTAAGAAACATGGAATTCCTATACTTCGAAAGAACAAACCAGCAGTAGCTGAAGTAGTAGATGGACGACCTCTAGCATCTGGGAATATAATCATGGAAACCACACCATTAAGAGTATACCTTGGTGACCATGAATCTCACATATGTTCAATGTAATATCAAGCCATGTACATCTAGTTATCATTGGAATGCCCTGGTTAAAGAAGCATAATCTAGACATTAATTGGGAAAAGAATAAAATCACCCGTCGAGATATCCAGAAGAACCCAACATATGTTGGAGCCAAAGCCTTCATACATGCAGTAAAGAAGGAACCTACATATATAATCTATGCCATACCAACCCAAGAATCCAAGAAAGATGATCTAGTAGAGCTACCCAATCAATACAAAGGCTTTGAAGATGTTTTTGAAAAGAAGAATGCAGATATCCTCCCAGAGCATAGACCTTATGATTGCCCCATAGATCTTCAAGGAGCACAACCATCCTTTGGACCAATCTACAGACTATCCCCAGAGGAACTTACAGAACTACGCAAGAACATCGATGAGAATCTAGCAAAGGGGTTTATCAAACACTCGAAGTCTCCACCAGGAGCCCCTATTCTATTTGTAAAGAAGAAGGATGGGACTCTCCGGATGTGTGTAGACTATCGTGGATTGAACAAAGTCACTATAAAAAACAGATACCCTCTACCACTCATATCAGAGCTCTTGGAACGCCTTGGAAAAGCAAAATTCTTCACGAAAATTGATCTTCGAGGAGCTTACAACCTTGTCAGGATCAGAGAAGGAGACGAATGGAAAACGGCGTTTCGAACAAGGTATGGGCATTTTGAATATGTAGTTATGCCATTCGGTCTTACAAATGCTCAAGCTGTCTTCCAACATATGATGAATGATATCTTTCGAGAATATTTAAATGATTTTGTTGTAATATACCTTGATGATATCTTGATATTCTCCAAAAATCTAGAGGATCATGAAGATCATGTAAAGATAGTCCTAGAGAAACTAAGAGAAAAAGGATTATATGCGAAATTGGAGAAGTGCTCTTTCCAAAAGACAGAAGTGGAATTTTTAGGGTACATTGTATCAGATAAAGGAATTTTTATGGACCCTAAGAAGATTCGGACAATCCTTGACCGGCAACCACCTTCATGTGTTCGAGATGTATAATGTTTTCTAGGGTTTGCCAACTTCTATAGGATATTCATCAAAGATTACTCCAAGATAGTGACACCTCTTACCAAGCTTATAGGGAACTCCAAATTCTCATGGACCGAAGAAGCAGAAAAAGCATTTCAGACCTTGAAATCAGCATGAAATCAGCATTCACTACTGCTCCAATTCTAGTTCATCCTGATTCTACTAAGCCCTTCTTCCTAGAGACAGATGCATTAGATTTTGCCCTAGGGGCCATTCTCTCACAATATGGAGATGATGGACACCTACATCCAATTGCATATAATTCAAGGAAGTTTTCTCCTCCAGAAATTAATTATGAAATTCATGATAAAGAACTTCTTGCCATAGTGGACGCATTTGATACTTGGCATCACCATCTAGAAGGAGATGCTCATAAAGTTATCGTGTATACATATCACAAGAACCTAGAGTATTTTATGACCACCCGCATCCTCAACAGAAGGCAGTCTCGATGGAGTAACTTTTTATCCAGATTCTCATCACATATCGTCCAGGACAGCAACAGTGTCAGTCAGATGCCTTGTCAAGAAGATCTTACCTTGCACCAAAGAAGGGTGAAGAGGCCTTCGATCAACAAGAGAGTGTATTACTCAAGCCTGAGTATCTCCAGTTAGCAGCTATCTCTTCAACCCATCCTGAAGATTCAGCCTTGAATCATTTGATTCGTGAGAATCTACCACAAGATGAATTATTTTGTAATGTTAAGCAAAAAACTCTAGAAGGAAAAGTCCAAGAAGTAAATGAATTCAAGGAAAAGGAAGGGTTACTATTCTATCAGAACCTATTGTATGTCCCTCCAGGAAAGCCCAATATCCAAGTACTTCAACAACGTCATGTCAACCTTGCAGCAGGACATTTTGGAGTAAATAAAACCATAGAACTCATATCTAGGGATTTTTGGTGGCCTCAAATGTGGAAGGAAGTCAAAGAATATATCCGAACCTGTGACACTTGCAATAGATCTAAGGTACCACGGCATAAGCCTCATGGCCTCTTGCAACCTTTACCTATTCCAGAAAGGCCATGGGCTTCATTATCTATGGATTTCATCTCAGATCTACCAAAGTCAGATAAGTATGATGCCATTCTTGTTATTGTGGATAGATTCACAAAGATGGCACACTTCATTCCAACTACAAAGGCAATCACAAGTGCAGCCACTGCTAGACTCTTTCTCAGATATATCTTTAGGCTTCATGGATTGCCTCATGATATTGTCAGTGATCGAGGTCCACAGTTCATATCTAGCTTTTGGAACAATCTTTGCAAGCTCCTTGATGTTCAAGTTAAACTATCTAAAGCAAATCATCCACATACTGAAGGACAAACAGAACGAGTGAATCAAGTCCTAGAGCAATATCTCTATTGCACTAGCAACTATCACCAAAATGATTGGTTTAACTTGTTACCCTTTGCAGAGTTTGCCTATAACAATAGTGTTCATGCATCTACTAAGCAAACTCCCTTCTTTGCAAACTATGGACAACATCCAAGGATGGATATACAACTCTCAAATCATGTCAAGAACCCAGCTGCAAGAGGCAAGGCCCAATACCTGATGGACATTCAAAAAGAACTGAAGGAAGAGATCCATAAAGCTCAACAACAATATAAGTACTATGCAGATCAACATCGTGTCCAGAATCCATCGTATCAAATTGGGGATAAAGTATGGTTACTCCGAAACAATTTACAAACTTCAAGGCCTTGTGCAAAGTTAGATCATCAAAGGTTTGGTGCATTTATCATCTTGGCCAAGATTAATCCAATCACCTTCAAGCTCCAGTTACCGAGTACCATGAGAATACATCCAGTTTTCCATGTATCCATGTTGGAACCATATCAGATTTCACCATTGAGGGGGGAGAGACCTAGTCCTTCACCACCTATCGAGATTGATGATCATGAAGAATTTGAAGTCGAGCATGTCCTAGATTCAAGAATATCCCGAGGAAGATTGGAATACCTTATTCATTGGAAAGGGTATGACATCAGTGATCGTACTTGGGAACCTGCAGAAAACCTTCAGAGAGCACCAATCAAGGTTCGAGAATTCCATAAGAAAAATCCAATGAAACCGAGACCAGAGAACATGACCGCTCCTCGTGGAACTCGTCGCTTGAGGGGGAGGTAATGTCATGGACAAAGGAAACCATCTTGAATCTCAGATTCCATGTGAATCCTATATCTCATGATTGGTTCAGAATTTGGGGAAACTAATGCTTCCATTGCGTCCGGAACGTGCCAAAACCCTAAGATCAACGGTCTTCTTGATTGATTCCGATATCCAGAGACCATGCTTCGAGTCGATGACTTGATGACATCATCAAGTCGCAACCGCCTTTGGGAATCGCCCTTGGAAACCTATATAAGGAGGGGTTGGCCACATTCATAATCAGTCTTGCCAATACCAGTCTTGGGAGCTCAAGGAGTCGTAACCGCCAAGTAAGTACTCTTCAAGTTCTAGTTCTACTTCTTGTCTTGTTCCTTGTTCTAGTCTAGTTCTTGGACATCCTATCTTGTCCTCTTGTAATCTCGTAGTACGAGATCCTGTCAAGTTCTTTCGTGTATCAAGTTCATCTCCCAAGAGGGAGTTCTTGTAATCCAGTTATCTTGTCTCGTACTTACGATCCTGGGTTGTGGGATCTCATGTATCATCTCTAGTCCAGTTTTCCATACCTATTGGTCCCGGGTTGTGGGACGTCTTGTATCGGTTACATCTTCTTGTATTATTTTACCTACGTGGGTGTTCTTGTAATCATAAGTGTATTTCGGAAATCTTGCCTACTGTAGTCAGAGAGCACAATCTAGTGCTCCCCTGACACTAGTAGGCTCATTTGCACGCCTCGTACTATCACCATGGCACCGTGAGCGTATATCATGTGCGGGCTGAATAGACTCCTCATAGAGCAAAGTGTAGAGATCTTTATACTCTTGAGGAATCTCTAGAATATGATGCACCTTCTCAATATCAAGCTTATCAATATCAATCTGTATGGGATCAGAAAATGCTGAAAGTCTCTCTAAAAGCTTTAAGTTGGCATTGCAAAAGACAAGTCTCTCAAGGTATCGTGTCATAAGCTTATTTCTCTTTTTTGTGTAAAAAAGAGCCCATGTACTCAAATTTCTCTCACAAGATCGAGAGCTACAATCTTGAGAGAGAACTCAAAGAGCAATATGTTTCTACTAAGCAAAAACATAATCTTGAGCACTATGTAATAACTAATAAGATCAAAGTAAATAAGAAAACTATGAATGTAGATGCCCATCCACCATATTATAATTCCTCCCACCATGAGATAGGTTGGATCTGAGTCTCGAAGCTTTCTTGTCGCATTCCTGAAAGAAAGAAGAACATCCTCTATGCGACGGATGATCTCTAAATCACCATCACTATAACGTGGTATATACTCCTAAAAGTCAAAATCTAGCTCCTCACTCTCAAGTTGAGCCTCACTACACCATAATGGATGCAAAATATAAGCGACAACATGAATTCTCTTCCACTCTACAATTATGAAAAGAAAAATCAAGAATTAATACATAGCATATGTTATGTTTATATGATGTCTAACAAAGATTCAAGAGTGATAAAAATAAAAAACATGGAAAAAACTTACTTCTCATCAAGTAAGTATGTGTTTTTATTCACATCATCTCCAATTTTGTCCATATACTCATAGAGAAGACCCGTGGTACTTCCTCCATGTTCGTGATGCTTAGGACGGTATACAATAGAGTTTAGGGTTTTAACTAAACCCTCTGCTTCAACCCACCAAGACTCATTCATAACATTGCGTCTAAACTACAAGAGCTTATGTTTAATGGTAAGAAAAAGAGTTATCTATGGCTTTCCAAAGCATGGACCCCTTGCAACATGAGATAATAACATTATATACATGCCTCTTGTGGGCATGTGACCAACCATCACACAAGATGATGCACCCATATTTCTTCCATGTGTCTCGCAGGGTCTCTACTCAAGGAACTTCCCACTCACATCCAATGCGGCTGATCAATTTTATGGTATTTTTTCATTAATTGGTTCTAGCCACATTGAAAGGGATAGCACAACGAATGAATAATCGTGTGATCTCCCTAGTGGCCTCTCATTGCTTACTTTTGCAAACTAGCTTTGATATTTACACTTTGTAATGATCCTCTTGCATGGTTGTCCACTTTGGGTAAAGGTGTCCTTATTGAACTAGGACCTTCACCCACACTGGAGGTGGTATGGATACTAGAGCTTTTAACTCTAGTTCTCTTTGAAGTGTCAACACATTGGCTTGAGGTAGTTGTTTGGGTGCCTTCTATTGCCTTTTTCATCATCACATGAGGGCATTCCCATCCTTGATTGTCTCCATGCCTCAAGCCCTACATAGACATCATTAGGGACCTCTTTGCAGTCTAATATCTCTATATGGGACACATGCAAGATGGACCTTCACTCTTGTCGCTCAACTTATCTTTTCATATCCACAAAAATTACACTTCCATTTTCTTAATCCACTTCCACCAGAGTAGTCTCCGATCTTTTTGCCATATCCCCAACAGGAATCTGAAGCTATATATAATCTGCAGCTAGAGAACTTGCATACATAAAGAAAATTAAACTTTAGTGATAATAGACTGATGACGAATGATGCATGCAACATACATACATACACACATAGTGCACACATATTACATATATATATATATATATATATATATATATATATATATATATATATATATATATATATATATATATATATATATATATATATATATATATATATATATACACACACATAAGGTGCTATATATACATAAGGTGGATCTATCTCCTCATGGGCTAGATCATTTGAGGAGGATATTGGGATTGATGATATTATAGATGAAGAGTCCTAACCTTGACTTCCGATGCTCGACTCTTTACATTTTATTGTTATTGT
The DNA here is from genome assembly GCA_020310875.1 of Ceratopteris richardii. Lineage (NCBI taxonomy): Eukaryota > Viridiplantae > Streptophyta > Polypodiopsida > Polypodiales > Pteridaceae > Ceratopteris > Ceratopteris richardii. The sequence goes on from CM035407.1 coordinate 184,018,623, forward strand.
TCATGACTTATGATGTATTCAGATTCCACAATCGAGATTCCATATCATTCTTGACTTTTTATGCTATGTTTATAGTACTAAACTTACACACTTACAATTTTATTCATTCATGGATCATGTTTCATATCACTTGTGGTAACTTGCACACGTAGTTGTAAGGAGTTTCGGAAACGGAGAAATGGAAACGCTACGGAAACGGAAGAAACGGAGTTTCGACCTCCGAGAGAAACGGGGAACACGAAACGGCACACACACACACATATATATATATATATATATATATATATATATATATATATATATATATATATATATATATATATATATATATATATATATATATATATATATATATATATGCAATTTACAAATTGCAATGTCAATGCACATACATGTATGATATAACATAATTAGTAATTACATGCATCAGTGACCATGCACATGTGTAGTATACTAATACGTAATAGATTATAGTACATAGGTCATGATTCAAACACAATGCACATAGATGCACATGTACATACACATTGCACAATGGCGAATGCACATACAACTATCCACGTCAAATGATATCATTGAAATTTGACATGCATAATGCATAATGCATAATACATATACACTCAAGTTTCGATAATGCTCACATATAATTACCCCATGTCATGCACAGTTGCAATTTGTCAATGCAAAGATGTTGCATGTGCCATGCATATTTTTCATAATATGAATAATGATTCGTAATATGTTGCATGCACATGCATGATGCCACAAATGTAGTATGTACATAGTTATCACATATGTATGGCATGTGTGACATGTGTTTGTGTGTGTGTCATAGTGAAAACTTAAAAGTAAGGAACACACGTGACACATGCCATAATTGCAATTGTCAAGTTCCACTTGCTTCAAGGATGTAATTTTGAAACTTGTAGCATTGTGGGTTAGCTTTGAAACTTTAAGGAGGTTGCCCTTTAGCTAAAATCACACCGTTTATGGCACATTTAGGATCTCTCTCTCTAACATACATTAGAAAGCATGTGTTGCAAAATGATTGAATGAAAATACAAAAAGTTTCCTTTAAAAAAATGGAGTTTCCGAAGCGTGTTTCTGCCGTTTCCGTTTCTTCCCTTTCTACTGTAGCATTTCGGAACAGCCGAAACTCTGTTTCGTGCAACTATGCTTGCACACTATACTTAAGAGTTTCGAGTTTCACATCTTTGCATTCTTATGAATCGTGATGAAATGATAAATGTTTTACATTTGATTCACTATTATGTGATATATCATATATTGTATAATTGTTTATGCTTCATATAATTAGATATGTATATCTAAACTTTTTATGAAAAAAATCTCTTTGAGTGGATAAAAACCCCAATTTTTATTTTGAGTTTGAACCATCTAAAAGATTTAAACGATTAAATCTCGATTTAAATCTTACGATTTAAATTTCTCGATCATTCATATCTTCTGTTATGAAATGTGCATACCATGCATAGATGGTGGACAATGCTTGCAAGTTGTAACTTATAATGTTCTCATATGCATTTAGGTTCAAGTTCATGTCTACATGTATGTGCTTGTTTCATTGTGCATTCTTGCAATATATTATGTACCTAAATCTGTTTGACTTCGAGATGCTTCTTCCCTTGCATATTCTAAGATTAGTGTGCATCTTCCAACTTGGCATATTCTGTGGATGCCCTTGTGTTTTTAGAGTTGGAAAGATCACTCTGCTTTCAAACATATTGAGATAATCAACCAAGCTCAAGGACCTACATTAAAAGGCTTCAATCCAAACCTTTTGAGAATGGTTCAAATATTCAACTATCAGAGTCAACTACTTAAAGTGGAAATTCAAAATCTAAAATAGAGCCAATGCTTTAACGCAAAAAAGACTTCCTCCATTGATTAACAGCTCAGAAATGTAAGATTCGGTCACCTACCTTCTCTGTTTCTACTTTGGCAACAACGTCAATGGGATCGGTGGTGAATTCAGAGCTGTTTCCGCCACTTGTATAAACAGCACAGATAATGCCCCTGAAAAGAAAATAGACTACTGCTTTCAAACTTCCATGTACCAAACTCAGCATCAAAATTTGAGTTTTCCCCAACCCAATGGGAACATTACATGCATCTGTTCGTAAGAAACGACGAACAACTTAAAAGACGATGATGACATTTTCCTATGTCAAAAGATATTATTGAGAAATAAATAATTCACGGTCAGACCATGCGAAGAGCATTAGCTCTTCACTAAGAAGCATGGTTTTCAGCCTACATGGACAGATGAAATGTAGCAATCTACGGAGAGGGTGTGATGAGAGGATTCCTCGGTCTTCTTATAGAATGAAAAACTGTAAAACATGTCTCCTGTTCAGGATACACAAACCGACAGATAATGAGATACGTGAAAAAGCTCGTGCACAGTTGCGAGCCAACATTGAACAACGGTGAAACAAACATTTCCAGAAAAAGATTAAGAGCTTACTGATTTACAGCCTTCCTTTCCTGCTGAAGAAGCGGTTCATACTTGCAGGGAAAGGCTGTCCCGCGCGATAGACTCTGGTGATGGTGGGAACGAAATGCTAGAGACGAGGAAGACGGCACTCCAGATGAGGGGAGCAGGGTGCTAGTAGACGAGATTGCAGCCGCTGCGCCTACGATAGCTCCCGCCATTGCAGCCGGCAGCTCGCGAATGAGATCCAGAGAGAGAGAGGATGAGAAGAGAGAATGATGAGACACACCGGTCTGTCCTACCTCACTACTGCCACTCGTTTTTCAAAAAGGCAACAAGTGGGAATTCCATGGCATGCGGAGCGTGGAACCTTGGAACATTCAAAATGCCAAGAAATTATGGAACAAATGCTTCAAAAAATGGAAACATCTGTGGAAACATGACACCAACCGCTGGATCAACTTCGAGAATATTGACCCTCGTGTCAACATTTCGTACGAAGAATGGAACACTTTGCAAAGCAGATGTCTCGCTTGGGATCGACACAAAACTCGCCTTCTCATGAGACACGACACATCAAGCTCGCTTGGTCTCAAATGGCACAACGGGAATAGCCTATCAAAAATCCCGAACATCAAAGAAACGATTGACTATCAGATTAACCTCAACAAGAAGTGGTGCCTGTCTTGGACGCGGCTTCGGTGGGACATGAAGTTCATGGCTATCTGGCACCCCCTCATAGAAATCAAAAAGTATGTCCTCTTATGGCAAATTCTTCATCATGGAATCTGGACCAACCTTAAGGCTAGCAAACTTTGTGGGATTTCTCCTTGGTGCAAACGCTGCTACCGGTCTATCGAAGATGTCCCACACATCTTCTATACCTGCCCCAACTCCAACAGACTCTGGCAGACGGTTGGAATGAAAATTAAACTTCAGAAACATCTCAGTTGGCAACAAGCCCTGCTGGGAGAAGCGATCGGCTGCTCCGCGACCCTCTGGAACGCCATCAGAGGGGAGGTCCTATGGAAAATCTGGTGGGAAAGATGTGCTCTCAACTTCGGTGACTCCCCCAAGGAGTGGTCAATTGAGAATTCATTTTTCCTCCTTGGCAAAAGGATTGTCAACTACAAGAAATCCCCCCCCTTCAGGCATCATCAAGTTCTCCTTTTGATCAATAACAAGCTTAAACCCAAGTGGGCCCCATATGAGGGTGACGAGAGGGTGATTAACCTTCTTTGTAACGCCATCTAAGCTTTGTTAAAGCTTCCCCTGCTTTGTGGGATTTGGGGGGTCGCGTGGGCACTAGTCCCCTTCTCTTGTACTTTTCCTTCTTTATTTAATTCAAGTCTGGGAGAGTAGGCTAACGCCGAACTTCCTTTATATTAAAAAAATAAATAAAAATAAAAAATTCTACGTTTGTACTAGAGATTCGTGGCATCGTCACGTAATATATTATATGTTTTCGAGACCGCGTAGCCAAAGTCGTTGGACCATCAACAAAGAGGCTCTTTTTTTTCTCTCGTCAGTTTCCGCACGCTAGGTTGTGTGTTTTGTGTGGTTGGGTCCTTCGTTTCGTTTGTTCAGGCGGGGTGAGAGTTCAACCTTTCTTTGTTGGAGTTGGACATTTGGGATTTTAAATCAGTTGTAATGTTTTCCAACAATTTAAATCAGTTTCTTGTCTATGTTTCTAGGTAGTTTTTTTTATGGTATCATCTTCGAGCAATGTGTAATTCTTGTTTAATGAGATATGAGAGTTCTCATATGTACTATGCTCATTCACATGTAGAGTTATTTTTTAATCAATTCAAGTTATAAAAACAATTAAGCTTTTGCCGAACTTCCTCTTTAAATTTTTTTTTTTGGATTGTCCTTATATAAGCAAGACAAAATGAACAAAAGAAAATGTGAAACAAAACTAAAAAACTCTTTTTTATAAAATAATAGTTAAAGTGAAAGAAAAGTTTTTCCTTTGCAAGAGTTTGGATTATATTAAGAAGAAACAAAATACAAGTGGAAGAAATACAAACAACCAAGATTAAAAAACTCTTTTTTATAAAATAATAGTTAAAGTGAAAGAAAAGTTTTTCCTTTGCAAGAGTTTGAATTATATTAAGAAGAAACAAAATACAAGTGGAAGAAATACAAACAACCAAATTGATGAGGTTATCGTCTTTGTCATGGATAATACATTTTTTTATTTTGTTTGTTTTTTCATAATTTTTTAAAGTTTTAAAAAAGTTCAATCGGAAAGATTTATTCTTTTGATTCGCCTTGGATTAATTGAAATTTCAAATGAAAATGATCATAATACCTATGAACCCTCGTACCCTACAAAGGAGAGGTTAGACACATATCACACAGCTAGAGTCCAAAAGCCCATTAAAGGCTTAAGGTTTTTTTTCTATTAAAGAGAACATTGAGTGTTTAAATAGGGGAATTAAATTTTTTTTATTAAATGTTTGTTCCAATAATTCAAGACGAGTAAATTTTAAGGACAATTTAAGACTATTGTTTTATGATTAATTGATTTCGATTATTCGAGTCCGAGCATATATATATATATATATATATATATATATATATATATGTATATATATGTGTGTGTATGTATGTATATATATGTGTATATATATATATATATATATATATATATATATATATATATATATATATTATGTGTGTGTGTATCCAAACTCTTTTTCAAAAATGTCTTTAGTTTTCTTTTGGATCCTTTTGCAGCCAAGGGCTTAAAAATGATTCTACTGATATGGAGTTGGTCCCAAGCGAGTGATGAATGCTTTGTCAAAGTAACATCCATTTTTCACTTTCTAGAATAAAAGTTCATAAACATTAGAACTTGTGCTTCCATCTTAGGTTACACCATTATGTCTTTTATGAAGAGTTCAGCCTAGTTTGAATATTAAGCTCTTGTAGATGGGAAGGGTTGCTTCAATGTCACTCTCTCCTTTCCTTGTGAACCTTTCCTATACATGGGCAGCTATGAAGAAATATAATGAGTGTCCTCTCTTCCCCAAGCCATCGTCTTACTCAACACATTTCAACCTTCATGGGCTATAACAAGTCTTAGATGAGTTTCTTTATCCATCTGTAATTTACATGGTTCCATTCATCTTCTGAACTTTGGAAGCCTTTAGAAAAAAATATATATGGATTTATTGATTTTTTAATTTGGATCTAATATTATGCTCAAAATGGCAAATAAATTTGAGTGTCTCTCCGTAATCTTAGCAATCGTTTCCATTCACTAAAATAGATCGATGGAATAATGGAGTTTACAACAGAAGCATTGAGTTTGTCATGACGATGAATGTTGGTCTTTTGACATCAATAGTTGCATAGCTACGTGGCATCGATATATTGGTCACTATATGCATCAAAGACTTCCAAAATTTTTCAAAAGGGCATGTCGCCATTATTCACTATTTATTGAGGTTTTGTGCATGTTCTCAATCTAATGAATTAGAGAGACCAAACTAGCAATATCATCGAATCTTGCATATATAGAATAAAAACAAGAAAATATCTCCATACGAACTATAAACATATCATTATAAATGCGTACTTTATCATAAATATGCAAGAAAATATAAGTATTTGTACTTGCATAAACGTAATCCCACAACCAGACCATAACTCCTAACCATAACAAAAAACATAGCCATAATGATAATCATAACCATGAACATATAGTAATCATAACCATAATGATTAACATAGTCACAACCATCAACATATTCATAATTATAACCATCATCAACATAATCATATTAGTAACCATAACCATCATCATAAACATAATTGTTCTCATCATGATCATTGTTCTTCCTTCCTCAAAGATGGTTCAGTTAGAGTTGCTGATGTATATTATTGAACAAAGCATTATTAAAATGTTAAATTATTAATGTATTAATGTGTTTTTTTGATGTTTTTGATATAGCAGCTGAAGGTTTGTGAGGAGCGTGCAAGGCGTGAAAGGGTGGACATCAATAATCCGAAATAATTATTATTTAGCTTGTAAATAAACCTATGTAGAAGGTTCTATTGTTAGAAAAGTAATGGTTATAATAATGGTCGTTGTAGACCGCAGTTTCTGTTATTAAAAGCAATGGCTTTCTGTAAAAGTTACCAACTTTTAGTTTCACGCCTGCTTTTCGAAGCCGCCCTCATGTAACCACTATTTTCGACGTAATCAAAAGTCCTATAAATACATGCACTCTGTGGACTGTCGAAACAGAGTGCATGGGGGGAGATTGCACCCAATCTTGCGTTCGGTCTCGTCTCTTGTTGCTTCTATTTTCTGTGTGTTTTTCTGCGTCCGTAATCTCTGTATGCGCGTGAGCAAGATCTTGACAACAGTGGTATCAGAGCCAGGCACGTGGCAATACAGAGGGTTCTGTTCTCTATTCGCGATTCTGAATTCCGATTCCATTTCCATTTCCATTTCCATTTCCATTTCCGTCTTCGTCTCCGGTTTCTGTTTCGGTTTCTGTTCCAGAACCAGAACCTACGTTTTAACCTACGTTTACTCCTTCGGCTTACTCCAAGGCGTCGACTAAGGCATCGACTAAGGCAATAACTTAGGCAATACATTGGCAACATCGGCAACATTGGCACCCAAGGCTCCCTTGGCGACTGTTGGCAGCCGTTGGCTACGCGCGAGGCAATTTGAATTTTTGAGTGGTAATAGAGAGGTTTAGAGTCCCTAAGATAGGAGGATTTGAACCCACAACCTCCTACTTTCAAGGGAAGTACTTTGACCACTCCACCATCTCTTGGAGTTGTACTCAAGTTCTCTCTCTTTATTACTTGTGGAAGGCGCGCGCGTCGATTTCAAGATTGGACCCAAGAATCAAGTATATCTCTCAATCCGTAGGTCGGATTGAGGCGCGTAATATACCGTTGGAAAGCTCTCGGAACGAACTTTCCAATGAGCTAGCTTGGAAGTGTCAATTCCTTCAAAATCCTTGGGTGGCATTTGATTGAGTGTTCAAGATACCAAGCAAGGTTGAGAGCAAGGGTTCAAGAGCACCATGGAGGATTACAGTAATTCACCTCTACCTGCGGCAACACTTGAACAACAACTAGAGCTCTTGTGGTATGAGCTTCAAGGAGCTCAGAACGAGATCCGACAACGTGATGAAATCCTCCAAAAGATGCAAGCTGAGGAAGACAACCTTACGAGAGTAGTAAAAGCTATTGTGTGTGCCCAATCTGATGTTACTCATTCAAAGATTGGTAATAGAAACTACCAGTTTCTACGATTTGATGGCCGAAAGGATGGGCCTTTAGTACTTTCTTGATTGTCGCAGTTTGATGATTTTTATACCGATGAAATGTATGCTGAAAGTGAAAAAATTAAATTTGCCACTAACTATTTAGTAGGTAAAGCACAACTCTTGTGGAATGTCCTGCGGCACAGTACGGAGCGTCCAACAACTTGGAAGGCTTTTCATGAAAACGTGAAGGATTCATTTCTTCCTCCTCAATACCATTTGCATGTTCGACGAGCATGGACGACCCTTACATGGAAGGAGGGTGATACGGTTACTACCTACACAGAGCGGTTCTGGCAAAATTTACTACTTGTACGAATGCTTGAAGATGTATCAGAAGATATCTTGCAGCAGAAATACGAAGATGGTTTGGAGGTGGGAATCCAAGCTAAGCTTCACACCCTACGACCTACAACCCTCAACGAGGCTATATCTTTTGCTTATGATGCAGAAAAAGAATTCCAGTCCATAACCAAGTCACTCCGTCTACAACAACCACGTCCACGACCATTTCCTGTTAAACCTTCATTTCCTATGAAGCGTAATTCTAATGCCCCATCTTACCCTAGTTTTCCTCATCCTCCACAATCCAATTACTCAACTCCACCCGTTGCTTCATCTCTCCAACCAACCAAACCACCTACCCTTCAAACTTCAGCAGTGAATGCCCAACAGAAGCGATCACGAATCACTTGTTGGAATTGTGGTAAACCTTGACATACAAAAATAAGGTGCAGATTGCAACCTCTTCATATAAAACCGGCTACAGCTCGATTGCATAACATTGAGGTCTATAATGAAGAAATTCCTTCTGTTTGGACAGAGGAATCACTGGAGAAGGATTTAAGTACCTTGGGTAACGATATCTCTCTACACTCTCTTCTTTGCATGCAGGGTACAATAAATAACAAACTAGTTAAAATTCTACATGACGATGGTAGTTCACATGACTTCATTTCACATTTATTAGTACAAGAACTTAAATTACAAACGTTTCCTTCTTTGTATAAAGTGAAAGCCGCATTTCAAGGTAGTCATTATAATGTAACACGAGAAGTGCAAGATGTTACGATTAGCATAGGCCCTTATGTTGATTCACGAACATTTTTATTTGCACCTTTGCAATCTTATGATGTTATACTAGGTATGCCTTTTCGTCACCATTATAACCCACGTATTGACTACCATACTCATACCTTTAAGTTTGCTTTCAAAGGTCAAATCATTACTTTGTCTGCACGGCATGATTTCTAGCCATTTCCATTGATTAGTCACACTCAAGTAAAGCGTGCATTTAGGAAAGGATTCAACTCATGCATTGTTTTTATCAATGTCATCAATGATTATACTCATACACTTCCAGATGCATATAAACCTTTCATGAGTACTTATAAGGATTGTTTTATGTCTGAATATCCCTCTGAACTACCACCATCTCGAGGATCCTTTGACCATAGCATAGACTTAGTCCCTGGTAGTTCTCCTCCTCATAAAGCACCTCATAGACATGGCCCACTACATCAAAAGGAAATAGAAAATCAAGTAAAAGACCTATTACAATCTTATGAACATTTTTATTTGCACCTTTGCAATCTTATGATGTTATACTAGGTATGCCTTTTCGTCACCATTATAACCCACGTATTGACTACCATACTCATACCTTTAAGTTTGCTTTCAAAGGTCAAATCATTACTTTGTCTCCACGACATGATTTCCAGCCATTTCCATTGATTAGTCACACTCAAGTAAAGCGTGCATTTTGGAAAGGATTCAACTCATGCATTGTTTTTGCCAATGTCATCAATAATTATACTCATACACTTCCAGATGCATATAAACCTTTCATGAGTACTTATAAGGATTGTTTTATGTCTGAATATCCCTCTGAACTACCACCATCTCGAGGATCCTTTGACCATAGCATAGACTTAGTCCCTGGTAGTTCTCCTCCTCATAAAGCACCTTATAGACATGGCCCACTACATCAAAAGGAAATAGAAAATCAAGTAAAAGACCTATTACAAAAAGGACTTATAAGGCCTAGTTCTTCCCCATTTGGAGCACCAGTTCTCTTAGTAGAGAAGAAGAATAAAACTTATCGAATGTGCATTGATTATAGAGCCCTTAACAAGATCACGATCAAGAATAGATATCCTATTCCTCGAATAGATGATCTCTTAAATAAGTTACGAGGAGCTCGTGTCTTTAGTAAAATTGATCTTAAATCGGGTTACCATCAGATTCGTATGACACAAAGTGATATTTTTAAGACTGCATTTAGAACTCAAAATGGCCATTATGAATTTATGGTAATGCCCTTTGGACTTACTAATGCCCCTGCTACATTTGCGCGAATGATGAACAATATTTTTCTTGATTACCAAGCTTTTGTTCTTGTATTCTTTGATGACATACTTGTTTACAGTAAGAATGATAGTGAACATGAAAAGCATCTTGAAACAGTTTTCCATTTGTTACGAGAAAACACATTTTATGCTAATCCGGAAAAGAGTTATTTCTTTAAGCGTAAGCTAGAATATTTAGGACATATTATTTCAAGTGAAGGTGTGCATGTGGATCCGAAAAAGATTAGAGTTATCATAGAATGGCCTACACCACAATCAGTCAATGATGTTCGTTCTTTTCTTGGGTTGGCTAGTTTCTATAGGAAGTTTGTTCGAAATTTTTCTTATTTAGCATTGCCTCTTACTTTGTTGTTGAAAAAAGAAAATAAAATTTGCATGGGGATTTACCCAACAACAGTCCTTTGACAAACTTAAACATGCATGTGTACTTGAGCCACGAAGACTCAAGGACTTGTGCCAATGAGACTATACCTCAATTGCCACACAAGTGCATATAGTGGGATCTTTAACACACATTTAAATGTCAATCCTAAGGAGCGACTTACCAAGTGTATGAAGACGTGTGCACACGTGACGGAAAATGAAGTGGTTTAGCTAATCACGCATGAGAAAAGACTACTACCTCTCACACCTACTGAAATACTGAAAGTGTTGCCGCAAGCCTCTTTTCAGCAGTTTTGGTATTTTGAGGTTTTCTCCCAGCCCAGAACTTCGAACATAGGCAATAGGGTACTCGTTTCAAAGCTCTCGACGAGACGCATCCAACCGTGGTGGTTTCACTCAATTCTGACCACTCTGCTTCAAGTTATGGCAAAAACAGTGAATTACGGGAGTCACAAACACCCGCACCACAGCTTCTCATAGCTTACGCACACACTACAGCAGCTCAAAACAAGGGAAAGGGGTAGACAACAGTCCTACACATGCATTTCAAGCATCACACACACATACAAGAGCAAAATGAAGATCAAAATCAGCAAGAAAGAGGCAAACTCGAAAATTCAGAAGTGCTCCTTCTTCACAATGACCAGAGGTTTCTTACAAAGAGTCACTTTTGACTTATATACTAGTGCCCTAAGTTTGGTCCTTTCACACAAGAGACCGGCACTTTATTCACTAAAAGACTAATTTCCTACTATTGTACATGGATAAATCACTAATCTTCTGTGGGGATGCATCTAGAGGACTCCTCTAGTGCATTTACAACGGAAAATATATACAAGAGTGGTTATGATACAAAAGTTGTGTGTCCAAATCGGAAAAATTTTGGGGCCCGTCTTTTTCTCTGCTTTGTGCGCTCTTTAGCTCTGCAACACCCTCCCCCTCTTCGTCTCTGTCGTCCCTTGACAGACTTTGCTTCGCGCACGCGTCCAGTGGTCCGTGTTGCCTGATTCTTGATCTTGCATTACGTTTTAGAGGCGCTCTGCTTTTCTCCGCACTCTTCCCTTGGTCAGTGTTGTCTGCAGTTAAACAGACATGCAGATTCGATGGCCTTCTTGATTCAAGCTCTACTACTCGAGAGCCTGTTGCACTTGTCTTGCCTGTTGACTTGGGTTGCCACGCACGCCACCAGTGACTAGGAATGTGCTGTTCTTAGTCACCCTCTTAAACTTTTCAGCCTCTACCCCTTTATAACTTTTGGTCCTCTGATTTGTCCTGGTTGCACACATCTGACCCTGTTGTATTGCTTTGAGGCTGTTTACTTCTTTTCCACCGTGCATGACTTGGATGATTTCTCTTTTTGCCTGATGCATGCCCCTGCGGGGCTCTGTGCAGAGATGGGTAATGCGCCCCTGCGGGGCTTCCTGCAGAGATGTGTATTTATTGCACTGTCTTAGACTTTGATTTTCTTCTTCTTTTCTTTTTGCTTGATTGTCCCTCTACACGTCCCTCCTCCTGAACTCTGTCGTCCTCGACAGGCTTTCTGTGGCGACGTGTGTATGTTTGTATGGCTTGTTGCTCTCTATTCGCGTGACACAGCATGAATTCCTTCCATTGCTGAGATTTTACTCCGTCTTCTGGCGCTTGTCTATGATCAGCAAAGAAACTTGTTTCGTAGGCCACCAGCCTTGCATTCAAATTGGAAGTCATTTTAACAAAAATTTCTGAATCCATTTCAAAGAAGCCTGTAAAGAATGCTTCTTCGAAAGTTTGCATATATGTCGATGGCAAAAACATGAGGCGAGAATAATATGCCATAATGGTAAGTCGGCTCGGAATGGTTGATAAATCAAAGATAAGAGCCTCAGACCCTTGCGTAATGCCGATGAAATTCAAGAATGTATATTTAGTATGCTGGAACACCTTCAACACTGTAATGAGCATGCTGAATATTTTGTTGGTCATCTTGACGGCTAAGTCCGGAACTGTAGCATACCTTGCAATCCAAAATTCCATTGTCTTCACCATATATTCTTCCATAGGTAAGTAATTATGTGGCGGACTAGGTAGTAACGGATAGTTAAGCCATTGATTATTGATATTGCCTTGACGCTGTCCTTCCCAAAATTGCGTCCAAGAGCGTTTGCGGGGTACAGGACAAAAAGAGGGATTTACCTGAAGTGCATATGGTGATGCTTCCCACTGTACCCGCAATGTCGGATTCTTCTCCAAAATTTTTCTTCGCCATATCGGATCCGCCTTCTCAAATTCCTCTTGAGTATAATTGAAAGTGTCATGCTGGAATTGAAGGTTGTGGTCCGGATCTTTGTTCGTTGCAGACTTTATATACATCCGCGTCTGTTCTTTAAGTAGACTGTATGGTACATTGAATCGCTTCAAAATTTGATCTAAGTGTTTGTTTTCTATCTGAGCTTCTTTCATTATCTGGACAATTTGATCTTCAAAATCAGCGGTGAGCTGGGACACAAGTAGTGCCCTTTCTGGTCTGCTCAGTTCTGCAATTTCTCGTTTGTTAGGTTCTAATGGAACCTCCTTTTCTGCCCTTATTGGTGAATGATACGTGGGGGGAGAGAGAGGACGTACCTCAGTCTCCACAGCAGTCTCCGCAGCATGTGGAACTACTGGTGTCCCCTTCTTTCCTTCTAGCTCTATCTGCTCCTGAAGTCGTTTGATGATTTCATCTTTATTCTTAAGTTCTTCTTCAGCCTTTGTAATCTTTTCCTGATGTTTGATTAATTCCTGTGCAACTATGTGCATGTGATCTGTGTCTTCTTTGCACTGTCGGAAATAATCATTCTCTGCTTTTTTCCATTTCTTGCGTAGAGCTGCAGTGTCATTCATATACCTTTGTTCCCAATCAGCAATGATTTCTTGCTCCTGTTTGAGCTGATCTTCCATTTTGGTTATCTTTTCTTCCATTTCTTTTAGATCCTCGTTTGATTTATCAGTATCTGCCGGTGGTTGATCACTGAGGAGAGCTGTCATAAGCTCCTTGTTCCTGTCCCTTAAGTGATCTGCTTCCTCCTACTCACCTTGAGCTGAGATTCGAGTACCTTACTACGAGCGTGGATCCTTGTTTTCTCTTTTTTGGTCATGTCTAGTTTCTTCGTGAGCTCCAAAACTTGTTCTTTGAGTTTGGCATTTTCCGTTTCTAATATTCTGTATTGTGTTTTGGTCGTTTTTATCTCCTCGTGTTTCTTTAGAACTTGAGCTTCTGCTTTTGATAATTTTTTGGCCAGATTCATACCTTCTTTTTGAAGCTCCTGCTTTTCGAGCATGGCTTGGTCGTAATCTTCATCAGCATCAAGCATCAATTGTTGAGTGTCTAGTGCAGTGCGAATCATATCTTGCACCACAGGCTTGAGCTGAGCTATATCAACATTCAGCCATGTCTTTGGTATGTCTGGGGTTTCTCCTGTTTGTACATCTTGTCCCTTTGCGACGTGGATCGTTTCATTATGTGGTTGTCGGACCTGTAGTTGTACTTGCGGTTCTGCATCATCGTCCACCACCTTACGAACCTTCGTGGCACTCCCTTGAAATATGACATCCATTGGGGACGGTTCTGCCACAACCCTTAGTGGGGTGAAGGGTTCTTCGTCTTCTTTTCCTTCTTCCTGAGGCTTATCCTCTGATATCATTAAATGCTCCTCATCATCAGATTTGCCCTCCTTGGTGTGGGTAGTGGAGGCATCTTTTGGTTGAATGGGGTGCTGTTTTTCTTCTCGTGCCTTCTCGTTGGTTGTATTTTGGTCTACCAGTGGTGATCGAGCTTTAGCCCTGTGGCCCTCTTGGTCTTCACCATAGTCTACTTCATTTAATTCGGCCCACTGGCCATCATCCTTCGATTCACTTTGAATATCTACATCCAATAATGATGTATTGGGCTTCTCTTGGCCGTCGGATCCAGAACTAGAGTTGTCTAACCCAATTTCCCGATATCTATGTACCTTGGTGAGTTTGCCTTTTGGTTTCCTAGCTTGTTCGGACTGTTGATAATGATGACCCTGCACTGGCAGATTAATTTGTCCTTCTGTATATTTGTGAGTCTCCTCCAGTGCTTGAGTTAATTCTTCTTCCGTGATCTTTTTAGTCCCGTGAGTGGTGGTTGTAGGAAGTAAATGTACTCTCTTTGTTTTTGGTACTTCCTCTTCTGCTTGTTGGACTTCTCGAGGTCGTTTTGTGCCTCTCATTGTGCCTCTCATTCGGGGTTGCGAGCTTGTTTCTGCTTCTTCTACTTGTTTGCTTCCTTTCTTCTGTTTCGGTACAGTAGCGGATTTGACAATTTGAGCCAACTCCATTGAAGATGGCATCTCCTGTAAGTACTCGCGCATGCCCAATGCGTGGTAAATCATAATTGTTAGTGCAGTAGTTCCGTTGAGGAACTTCTTATTATCCCATTTGTTCTTTGCCTCGAACAATCTTTCTTGCACATAGGGTGTGAGGTTTACTTGGTTGCCGATCTGTTTGATTGCATGCGATAATAATTGAACAATGATTTTTTGAGGGGCCGTGTATCTGTTCATACTCGGGAAGCAGAAGTGTTGGTGAATCAATCTGACTTCTTCTTCGATGTCCACCCTATTTATGTCAACGAAAGTTCTTGTTTTTGCTCCACGACTCTCTTCCTTGACTGTGTTGACACCATCCTTCTCCCATCCAAATGCTTCTTTGATTAAGTCGTGGGAAAATTGAATGACCACCCATTCTCCATTCTTATCCATCACATTGGCTTCTGGTACCAATGGATCATGTAGTGCTGGTCGTAGAGTGTTCATGACTTGTGTACAGCGTTGGAAATCCGGTTTATAGATAGGTAGCTCAAAATACTTATGAATTCCTGCTTTCTTCATGATGTCGATTGTGGATGGCAGTCCATGTAAAACTTTGAAGTCCTGGGACATGATCGGAAAGTGATGCTCTGTGTCCATGATCTTTATGTTGGCCAAGAATAGGTATTCCTCAACTGGATGCTCATCTCTGAACCAATGGCCTTTTGCTTTCGTAAGACATTGGGGAGGAAATTCCTGGACCTCCACTTGGATTGTCGCTTCAGAGTCTTCAGAAGCCATCTGCACTTACAAGGAAAAATGCATTAGCTCGAAAGGCCTTTATGAGACCATGCAGTGTATTGTTGTGATTATGGTCGCTCGTCACTCCGTTCCCCATTATTGCAAGAGTGGGATTTCTTACCGCCTCTTTTTATATTTTTTTCCTGAAAGAAGACAATCATTAGTATAGCCGAAGCATAGTTTATGTACATAGTATGTCCATTCCTATCAGGTTAAAGCTAAGATCTAGTCTCACTTGGAGATCGTGCACCACTAGTTTGATAATGTACATCCTGTGCCGAATGCTTGGCCCTGTATGGCGGCCCTATCATGCATACTTGAGGTGCATCAGATACTATATGAGTGCAATCGGTTGCTTTATTTCCTCGATCATCCGCTCCTCGTGGTAGCTTTGGTTTCCAGATCCATTTTGAGAACACAGAGAGCGGTCGCTTGGTTTTCTCGATTCGTACAGCTGCTCGTGTTCCAATTGCTTTATCCATTGCCCGAGTGAATTTGGCATTGCTCTTCGATTTTCTTTGATAACTCTTATGTGTTGTTGACTTTTGCCTTGTCTGATGTGGTATTTCCTCCTTTGTCCTTACATTCTGTTTAGCTGCTTGTATGACCTTTTTGGGAATCCATATCTGATGTCGCGATCTTTGAGCTTCAAGCAAGGGCTTGGGAATCCATACTTGCACTGATTCTTTTCGTCTATAGTTCCTTGCAGCTGGTTTGGTGATCCTTTTTCCTTCTTCAAAGTGGGTGTGGACGTTTCTTGACTCTGTATCTGATCCTTGCGTACCCACTTATATTTGGGTGGGTCTTGGTTCGAGTATCTGCTTGTTGGGTTCCAATAGTGCGGTCTTTGGATGTTTCGAGCCTGCGTAGGAGAGCACGTCTCCTCATTGGTTGGCTTTTCCACAATTGCATTGGATAACTTCGACTCTATTGTGGACGTCGCTAAGATTGAAGTTTCAGCTTCTATGCCTTTGCTTTCTGAGTGGTGAGCATAGTTGCTACTTTCTTTTGTCGTTGTTTGAACCTCCTCTAATCTTGGCATTAACATGGTTTGGTTACATGGTTTCTCTTCAAGCAAGCTGAAAATCTCCTTATGCCCTATCGTAGCCGAAATATAACCTTGAGCTAGATGGATACACGCCTCTGTCTCAATGATCCAGTCGTGTCCTAGAATGAAGTCTTCTATCAAATCTTCATCCTCACACACTAGGACTCTTTGTTCCATGGAGGAATTTCCTAGGTGGAGGGATACATTCGTGGTTCCAATACATTCTATGGTGTGACCTCCAATTCCTATTAATTGGGCTTTTGTGGGATTCAATTCTAATTGCAGCTCGTCTGCTATTTTCTTTCGCATGCAGCTAAGGCCTGCTCCTGAGTCTATCAATGCATCTATCAATTTATACTCTGTCTTGCCAATCCCTAGGTTTAGGTAAGGTTGCGTTTTACACATACCCGTTGTATCATTATTTTTGACCTGATAGTTTGCCATAGGGATGGGCTCTTCTCCTTGGAGATAACGTTCATCTCTTTGCCTGATCCACTCTTTCCGTTTCCTAATGCGTTCTAATGCTTCCTGTCGAGCTTCCTCTCTAATTCGTTCTTCTTCCTTTTTCCTATTTTGAGCACCTAACAGTCGCGCTAGCATTTGATCAGTCAAGGGCTCCATGAATCGTCTTACTCTGCATCCACTGATGTAGTTGGAAAGAATGTCTCCATCTAGTGTGGCGAGATTGACTGCACCACTAGTAGAGATTCGATTTATAATCAAGGGTCCATATCCGCGTTTCTGTAGCTTCTTTGCATGTTGTTTTAGGGTGTATACTAGGACTAAGTCGCCTTCTTTAAGTCCCTTATCTTTTATATGTGCATCATAATATGCCTTCTGTCTCCGTTTAGAAGCATAAATGCCTGCTACAGCTTCCAATCTAGTCTCGTGCAACTTTTCAATTTGATCTAGTTGCTGGGACAATTCATGACCGTTCCACTCATATTGCTGGGCTACTTTCAATGTAGGTACAAGGAAGTCAATTGGCAAAATTGCATTTTGCCCATACACTAAATTGAAAGGTGTGGTTCCAATGGCCGTTTTATATGCAACTCGGAAGGCCCAAATTGCGTGATGCAATTGTTTGTCCCAATCTGACCTTCCATTATTGACAATCTTTGTCAATACAGTACATAGTACCTTGTTGGAACTTTCAGCTTGTCCATTAACTTGAGGATGGTATGGGGCTGACTTTTTATGAATCACTAAAAAGTCATTCATTAGCGACTCAATGACTTCGTTTAGGAAATGCGTTCCTCGATCACTCACAATCTCGATCGGTAGTCCAAAGCGTGTGAAAATGTGCTCAAAGAGAAATTTTGCTGTAGTTTGAGCATCATTCTTTCTAGTGGCTTTTGCTTCTACCCACTTGGTTAAGTAGTCGGTGGCTACTATGATGTACTCCGCATGTGATCCTTTCGCCGGTGGATTGATAGGTCCTATGAAATCAATACCCCACTTGGTAAATGCTCTCGCACAAACCATGGGTCTTAAAGGCATGTCATCTCTTCGAATGGGATATTTCGCTCTCTGGCATGTTTCGCAACTTCTCACATATGTCTCTGCATCCATATGTAGAGTTGGCCACCACAAGCCTGCAAAGAGAATCATCTTGACAGTTCTGTCTGCTGAAAAATGTCCTCCCGCCGCTCCTGCGTGTGCCATTTCTAATATGGGAAGATATTCTCCTTCATGCACACACAATCTGAGTTGATTGTCTTTTCCTCTTTTAAACAATTGTTTTCCCATTATCACATAATCCTTGCTCATTTCTTCTAGGGATCGCTTTCTTGCTAAGCTAGCTCCTATTTCGTGCTCTTTCGTTTTGAGGAATTGTACTAATGTCTTACTCCAATTAGGCGCTATGGTCGAAAAAGGTAAAGACATGTGATCCTCTGGGATAGTCTCTTTGCATTCTGCACAATTAATTACATAATCGTGAACGTCTTTTGGCATGTCAGGCCAATAGACGCCTAACCTTTTTAATTCTCGAATTGTTCCATGCATCCCTTGATGGGTTCTCCACTTGTTTACATGTGCCTGCTGAATTAGTTGCTTCTGTTCGTCCTCCTCGACACATCTTAATAAGACACCGTTAGGTTCCTTATAATACATGCTTCCAGCAACAATGTGTAAATTTCTTGTTTGAAGAATCTCTTTTTTGCTATCCTTATTTATTGGGTGTTGAGGGCCATGGGTGAGTATAGGAATTAATCGTTCCGCCCACTTCGGACATACTTCAAGATTAAACAAATACGTATCTGGTAAATCATCCGGTACTTCGCTAGGTGGTTCTCCATGCGTTAGCCTTGAAAGGTGATCTGCTCTTACATGTGTGTTTCCTTTTTTGACTGTTACCTCAAAGTCGAACTCCATTAATAGTAAGAACCATCGTACCAATCTTCCCGTGTTGCAAGGCTTATTGACTAAATACAACAAAGCCTGATGGTCTATGAAGAACTTGAATTTGTTGGCTAAGAGGTAGTGTCTAAACTTCTTTACTGCATAAACCATTCCTAAGCCTTCTCTTTCAGTAGTCGTATAATTTCTTTCTGCTTGGTTTAATTGTCTACTCGCATAAGCGATTGGATGGTCAAGCTTCCCTTCGTCAGCCGGTTGAGCTAGGATACATCCAATGGCATAGTTCGAAGCATCAACATGAATATGAAAAGGCTTGCTCCAGTTGGGTGATTTCAGAATTGGGGCTGTACTCAGCCGCTTCTTAAGCTCGTTGAAGGCCTTCTCACACTCGTCTGTCCAAGTGAACTGAGTCAATAGACCATATAAAGGCTTAGCTATTATGGCATACAAGTGAATAAACCTACGGTAATATCCACAGTGTCCCATAAAGGCTTGTACTTCCTTTGCATTCTTGGGTCTTGGTAGCTCTAAGATGACTTTAATCTTTTCTTCGTCCGTGGATATTCCATTCTTTGAAACGATGTGTCCTAGGATTTTTCCTTGTCGCACCATGAAGACACATTTCTCAGGGTTCAAACAAACTCTGTACTATCTACATTTATTGAATATTTTTCTCAGTTCCGGTATATGGTCTGGTCGTTGATTTGAGTATGTACAAAGGTCCTCTACGTATACTTCCATACTTTTTCTCAGAAATTCCTTGAATACATGACACATCAGTCGTTGGAAGGTGGCTGGCGCATTAGTGAGCCCAAAAGGCATTACTCTAAATGCATAGACTCCCCATTCAGTCGCGAATGCGGTTTTATGCTGGTCCTCAGTTGCAATAGCTACTTGGTTGTAACCAGAGAATCCATCCAAGAAGCTATAGACCTCCTTGCCGACAACTCTTTCCAAAAGATGGTCTGTGATGGGTAATGGGAAACTATCACGTATAGTTGCTGCATTTACCTTTTTCAAGTTGATACACACCCTTAGTTTTCCGTTTTTCTTAGGCACTACTACTAGTGGCGATACCCATTCTGTGTGTTCAATCTCATAAATGAAGCCTGCCGCTAGTAGTTTGTCAATTTCTTCCTTTATTTTTGCTGTGTAAACTTCGTTATACGTATAAGGGCGTTGTTTAGAGGGTTTTGCATCTGCTGTCATAGGGATTCGATGAGCGCATATGCTGGGTTCTACACCCTTGAGGTCTTTGTACGTCCAGGCAAACACATCTCGATATTCTCGGATGAGTCGTATGAGATCCTCTTCTTCCTCTTCCGATACATCTTTCCCAATATATGTGCACCTCTCTTCTCCGTCTTCTATCGTTACAACAATTTTCTTGGTTTGTTCCTTGTTGTCATAGGCTTCTCCATCCCGGGCCTCTCGTTTAGGCATTTGAGTGGCTATTTTTCTTTCTTCCACTTCGTATCTTTTAAAATGTTCTGGAACTTCGAAACGGTCTGGTTCCGGTTCCACTTTACCCGTGTCCTCTCTATGCTCATGTATTATTGGGATGGTTTCGATTGTTAAGACTTTTGTTGGTCTTTCTTTTGATTCTTTTTGCATAGTTTTTAAATATTGTTCCTCAGAATCAAACTCTGGTTCCATTTCTATGCTTTCGTACTCTTCTTTCCACTCTTTCTCTTCAATTTCCCCTTCTTCTACTTCTTGGAGGATAACCATGTAGAGGTTCACGTCATATCCTTCCTCGTCTATACAATCGTTCATCGTCAATACTTCCTCATTCACACACACGTCTAATGTGGCTAGAATTTCCATCCAACCATGTGGTTCGAAGAGTTCACCTGAAAAAATTTGAGGCATGTAATCGGGGTCTTCTATCGATCGATAGTTAGGGTGTCCTATTGGCCACATTTGTTTTTTACACTCCTCCTTCTTCGCTTCTTTGCACATCCACAACTGGGCATCCTCGTGCATCCAAGATTGGTCACTTGATCCAGCACTGTGAATGGATAGGTCATCTTCTTCTTTGTGGACTGGATTCCATTGTAATGGAGGGACATCCCGATAAGCAAATGTGTGTAAATTTATCTTGGTGGTGTTCCCTTGATGTTGGAGATATAATGAATCTCTACCCCAATCCTGTACTACTCGCAATTGTCTCATGAAGGGTCGTCCTAATATCATCTCATAGTTGTTTGCTTTCTCGAATTTGCATATGGCTAGTGTGTGTTCAAATTCCACTCCACATGTGTTAAGTTAATTCCTTCCAATATTCCTAGGGGTCTCTCCACATGACCGTCTGCTAATTGGAGTTTCATACGAGTGGGTCGTAAGGCTGGTTTTCCCCACTTTTCCCAAATCTCCTTTGTTGCAATTCCTACTCCTGCTCCTGTGTCTAAGATAGCTTTGGTCATGTACCCATTGTAGATGACAGGTAAACAGGTATTCCCTTCATCCCCTTCACTGAACTCTCCTACTTTATCAACTGGAACTTGTATTGTGGACTTATTTTCCATTTCCTTTTCTTTTGATCCTCCATTCTTTGGTTGTGTTTTCAATTGGTCTGCCAATTGCTTCCATAACTGGGGTTTAAGTCGAAGCAATTCTTCCACCGTCAATTGGCATTGCACCTTGGTTTTCTTTAGTTCCGTATGGTTATGAGAACTCTCTTTTCCCTTTTCTTTTCCTTTTCCATGCACCGTGGGTGCTCGTATTATCACTGACTCTCTTTCATACTCTCCCATATAGTTAGGCAATGTTGAAATGCTTATGGTCTCCTCTCTACCTCTATCGAGTCTTGAGACCTCCTCGTAGACTTCCTCAAGGTTAGGATGGGGTTGACAGTCTTCCACATCTATTTCATCAAATGGTGGTGGATCGACACCATTCTTCTTCCATTGTTCTTCTCTGATTCTATCACACAAGTCCTTGGGCCAATCTGCTTCTAAGTCTGGTATGGCTGATACAGGATCATCTTGTGCTGTCTCTTGTTCACCTTGGAGATCTTCTTTTCTAAGTTCTTTATCCTTTGGTTTGATGCATTCTTCATAAGGTTCTTGTGCAATCCTTGTCTCTGGTAGCGTTGGGATAGTCTTTTCTAGGGTTGCTTGTGCTACTTCAATGAGTTTTCTGCATATGGCTAGTCTTTCCTTTTCTAATTCCCCTTTAGGGTAGATTTTTTCATGTTGCTCTATGTTCGGTCCCATTTTGATTCTAGCTTGGTATGCTTTTAGCCACATATCCAAGTCGTCTGGCTTTGGGTCTGCTAGAATTGATCCGGGCTTCTCCCTATCTGAGCTAGGTTCAGTTAGCTCAGGAGTCTCCTTAGACTGCTCTTGTTCTTTGTGTTTACTTGATTTTTCGATTTGCTTTTTACTGTTTGTACTCTTGTTCTTTGCCCATTTATCCTTGAGTTTCTCTCGTCTTTCTTTCCATTTCTGAGCTTTTGTGTTGCGGGAATTTTCACATGGGTCCTCAGAATCTTCCACTATCTGAGTTGAAGGGCTTATTTTCTTGTTGTTTTTTTGTTCCTCTTCCGATTGCTGTTCTTTTTGTTGTTTTGTTTGGGCTCTAGTGATGGCTTTTAGTGGCACTGTGTACTCCTTATCACTTCCCGATTCTTCTATGACCTCTATTACATTGATTGGTGCAGAACCTTGGTTTTTTACCGGATTCTTAGGGCAATCCCTAAAAAGATGTTCCTTTCCGAAATCACTGCAATATCCTTCCCAGATTCTAGGTGGTGGAGGGTTGTATGGTCGAGGGCACTCTCTAATGAAATGGTCTCCTCCACATCTATAGCATGGTCCTCTCTGTATTGGTGGTCTACTGGGTGGTCTCATGGGTTGTTGTGCCTTAGGAGCTGTATACATTAGAGTGGAAGTCTCTGCTCCATAAGTCTGATCATAGCCTTCATACCCATAGTATGTAGTCTCATATGCCGGTTCGTATTCCATCATGTAGGCTTCATACGGATAGTACTCACTTGGTAGGGTTTCGTATCCAAGGTTTGTTGATTCTATCTGGGTCATTGTCGTGGCTGGTACTATTGCTCTTTCTAGATTTTCTTCTGGTTGCGCATACTTCACTGATACTACTTGTTGAGGTTGCGATGGTTGGGGTCCTAGCACTGGTTGTGGTGGTGGGTATGGTATCTGTTCAATTGGTCTAGGTACTCCCGTCTGTGTTGGATAAGGGTTGTATCTTGGGATCTCTCTGTTCGGGTCTCTATGTGGATATCCATACGGTCGATACTGAGGTGGTTGGAAAGGGCGTGTTTGCCTATTAAATGGACAGCTCTCAGTAGTGTGATTAGTGTATTTCTGTTCTATGTGACAATACCAAGAAGTCCCTTGTTGTTGCTGCCTGTTGTATGGATAAGCTGGTTGTGCACTGCCCCCTCCTCGAACACACAGGTGAGTAGGGTGATCTCCTCCACATAAGCTACATCTCCGTAGCATAGGCAATCTCTGAGCCGGAAGTTGATAAGCTCTTTGCCCTTGAGCCCCTAATTTCTTGGCTAAAAGCTCTGCTAATTCTTCCACGTGACTGGAGTTGGAAGAGATGGTGCTCTTTGAATCGTCTGATCTAGTGTGGCTGGGCGTACTATTGAGGTCCTCGGCCAAGTTATCTTCCAAATCAATACACTCCTGAAGACACTCACTCAAAGTTTGTAGTCTTTTCACGTACACTAGTGTTCTAAAGGTTCCGTTAGTGAGCCCATCCAAAAATAATGAAATCATTTTTTGTTGAGTCGGTCTCTCTGTCACTGGGCATCTATCCACGTACTGGTTGAACCTTTTGGCGGCTGTCTTCACCGTTTCATTAGGATTTTGTTTGAAGCTGTGAATTAACGAAGATGAATTGTGTTTGATTCCTCTCTTAGTGAATTCTCCTATAAATTCTTGAAAAAATTGTTCCATGTTTCCAAATTGATTGGGATCTAAGGGTTGGAACCAAGTCAGAGCTGTTCCTATGAGGGTGAGTCCAAACGCCTCATACTGTACAAAGAAGTCGTCCACTTGTTCCGCTCTTAGGACTTGTTTGAATTCTGCAATGTGATCATAAGGTTCTCCTGATCCATCATAAGGGTTTCTTACACACTTTGCCACTTGAATAGGCCTAAGCCTTCTAATCGGTTCAGGTGGTCTGGGCATCACAGGAAGAATAGGGACAGCTGGTCGTATTGGTGGCATTCCAGGCTGTCTTCCTATCGGTGGTTGTGGTCTTACCGGTGGTCTGTACTGATTTCCTATCCCTGGTTGGGTCTGATAGTGTGCTTGTGTTCCTGGCGTGGTAAATTGTACATGAGCATGATTAGGTACACTCCTATGGCTGGTCTGTCCTGATGCAGTATTTTCTGTTTCTTCTTGATTTCCAAATGGATTTTGTGAGGTTGTTGCCTGCTCTCTCTGAGGAAACACAGGTGTACCCATATATCTTAATCGAGACGTGTCTAAGACACTCACAGGCCAATACCTCCTTTGATCTTTATCCAGGTATGTGAGTCTAGTCTCGTCATCCGGGTCTTTCAGCTCATGCAATGTCATGGGATTTTCTTCTCTCCCTGGAACAGGTGAATCGGTTTGCAACAATAAGTTTGATCCATGAATCATATAGACTTCTAACAAATAGTCGTCTTGAGGTATCAGGTCACCTCTCAAGACACGTGACACTCGGGATCTGCCTCTAGGGGTGGTCACAAACTCTTCTGGTTGTGTCCTTCCTAGGTTTTCAGGGTCTAAGAGTTCCCCTCTTTCATTGATCCTTTCCGGGAATTCGGTTACAATGTAGATGTGGCCAACTTTGTCAACATATGCACCTCCTTCGTATTTGACAGCTGGTCGGGGTACAATTGTGGCATTCTGGGAAGTTACCATCCTGGCCACAGACCTATTTAAGCCATCCAGGTAGATTGGAATCTCTTGGGCATTGGTGGACACATACTGCAGGGTAGTACGGTAGTCCCCCTCCACAGTAGTCAAGAAGCTTCTCGTTGGTGTGGGACCTTGCATGTCTTCCGAAGCCAAGGGCTTAAAAATGTCTTTAGTTTTCTTTTGGATCCTTTTGCAGCCAAGGGCTTAAAAATGATTCTACTGATATGGAGTTGGTCCCAAGCGAGTGATGAATGCTTTGTCAAAGTAACATCCATTTTTCACTTTCTAGAATAAAAGTTCATAAACATTAGAACTTGTGCTTCCATCTTAGGTTACACCATTATGTCTTTTATGAAGAGTTCAGCCTAGTTTGAATATTAAGCTCTTGTAGATGGGAAGGGTTGCTTCAATGTCACTCTCTCCTTTCCTTGTGAACCTTTCCTATACATGGGCAGCTATGAAGAAATATAATGAGTGTCCTCTCTTCCCCAAGCCATCGTCTTACTCAACACATTTCAACCTTCATGGGCTATAACAAGTCTTAGATGAGTTTCTTTATCCATCTGTAATTTACATGGTTCCATTCATCTTCTGAACTTTGGAAGCCTTTAGAAAAAAATATATATGGATTTATTGATTTTTTAATTTGGATCTAATATTATGCTCAAAATGGCAAATAAATTTGAGTGTCTCTCCGTAATCTTAGCAATCGTTTCCATTCACTAAAATAGATCGATGGAATAATGGAGTTTACAACAGAAGCATTGAGTTTGTCATGACGATGAATGTTGGTCTTTTGACATCAATAGTTGCATAGCTACGTGGCATCGATATATTGGTCACTATATGCATCAAAGACTTCCAAAATTTTTCAAAAGGGCATGTCGCCATTATTCACTATTTATTGAGGTTTTGTGCATGTTCTCAATCTAATGAATTAGAGAGAACAAACTAGCAATATCATCGAATCTTGCATATATAGAATAAAAACAAGAAAATATCTCCATACGAACTATAAACATATCATTATAAATGCGTACTTTATCATAAATATGCAAGAAAATATAAGTATTTGTACTTGCATAAACGTAATCCCACAACCAGACCATAACTCCTAACCATAACAAAAAACATAGCCATAATGATAATCATAACCATGAACATATAGTAATCATAACCATAATGATTAACATAGTCACAACCATCAACATATTCATAATTATAACCATCATCAACATAATCATATTAGTAACCATAACCATCATCATAAACATAATTGTTCTCATCATGATCATTGTTCTTCCTTCCTCAAAGATGGTTCAGTTAGAGTTGCTGATGTATATTATTGAACAAGGCATTATTAAAATGTTAAATTATTAATGTATTAATGTGTTTTTTTGATGTTTTTGATATAGCAGCTGAAGGTTTGTGAGGAGCGTGCAAGGCGTGAAAGGGCGGACATCAATAATCCGAAATAATTATTATTTAGCTTGTAAATAAACCTGTGTAGAAGGTTCTATTGTTAGAAAAGTAATGGTTATAATAATGGTCATTGTAGACCGCAGTTTCTGTTATTAAAAGCAATGGCTTTCTGTAAAAGTTACCAACTTTTAGTTTCACGCCTGCTTTTCGAAGCCGCCCTCATGTAACCACTATTTTTGACGTAATCAAAAGTCCTATAAATACATGCACTCTGTGGACTGTCGAAACAGAGTGCATGGGGGGAGATTGCACCCAATCTTGCGTTCGGTCTCGTCTCTTGTTGCTTCTATTTTCTGTGTGTTTTTCTGCGTCCGTAATCTCTGTATGCGCGTGAGCAAGATCTTGACAATAGTGGTATCAGAGCCACGCACGCGGCAATACAGAGGGTTCTGTTCTCTGTTCGCGATTCTGAATTCCGATTCCATTTCCATTTCCATTTCCATTTCCGTCTTCGTCTCCGGTTTCTGTTTCGGTTTCTGTTCCAGAACCAGAACCTACGTTTTAACCTACGTTTACTCCTTCGGCTTACTCCAAGGCGTCGACTAAGGCGTCGACTAAGGCATCGACTAAGGCAATAACTTAGGCAATACATTGGCAACATTGGCAACATTGGCACCCAAGGCTCCCTTGGCGACTGTTGGCAGCCGTTGGCTACGCGCGAGGCAATTTGAATTTTTGAGTGGTAATAGAGAGGTTTAGAGTCCCTAAGGTAGGAGGATTTGAACCCACAACCTCCTACTTTCAAGGGAAGTACTTTGACCACTCCACCATCTCTTGGAGTTGTACTCAAGTTCTCTCTCTTTATTACTTGTGGAAGGCGTGCGCGTCGATTTCAAGATTGGACCCAAGAATCAAGTATATCTCTCAATCCGTAGGTCGGATTGAGGCGCGTAATATACCGTTGGAAAGCTCTCGGAACGAACTTTCCAATGAGCTAGCTTGGAAGTGTGAATTCCTTCAAAATCCTTGGGTGGCACTTGATTGAGTGTTCAAGATACCAAGCAAGGTTGAGAGCAAGGGTCCAAGAGCACCATGGAGGATTACAGTAATTCACCTCTACCTGCGGCAACACTTGAAAAACAACTAGAGCTCTTGCGGTATGAGCTTCAAGGAGCTCAGAACGAGATCCGACAACGTGATGAAATCCTCCAAAAGATGCAAGCTGAGGAAGACAACCTTACGAGAGTAGTAAAAGCTATTGTGTGTGCCCAATCTGATGTTACTCATTCAAAGATTGGTAATAGAAACTACCAGTTTCTACGATTTGATGGCCGAAAGGATGGGCCTTTAGTACTTTCTTGATTGTCGCAGTTTGATGATTTTTATACCGATGAAATGTATGCTGAAAGTGAAAAAATTAAATTTGCCACTAACTATTTAGTAGGTAAAGCACAACTCTGGTGGAATGTCCTGCGGCACAGTACGGAGCGTCCAACAACTTGGAAGGCTTTTCAAGAAAACGTGAAGGATTCATTTCTTCCTCCTCAATACCATTTGCATGTTCGACGAGCATGGACGACCCTTACATGGAAGGAGGGTGATACGGTTACTACCTACACAGAGCGGTTCTGGCAAAATTTACTACTTGTACGAATGCTTGAAGATGTATCAGAAGATATCTTGCAGCAGAAATACGAAGATGGTTTGGAGGTGGGAATCCAAGCTAAGCTTCACACCCTACGACCTACAACCCTCAACGAGGCTATATCTTTTGCTTATGATGCAGAAAAAGAATTCTAGTCCATAACCAAGTCACTCCGTCTACAACAACCACGTCCACGACCATTTCCTGTTAAACCTTCATTTCCTATGAAGCGTAATTCTAATGCCCCATCTTACCCTAGTTTTCCTCGTCCTCCACAATCCAATTACTCAACTCCACCCGTTGCTTCATCTCTCCAACCAACCAAACCACCTACCCTTCAAACTTCAGCAGTGAATGCCCAACAGAAGCGATCACGAATCACTTGTTGGAATTGAGGTAAACCTGGACATACAAAAATAAGGTGCAGATTGCAACCTCTTCATATAAAACCGGCTACAGCTCGATTGCATAACATTGAGGTCTATAATGAAGAAATTCCTTCTGTTTGGACAGAGGAATCACTGGAGAAGGATTTAAGTACCTTGGGTAACGATATCTCTCTACACTCTCTTCTTTGCATGCAGGGTACAATAAATAACAAACTAGTTAGAATTCTACATGACGATGGTAGTTCACATGACTTCATTTCACATTTATTAGTACAAGAACTTAAATTACAAACGTTTCCTTCTTTGTATAAAGTGAAAGCCGCATTTCAAGGTAGTCATTATAATGTAACACGAGAAGTGCAAGATGTTACGATTAGCATAGGCCCTTATGTTGATTCACGAACATTTTTATTTGCACCTTTGCAATCTTAAGATGTTATACTAGGTATGCCTTTTCGTCACCATTATAACCCACGTATTGACTACCATACTCATACCTTTAAGTTTGCTTTCAAAGGTCAAATCATTACTTTGTCTGCACGGCATGATTTCTAGCCATTTCCATTGATTAGTCACACTCAAGTAAAGCGTGCATTTAGGAAAGGATTCAACTCATGCATTGTTTTTATCAATGTCATCAATGATTATACTCATACACTTCCAGATGCATATAAACCTTTCATGAGTACTTATAAGGATTGTTTTATGTCTGAATATCCCTCTGAACTACCACCATCTTGAGGATCCTTTGACCATAGCATAGACTTAGTCCCTGGTAGTTCTCCTCCTCATAAAGCACCTTATAGACATGGCCCACTACATCAAAAGGAAATAGAAAATCAAGTAAAAGACCTATTACAATCTTATGAACATTTTTATTTGCACCTTTGCAATCTTATGATGTTATACTAGGTATGCCTTTTTGTCACCATTATAACCCACGTATTGACTACCATACTCATACCTTTAAGTTTGCTTTCAAAGGTCAAATCATTACTTTGTCTGCACGGCATGATTTCCAGCCATTTCCATTGATTAGTCACACTCAAGTAAAGCGTGCATTTTGGAAAGGATTCAACTCATGCATTGTTTTTGCCAATGTCATCAATGATTATACTCATACACTTCCAGATGCATATAAACCTTTCATGAGTACTTATAAGGATTGTTTTATGTCTGAATATCCCTCTGAACTACCACCATCTCGAGGATCCTTTGACCATAGCATAGACTTAGTCCCTGGTAGTTCTCCTCCTCATAAAGCACCTTATAGACATGGCCCACTACATCAAAAGGTAATAGAAAATCAAGTAAAAGACCTATTACAAAAAGGACTTATAAGGCCTAGTTCTTCCCCATTTGGAGCACCAGTTCTCTTAGTAGAGAAGAAGAATAAAACTTATCGAATGTGCATTGATTATAGAGCCCTTAACAAGATCACGATCAAGAATAGATATCCTATTCCTCGAATAGATGATCTTTTAAATAAGTTACGAGGAGCTCGTGTCTTTAGTAAAATTGATCTTAAATCGGGTTACCATCAGATTCGTATGACACAAAGTGATATTTTTAAGACTGCATTTAGAACTCAAAATGGCCATTATGAATTTATGGTAATGCCCTTTGGACTTACTAATGCCCCTGCTACATTTGCGCGAATGATGAACAATATTTTTCTTGATTACCAAGCTTTTGTTCTTGTATTCTTTGATGACATACTTGTTTACAGTAAGAATGATAGTGAACATGAAAAGCATCTTGAAACAGTTTTTCATTTGTTACGAGAAAACACATTTTATGCTAATCCGGAAAAGAGTTATTTCTTTAAGCGTAAGCTAGAATATTTAGGACATATTATTTCAAGTGAAGGTGTGCATGTGGATCCGAAAAAGATTAGAGTTATCATAGAATGGCCTACACCACAATCAGTCAATGATGTTCGTTCTTTTCTTGGGTTGGCTAGTTTCTATAGGAAGTTTGTTCGAAATTTTTCTTATTTAGCATTGCCTCTTACTTTGTTGTTGAAAAAAGAAAATAAAATTTGCATGGGGATTTACCCAACAACAGTCCTTTGACAAACTTAAACATGCATGTGTACTTGAGCCACGAAGACTCAAGGACTTGTGCCAATGAGACTATACCTCAATTGCCACACAAGTGCATATAGTGGGATCTTTAACACACATTTAAATGTCAATCCTAAGGAGCGACTTACCAAGTGTATGAAGACGTGTGCACACGTGACGGAAAATGAAGTGGTTTAGCTAATCACGCATGAGAAAAGACTACTACCTCTCACACCTACTGAAATACTGAAAGTGTTGCCGCAAGCCTCTTTTCAGCAGTTTTGGTATTTTGAGGTTTTCTCCCAGCCCAGAACTCCGAACATAGGCAATAGGGTACTCGTTTCAAAGCTCTCGACGAGACGCATCCAACGGTGGTGGTTTCACTCAATTCTGACCACTCTTCTTCAAGTTATGGCAAAAACAGTGAATTACGGGAGTCACAAATACCCGCGCCACAGCTTCTCCTAGCTTACGCACGCACTACAACAGTTCAAAACAAGGGGAAGGGGTAGACAACAGTCCTACACATGCATTTCAAGCATCACACACACATACAAGAGCAAAATGAAGATCAAAATCAGCAAGAAAGAGGCAAACTCGAAAATTCAGAAGTGCTCCTTCTTCACAATGACCAGAGGTTTCTTACAAAGAGTCACTTTTGACTTATATACTAGTGCCCTAAGTTTGGTCCTTTCACACAAGAGACCGGCACTTTATTCACTAAAAGACTAATTTCCTACTATTGTACATGGGTAAATCACTAATCTTCTGTGGGGATGCATCTAGAGGACTCCTCTAGTGCATTTACAACGGAAAATATATACAAGAGTGGTTATGATACAAAAGTTGTGTGTCCAAATCGGAAAAATTTTGGGGCCCGTCTTTTTCTCTGCTTTGTGCGCTCTTTAGCTCTGCAACAATGCACTTTCACATGCACCTGTTTTACAATTACCTGATTTCTCACAACCCTTTCATGTTGTTACTGATGCTAGCGGTTCAGGAATAGGTGCTGTTTTGATGCAAAATGACCATCCCATTGCATTTGAGAGTAGAAAGCTTAAACCCTCAGAACAGAATTATAGTACGTATGATAAAGAACTATTAGCAGTTATGCATGCTTTGCGAATTTGGAAACACTATCTTATGGGCTCTGAGGTCTTAATCAAAACCGATCAACAAGCTATTAAACATTTATTAAATCAGCCCTTAATCTCTGATAGGCATCTTAAATGGGCATCATTCATTGAAAATTTCTAACCCATGATACAATATCAGCCTGGTAAAGCTAATGTCGTAGCTGATGCTCTTAGCCGTTTTCCTTCGAATTCTCTTGTTTTGAATAATATTTCTGCCATTCAAATTCATTCTTTTCAAGACATGGTTTCCACTTATGCATCTGTTTTGTTTTTTTCACGTGCATGGCATGACTCCAATAATGGTGCATCTTTATCTGATGAACATTATACATTTCATAATGGTTTTCTTTATTTTCAACATAGATTGTGCATAACCCAAGCTTTTAAAGATTTTGTCATTAAAGAAATGCATGAACCATCTTACATGGGTCATAGAGGCATACAGAGCACTATTTCTGCTTGCAAAGATTTCTTCTTTTGGCCACACATGGAAAAAGACATTGCACATTATGTTTCTCAATGCATTGTATGTCAGCGTATCAAACGTCATCATGGTAAACCATTTGGATTATTAATGCCACTTCCTATTCCAAATGAACCATGGGAACAAATCTCTATGGATTTTATCACAGGTCTTCCTACCACTTCATCACATAATGATATGATTTGGACAATAGTTGATAGGTTTAGTAAATATGCATATTTCATTCCATGTAGAAAAACTTTGACTGCACCTCAAGCTGCAAAATTATTCATTAAATGCATTTTTCCACATCATGGATTTCCTAAAGTGATGTTATCTGATCGTGATGTTAGGTTTTGTAATCATTTTTGGGTTGCCTTATTTCAACATTTTGGTTCTAAAATAGATTTTAGCTCTGCATTTCATCCTGAAAGTAATGGACAGAGTGAGGCTACAAATAGTACTATTCTTGATTTATTGCGTTGTTATTCATTAGATAATCCTAATAACTCGGATGAAAAGTTGCCATTGCTTCAATTTGCTTACAATAACACTTCACACACCACTACTGGTCGTGCACCTTTTGAAATAGTTTTTGGTAAAAAGCTTCCCACTCCCATGTCCCTCACCCAAACCGACATTTCGATGGCTGATTCTATTGCTCAAGATCACGTGTCTATACTTCATAATGTTCACGAGCACATTAGGAAAAGTCAAGAGCGATATACACGTATTATCAATACTAAATGATTAGCCAAAGAATTCAAGGAGAATGATTTTGTATGGTTGCGAATAATTAAAAGACGTCTCAAAAATATTTTGCAGCATCCTAAAATTAAACTTGCACCACGCTATTATGGACCGTTTCGCATTATATAAAAAATTAATGATAATTCATCTCGATTAGATATTCCATCCCATTGGACCATTCATAATTCTTTTCATATTAGTTTACTTAAACCATTTAAAGGAACTTTACCACTTGCTCCCACTTCTTGATGACCCTCCTTTAATTGAAGAACAATATGAAATCTTAGTTCCTGAGAAAATCATTGATTATGATGTCACTACTACACGCACAGGTACTCAATATCATCGATATTTGGTTAAGTACAAAAATCACTCTATTGAAGAATGTCAATGGATACATAAAACACAATTAACACCTCATTATGACCACTTAATTTCTGCATATCATACACAAACACATTAATGTAACAGCTCCATGAACATTTCCATGCATGTATTTTTTTTTTACATGGCACATGCCTATTTTTTATTCAGTGATGAAACATGTGACTGGCCATCCATGTTTATTCTTTTATCACCTGAGGTCAGTTGCTTGTTCAATTGCGGGGCATGTTATACCTTATGGAATATGTTGAACAATGCATTGTTGGATTGAAATATGGAATAGCCAATGCATTGTTGGATTGAAATATCGAATAGCCAATGCATTGTTGGATTATAACATGGACTATGTTGGCCAATGCATTGTTGGATTGTAACAGTAACATGGAATATGTTGAACAATGTATTCTCATTATTAGAGTGTTAAATTATTTTATCAACTGAGGTCAGTTGCTTGTCAACTGAGAGGCATGTTGTATATTATTGAACAAGGCATTATTAAAATGTTAAATTATTAATGTATTAATGTGTTTTTTTTATGTTTTTGATATAGCAGCTGAAGGTTCGTGAGGAGCGTGCAAGGCGTGAAAGGGCGGACATCAATAATCCGAAATAATTATTATTTAGCTTGTAAATAAACCTGCGTAGAAGGTTCTATTGTTAGAAAAGTAATGGTTAGAATAATGGTCGTTATAGACCGCAGTTTCTGTTATTAAAAGCAATGGCTTTCTGTAAAAGTTACCAACTTTTAGTTTCACGCCTACTTTTCGAAGCCGCCCTCATGTAACCACTATTTTCGACATAATCAAAAGTCCTATAAATACATGCACTCTGTGGACTGTCAAAACAGAGTGCATGGGGGGAGATTGCACCCAATCTTGCGTTCGGTCTCATCTCTTGTTGCCTCTATTTTCTGTGTGTTTTTCTGCATCCGTAATCTCTGTATGCGCGTGAGCAAGATCTTGACAACAGTTGCACATAAATTGGAGCTTGTTCATAGTGATGTTTGTGGTCCTATGCAGACACCTTCGTTTGGGAATTACCTATACTTCATCATTTTGATTGATGACTTTCTAAGCATGCATGGGTTAATCCATTGAAAGCGAATTTTGAAGTGTTTATGTGATTTAGACAGTTCTTGATTATGGTTGAAAATATGTCAGTGAGTAAAATGGGCACCCTCCATTTTGATCGTGGAGTATATGTCTTTTGAGTTTAATGCAAAAATCAACGTGCAATGCCATACAAACTTCAAAAAAATGAAGTTGTTGAGAGGAAGAACATGTCTCTCATAGAAATGGCAAGGTGTATTGTCAAAAGTCAAGCTTTACCACATAGCTTCTGGATTGAGGCTTTTATGTGTGCAACATATGTACTTAACACGTATCCCAGAAAGTTTTACAATCTATCAATCCATATGAGGCTTGGCATGGTTGCAATGCATATGTTTCTCATCTACATATTTTTGGTTGCCTAGCATATGCATTAGTGCCTAAACAACAACATGATAGAGTAGTGAAATCTATTTTTGTTGCATACAATTTTGAAAGCAGAGGCTATTGTCTATATCATCCACATACTAAACACATTTTGGTTAGTCATGGTGTTGTTTTTGTGGAAGATGCAATTCAGCCCTTACTTTCATGGACCAAGGAGATATGAGTTAGTTCAAATGATGTGTACGACACTTTGTTGCCTCTTTTTATAGGTGGACAAGCAAATGTTGTTCCTTGTGAGGCAAATTCTCAACCTTTATAGGTTTCAAATGATAATGCAAATCATTATATTTCTCATGTAGATTTATGTGATGCACTTATTGATTAAATGAGTTGACATAGAAGAGGAAAAAAATATGTCTATGTGTTTGGTGCAGACTTTTTATCCCACGTTCAGCCAGAAGTGCATTAAAGTTAGAAGACATATATCCCCCCCCCCCCCCCCCCCCCCCCAATCAGGATGGAGGATGCCCATTTTACATGCTGAAAGGTTTTCATCCAAAACTAGAAATTGTTTGAAGCACATAAACACTTTCAACTTTGCTTTGAGTGGATACACCCATGCATGCCTAGAAAAATAATCAATGAAAGTCATGAAGTAAAGGTAGTTCCCAAAAGAATGTGTCTTCATAGGACCACAAACATCATTGCAAACAAGCTGCAATTTTTGAGTACCTCGAATTGAGCCATCTTTTGGGAAGGAGAAACACTACATTTTGCGCAAAATACAACCTTTGTTGGGCAAAGAGGACACCATTTCAGATTTCTAGAGGCATAGCAAACTAGCAAAATTCAGATGAACAAAGCGTGCATGCCAAGGCTTTGCATTTGACATAGCCTCAAAATCTTGAGCTGCACATCCTGAATCATTCAGAGATTTTGCATATTCTATGAGATTATACAACCCACAACATAAAATGCCAGAAGCAATAATAATGTTGCCATTTGAGAGATCATGAACTATACATCTGTCATCAATAAATTTCATAACCAAGTTGATATCAGGTATTGTAGAATTTGATAACAAATTTTTCTTGAGCTGTGGCACAAATAAAGCATCTGACAATGTAAAAGAACTACCATCAATAGTATTTAGAATGATCTCACCAACTCCCATGACATGATAAGAGGAGTTTTTGGTGCATGCGATAGTATTCCTTGTAGGGGCAAGCTCAAGTGAAATGAAGAAACTGCATTGCAAGGTAATATGTTTGGTTTCCACTATCAAAGTACCAAACATCTGGGTTTGTTGTAGACACAAACTATTCATGAGAAGATGGGTTATAACTACAAACAATAGTAAATGCCCATTCTTCTATCTGCACAAGATTAGTAGACTCTGTTTTGGGTGTAGAGGCTTCTGCAACAACCATTCCAACCTCTTTTTTCTTTGCCTCTTTTGCAGCTAGTTTTGGACAAATCTTTATGACATGATCATTTCCTTTACAGTACTTGCAAAATAATTTATGCTTTTCTGTTTTCTTCTTGTCTCTGTCATCCTTCTTTGATTGTGTAGAATTAGCAGATTCTAGTTACTAGTAGATGAGCTCCATTTTCCTTTGCCCTTCCGACTAGCCAAGAAAGCTTGATGTGCAACATGCATAATGGACCTATTTTGCCTAGACTAATCTTCCTGCAACTGAACAGAGGCTAATTCCTCAAATGTTAAGACATTTGGATTTCCTTTCATCATCAAACGAAGAGTAGAAGCAAAACTTTGATATAAATATGGAAGACCATTGAGAATAGTCTACAGAAGTGAAGTGTCAGACAAGACTTCATCAACAAAAATCAAATACTCCTTCAAATCTTTGTTATTTGTCAAAAAAATGTCAATGGAATCTCCTTCATTCATGTGCTCACTCTCTAATCGTTTTTGGAGGTAAGCAATACGGGCCTCATTCCTTGCCTGGTATAATTGATTAATGTATCCCAAGCATCCTTTGTTGTTTTGCAAAGACCAATATGGTTGATGTCAAACAAGGGAGAAAATAATAAAGAATGAAGAAGATTATTTGAGTATGATTGCATGACCTATACAACCCACCTAATGGGAATGATACATTATGTGCAATGAACTATGCAAAAAATGATAATCAATTCACCCCCATAAGATGACAATGATATCTAAAGATATCGAGTGGTAGAACCTTGGTGAAAGCATCTATTGATTTTTCTTAAGTTTGAATCTTTTAAAGTAAAATGCATTTAATAGCCAAGCCATCACAAATACAACACACCTCAATGTGATTGCTAATTGCTGATAGATAGACTAGATTCTTAGCTAATGCAACACTTTGACTGTCAATGAGCAAGTGGGGAACATTATAATGTATATCCATGTCAAAAACAATGTAGAGAGCTACAATGACTCTATTGTCATATCATATGGAATTTATAAAGGCTAAGAAATTGCCTCATTTGGACAAGCACTTGACTGTCCATCTATAAAAAGAGTCAGCAAAGTGTCATACACATCTTTGGAGCTAACTGATGTCTGCTTAGTACATGAAAGTAATGGCTGAATTGGATTTTCCACAGAAACAACATCATGGCTAACTAAAATGTGTTTAGTATGTGGAGGATATAGATGATAGACTTTGCTTTCAAAACTCTACCAAAAGAAAATACATTTCACTACTTTATCATCCAATTTCTTGTGTTATTGTTCAGGCTAAATGCATATGCCAGACAACCAAAAACACACAGATGAGCAACAGATAACTTGCAACCATGTCATGCCTCATATGGAGTGATAGATTGCAGTGCTTTGGTGGGACACCTATTAAGTACATATGCTCCATGCATAACAGCCTGAAGCTAGAAGCTATGTGGTAAAGCGTGACTTTTGACCATACACCTCGTCATCTCCATAAGAGACCTATTCTTTCTTTTAGCAACTTCATTTTTTTGAGCTGTATATGACACTGTATACTAATGTTTTATCCCATACTCAGCCATAAATGCATTAAAATCAAAAGACACATATTCCCCCCAATCAAAACATAGGGTTCACAATTTACATGTTGACAGATTTTCATCCATAATGAGAAACTCTTTGAAGCACATAAAGTATTAGGACTTTTCTTTCAATGGAGAAACCCATGCATGCCTAGAAAAATCATCAACAAAAGTCCTGAAGTAAAGGTAGTCCTTGAAAGAAGGTGCTTCAATAGGACCACAAACATCACTATGAACAAGCTACAATTTATGAGAAGCTCGAACTAAACCATCTTTAGGGAAGGAAGAACAACTTCATTTTGCCCCAAATACAGTCTTCACAGACATGCTTACAAGGGTGCATCAAGTTTGGGTAGAGAGGACATCATTTTAGAGTACCAACCATTACAAGGTTGCCCCACTATCAAAGTACCAAACATGTGAGTCTACTGCAGACATACACTGCTCATGAGAAGATGGGTCATAGTTGCATACAATAGTAAACACCCATTCTTTATTCTACACAAGATTATCAGACTCTGATTTTAGGTGTAGAGGTGTGTGAAACAACCATTCCAATCTCTTAATTATTTGCCTCTTCTGTAGCCACTTTTGGAAAACTCTTTATGACATGATCATTTCCTTTATAGTATTTGCAAAAATATTTTTGCTTTTCTGTTTTCTTCTCATCTTTGTCTTCCTTCTTCGACTATGTAGCATTAATAAATTTTTTCTTAAAAGTAGAGCTCCATTTAGCTTTGCCCTTCTAACTAGCTAAGAAAGCTTGATCTGCAACACACATAAAGGACATGTTCTGCTTGGACTGATCTTCCTGCAACAAAATAGAGAGGAACTCCTCAAATGTTAAGGCATTTGGATTGCCTTTCATTATCAATCAAAGAGTAGAAGCAAAACTCTGATATGAATATGGAAGATCATTAAGAAGAGTCTGCACAAGTGAATTGTTTGACAAGACTTCATTAGCAGAAATCAATTGCTCCTTCAAATCTTTGATCTTTGTCAAAAAAATTGTCCATGGAATCTCCTTCATTCATGTGCTCACTCTCTAAGAGTTTTTGGAGGTAAGCAACATGAGCCTCATTTGTTGCCTGGTATAAGGTTGTAAGTGTATCCTAAGCATCCTTTGGTATCTTAGAAGAGCGAGTGTGAGAGATAATATCACATTTGACAAACAAGACTGTCAACACATATGGTTGAACATCTCTACCATCCCAACGAAGTTTCTTTATAGTATGTGCAACAACAGCTGCAACACAAGCAAGAATTTGAAGATCATCATCCTCATAAGATATAGTATTCATAGATATAGTATTCAATAAGTGTATTCATAGATATAGTATGACATTTTTCAATACCCTACATAATATTCCACAACCCTTTTGCTACCAACACATGATGTGTTACCGTTAGTGTCCATGTGAAAGGCCAAATGGCCATCATACACTTTTGTATATGTTCTTTAATAAAACATATAGTGGTCTGGTCAACCACAAGTTGTGAGTTCGACCACATTGGTAAGACATAAGAAGTCTGTGTTCATGCTCCTTGTGTACTATGTTTTCTACATATTCTGTAGCCTTTTGTCCGGAGTACCATGTGTGATGCTAGGATCTCAATTTTCTACTCCGAGGATATCATCGTGGAGCTCTTGAGAAGGAGAATGCATTGTGGTGCATTTCCATCAAAATACTTCACTAGTATTAGAGCGTTTTGATGCGAAAGCTTTGTTCCTTTTGTGCGAGCAAAGCGAGCGCCCGCCCACCCACCCAAGGGTTTCTCCAAGGCTTACAAATAAGGGAATGTCTCAGATCCACCAAGATGTCAGGGTCTCTTCGGTGATGCAAGTGGAAGACTTACCTAGCCTCGCCATAGGAGATATATGATAGTTGTTCATAGGTGGTCGATAAGCCTAGTTGGCTTCTTTTGGGCTATTGATTATATGTAGTGGAGTCGTTGATTCACTATGTAGGTAAACATGTCAATACTTATAGTTTTATGAGATTTTGACACTAGCCATATGCTCATTGTGCAGAGGATACTCTGGCAATTTTTTTTTAGATTTTTGGTTTTATCAATTATACAATGGCCAATTTACTCCTTGATACACTTATTGGTGTGAGCATATTTATTCTCACATAATCCTTTTGGTTGGTCATTACTTTTCATTAATTCATTTTTGTGGGAAAACTACTGAATTCTCTTCCAGAATCTAACACTTGGTCATCCTTCTTTGAGCCTTAGTGGTGTTTGGACTCTTCTAGCTCCATAATCATTCTATTTAGAGGACTCTTCTAGCTCCATTATCATTCTTTGAGCCTTAGTGGTGTTTGGACTCTTCTAGCTCCATTATCATTCTCTACCATCATGGCATCAGAGGTATCACACACGTCTGGTGGATCATTAGTGGTGTTTGGATTCTTCTAGCTCCATTGTCATTCTTTGAGCCTTAGTGGTGTTAGGACTCTTCTAGCTCCATTATCATTCTCTACCATCATGGCATCAGAGGTCTCAGGCACATCTAGTGCCAATGTTTCATGGAGGAGCTATAACTTGTAGGGCAAAGACCATTTTGAGATATGAAAATATGATGGCACAAACTCTGCTCTATGGAAGAATCAGATTAAAGATGTGCTAATTCAGAGGAGGCAATGGAAGCCAATAAATGGAATCTCAAAGAAGCTTGCTAACATGGATGAAGATGATTGGGATGAGTTAGATGAAATGGCCAAGTCTACCATTCCATCGCACCTGAAACACAATGTTTACTTTATTGTATTAGGCTCTAAAAGTGTAGAGGACCTTCAGAAGAAGTTATCCAATACATATGAAAAAGAGAAGGCATCAAATAAAGTGTATATGATGAGAAAATTATATGACCTTCACACGAAGGACATAAATAGTGTTGGTGCTCATCTAAATGAGTTAGATACTATATTCTCCCAGCTATAGGCTCAACAAATGGATATGGATAATGAAATGAAAGCACTGTTGCTATTACGCACCTTTTCATCATCATGGGATACGTTTTGCACAGCTATTAGCAATAGTGCACCTGGTAGTAAACTCGTCTATGATGACATACGTGGAGCACTCTTGAGTGAGGAGATTTGTAGAAAATCTATGGTCGGCACTCAAAATGGAGATGCATATAATGTTCGTGATTCTTACCAAGGAAAGAATCAACAATGTGGCAGGAGCAAGAACAAGGAAAAGAATGGTCAACAGAATAAGAGTAGAAGTAAATCAAGGAAGAGGGATACCGAATGCCATTATTTTCATAAGAAAGGACACATGAAGAAAGGTTGTTATGCATTAAAGAATGCTAAAGGTAAAGGACAAAATGTTGATGGGCATGTTAAATAGCTACCTGCACCATCTACTTCGACTGTAAAGATTGAAGAAATTAATGCTATTTCTGGTGATGCTGATGTGTTGACACTTGATAGCACTATGCCAAGTGAGGCTCTTATGGCTGATTCTCTTTCCCGCATGTGGCTACTAGATTTTGGTGCTTCTTTCCATGTGACACCACACAAAGAATGGTTCTCTAATTATGCACCACAAAGTCTCTTGGTATTGTGAGTCTTGGTGACTCTTACCAGTGTGATGTTGTGGGGATCGTAGATGTGGTTGTGCAGTTCATTGATGGTTCAAAATTTACTATGCATAATGTATGCCGTGTACCTTAGTTATCACATAGTTTGATGTTAGTTGGTCAACTTGACGACCTTGGTCATAAGGTGTTCTTCTATGCTTAGTCCTTTTGCATACCAAAGGGCAATATGGTTATTGCAAAATGAAGCAAAATTGGCTCACTTTATCCTTTATTTGCATCATAGAAAGAATAGTTTTTAGTTGTTATTGAATAGCCTATGGCTTGTATTTGGCATGGCTAGTTGGGCCATATATCACCTAGTGGAATGGAAAATCTTTCTCCTTCTGGCTACTTGTGTTATCTTTCTCTGATTTTTCATTTTGTGAGCATTGTCAATATGGAAAGAAAACTACAAATGCGCACAAGATGCACATTTTCAATGATTCTAAGTTCCATAAAAAACCCATTAAGGAGGTTGAAGTGAGAAAATTCATTTTTGAGGATACTAGTCCTCTAGTTAGCATGCATAAAAATGTTGCACATTGGGATGTTCAAAAGAATGTCTGATCAGATCAATCTACAAATGTTCTTGTTTAGAAATCATTGAGATGCTCTAAACATGTCTCATATCCACATGATAGATTTGTTCCAGATTTGGATTTTGTTACACTAACAGATGCTGGTGAGCCTTCTTGCTACAAAGAAGCTATGCAGACAACGAATCATATCAAGTGGGAGCATGCCACGAAGAGTGAGTTGGATTCTATTCACAAGAATGGTACTTGGGATTTAGTACCTTTGGGAAAGGGTAGGAAACCTTTACCATGTAAATGGTAAGCTAAAATTCACATAAGATAGTGCTTCTCCAAAGTATAAAGCAACATGGTGTTGATTTTGAGGAAATCTTCTCTCCATTGGTCAAGATGCCTACCCTGCACATCTTGCTTGGATTCATTGAAATGGAGGACTTAGAGATAGTCCAAATGGATGTGAAACCTGCTTTCTTGCATGGAGATCTTATAGATGAGATCTATTTGAACAACCAAAGGGTTATGTAGTTTGTGGCAAAGAAATTCTAGTTTCTAAGCTCAAGAAGAGCTTATATGGACTTAAACAGTCCCCTAGACAATGGTACCAAAAGTTTGATGCTTTTATGAAGTCTCAAGGTTAATCTCAAAGCAATGAGGATCATTGTCTCTACACAAAGAGATGCTTAGATGGTAGATTGATATGCTTGATACTTTATGTTGATGATATGTTGATTGCTTTGAAGTCCTCTTATGCCTTGTCAATTCTCAATAAGAAGTTGAGTCAAACATTTAATATGAAGGATTTGGGGGATACCAAACATATTCTTAGCATGCACATTACTCATGATAGGAGTAAAAGATATATATACTTGTCTCAAAGTGAGTACATATCAAAAGTAACTTCACAAGTTCAATATGCAAGGAGGAAAGGCATTGAGTACACCTTTACCCACATATGTGAAATTGAGCAAGGATGATTGTTCCAA
The DNA here is from genome assembly GCA_020310875.1 of Ceratopteris richardii. NCBI lineage: Eukaryota > Viridiplantae > Streptophyta > Polypodiopsida > Polypodiales > Pteridaceae > Ceratopteris > Ceratopteris richardii. Next base: position 184,061,335 of record CM035407.1, read on the forward strand.
ATCAGATGAGGAAAAGGAATTCATGACCAAAATTCCTTATGATTTTGCTATTGGTAGTCTCATGTATGCTATGGTAGCTATGCGATTAGACATTGCATTTACAGTGGGAGTTGTGAGCAGATATATGTCTAATCCTGGCAAGCAACACTAGGAAGCCTTCAAGATGATTTTGAGATATCTGAGTGGCACTAAGGACAAGTGTCTATGCTTAGGTAGAGGAAAATCATCCATTATTGGTTACACAAATTATGACTATGCATGTTGTGTAGACAATCATAAGTCTACATCGGGGTACATTTTTCCTTTTCCTGGAGGTGCTATCTCTTTGAGATCACATCTTTAAGAATGTACAACTATTTCCACCATAGAAGCATAGTATGTTGCAACAAGTGAGGCATGTAAGGAAGCATTTTGGCATTCTGATCTTTCTTGTGATATGAGTGTACCTCAACATGTACCTCGTTTTCTTAGTGATAGTTAGAGTGCCATTGCTTTGGCTAAGAATCCAGTCTATCATGCAAAGACCAAGCACATTGAGGTGAGGTATCACTTCATTAGAGATTGCTTAGCCATTGAGCACATTATTCTTGAGAAGGTTCATACTCGAGATAATGTTTTAGATGCTTTGACTAAAGCTCTACCACAAGATAGCTTTCGACACTGTTGTCACTTGATGGAGGTTACTTGATTTATGATCTTACATAGTCACTTATATAATTTGTAACATGCCCATCGGATTGGAGGTATAGTTTGTATACTTACACTCAATTATCAATCTTCATTTTTCTTTCTAGTTACTTTGGCAATATTGGCCTTTAGTTGGAGCTTGTTACCGTTAGTGTCCATGTGGAAGGCCAAATGGCCATCAGACACTTTCGTATATATTCTTAATAAAACATATATAGTGGCCTGGTCAGCTACACTGTAAGTTCGATCGCATTGGTAACACCTAAGAAGTCTGTGTTCATGCTCCTTGTGTATTGTGTTTTTTTGCGTATTCTACAGCCTTTGTGTGGAGTACCGTGTGTAGCACTAGGAGCTCAGTTTTCTACTCCGAGGATATCATTGTGGAGCTCTCAAGAAGGAGAACGCACTATGGTGCATCACCATTGAAATACTTCATGATGCATCATATATGCCCATAATGGGTAATTATTACAATCCAATTGTCCTCAACAACCAACATATGGAATATATCATTGCTTTTCAATCATGGCTGCTGACTGAATACTTTGATGCAAAAATAGATTATATCTCAAAAAGTTGAATAGACCCATGCTATCTGCTGACTGAATACTCTGATGCAAAAAAAGATTATATCTCAAAAAGTTGAATAGACCCATGCTATTGAGCTCTACTAAATGTGTAGCAGATTTCCAGGTGCTTGTAATAGTGAATCAAAAGTTGTATATATGCTTGGCACAAAAGGATAAAATTGCCTACATAGAAGTTGTGATAGTGCATTCAGAGGCAGAAATGAGTCTAGATCAAAATTTCAATGTCACACAACAAAGTTGTTTTGAACACCTAATCACCTTGAGTATGCTCATCAATTTGCGTGTGATTCTGAGATTGTGACCGAAGGGGTGTTGATGATGCCCTAGATGAAGCAGCAACAGTAATTGTTGGAGTTTGATGCCTGGAAAAGCACATGAACTGCACAATGAAGAAGAAGAAGCTTGGAGCACAACACAAAACTCAATGAATTACCAAGTGAATGCACAAACATTAGTGAACCATTAGGGTTATAGGTGTATATACAAGCTGATGGGGGAAAAACCTCCTAAAGATGTAAAAAAGTGTCTCAACGGTCCTAAAAGCGATCTCACATATCACTACCAGAATAAACATTTTAATCTCTACCAAGGCAAGCCATATTTTCTAAATGTAGTGAAAATATCATCCTTCAACGTGACATAATATACCTAGACTTTTCTAATAACATCATCTATGGAAGTGATGAAGTAAAGAACACCACCTAATGACCTTGTTAGGATAGAGCGACACACATCTATGTTGAAAAGATCTAAAAGCTGGACGAAAGATTCATTGTGCATTCTCTCTCTCTCTCTCTCTCTCTCTATATATATATATATATATATATATATATATATATATATATATATATATATATATATATATATATATATATATATATATATATATCATAGTAATTAATAGTGCTCACAAAATGTAGAGGAAAAAAAGCACACACGTAAGTATCCAGAACGATATAGAGATTCCATTCCGTTATGAGACATATGGCCCAAGCTCATGCCATATAACAATCATCGAAACTACGAAGTAACAATTAAGAAGTGTTCTCTCCTATTCATAAACAAGAAATACAGTGAGCGTACATTTTTTTTTTGGCAATGACCATGTTTCCTTTTGACACAATAAAAAGCATTTAACATATAAGAAAACATTGTAACCATCAAGCTGAACGATGGACATCAACACCTTCTCCACAATAGACCTTGTTAGTATATGATCGATTTCTATCCATCATAATTTTATATTGCATTGTACATTCATAAGGTCTTCCTCATGCTTTTATGTTGCCTTGTACATTCATAAGGTCCCTATTATGAAGAGAAACCAACCGTGCATTAATCTATTGGTGGGAACTGAAGCTTACATGTCGAATGAATGTCCTCTAGGACCATTTATGTATAGTAGATGTGCTTTGTAGACTTGGTTAGAATGGTATGTAACCTGTGCTTTAACATGTAAGCCCAATTTAGGGGTTAGATCATTTTAGATCACAAATTTGAGCTCAATTTAGATAATGTAAATTGACATGGTACTTTTGTCTATTTTTTTTAAAACATGAAGTTGGTTGGTTGGTGTGAAACATTATGCATCTATGGGCCCCATGTATGGCATGTGTATGCATGATAGTCCACTACGTGCATGATGGACACCCATGTACAAGCACCCATGTCTAAATAATTGCAAAAGACCATACCTCTCTATTGGCCTAATTATAGATGAACTTTGTATTAGTCCAACCATAAAGTTAAGCTAGAATACCTCTAGTTGATATTCCCCATCTAGATATATATATATTTTAAGATACCACATTGATTAAAAAAAAAAAGATATGTAGTTAATAATGAAATTTTATGTTTAGGATATTCCGATCATGTCTACAAAATTTTATAGCAATAATTTTTTATATTCTCTCTCTAGAAAGTTATCACATGAAATTTGTTAAATTTGAGCATGAAGATGAAGGAATAAATAAAAGTGTTGTATGAGAGAAAGGTAGAGTACTCTTGGTAGAAAAACTTTACTTGATTGAATTTTTTGTAGTTCCTATGTTTTATGTCTCATTTGGTTGCATAAAGATAGGTTAATGAAGATATTTTTCATGTTTTTTATCTCTCTCTAGAATTTTAGATTTTGCAAAGCTCAAAAGTGATATTTGGAAGCAAATTTGGAAGCAAATTTGGACCTAAGGCGTCTCTAACAACTATTGTACGACTCAAAGAACTGAATATTTTTGTGTCTCACAAGCTTAAGATAATTCCTCACCATTTTTGAGTTATAGGGCTCAAAAAAGTGCCATTTGTTAGTATCTAAAAAAAAAGCCTTGATTCATCTTATTCATGTTTGCAAATTTAGAAAATGAACATGGGTATGTGGGATTTTTCGGGTGATTGAGATGTGTGTGAGTGTGTTGCATGGATTGCCTCTATTTTGTAGGTAGAATTCTTGAGGTGGACGTGAAAAGAAGATGCATGTGTGGTCTTGGAAGTCTTGCATGAGACATGTTGCATGAGACATGCAAAAAAACACTATCTTGGAGCATGCAGAATTTAGGAGTGCATGTTTAGGAAGGCATGATTGCCCATATTCTCGCAGAAGGGGAGATCCAAAGATGAAGATTGAGAGATAGGGAGATTATGGTCGTGCACTGATCACGATCATTTTTGGCTTCTGTGATTGAGATTGAGATTGGGATTGGGATTGAGATTGTGATTGTGATTGTGATTGGGATTGAGATGAGCTCGGGGGTGGTTGGGTGCATGAGGCTTCACATTGAAGCTATTTGATGGATTTTGTAATGTAGATCAAAACTTCTTGTAAATCTTCACAAATAATAAAGTTCTATCTCTCTTCTTGTTCTGCACATACTCTGTTTGTCTTCCCTATATGTTGTTGTGTTGAATTCTATTGTTCTGTGTGGGATTGTGATTGAAGATTAAGAGATTTGTTACAAGTGGTATGAGAGTAGAGTTGGATTCTGGGACAAGATGAAAGTGCAAGAGGAGCTTATTCATACACTGAATGCAGAATTACATAAAGAAAGATCCAACAAATAAAAAGAGGGTACTGCAAATGCTTTCATGGACCTCAATGATGAAGGTGGTAATGGTGCGGGCATATGGAATGCACGTAGAGCTAGATGACAATGTGAACTTGAAGATGATGATGATGCGGGTGAGTCTTTACTTAAGCAATTGTTTAAAAGAGCAAAATTAAATGAATTTTGATGGTGAGAAGAAAATTGGAGAGGATCTTGAAGCATGGATCCAGAAACTCGAAGATTTCTTTGTTTTGCGTGTGTTTAGTGAGGAATCAAAAGCAAAGGTGGAAATTTTGCATATGTGAGGAGCTGCCAAACTGTGGTGGAAATCATACATGCAGATAAGATCACATCAAGGGCCAATTCTCTCGAAAGAGTTTCGAGAGCAAGCATAGAATCATTATTTTTCTCCACATTATCAGATGGAAAAGAAAATGGAATTCTACTCCTTCAAGCAACATTAGGATGATAGACATAACTTGTGTGTTGAAGAATATAAGGAGATTTTTTTGTGTTTACATAAGTATGCACTAGAAGTTTTTGGAGATGTGCTAAAGAGAAAATTTATTGAGGGTTTGCAGGAAGAGCTTTGCTATCAAGTAAAGGGGTCTGGATGTGTAGATTTTCTTGATGCGGTTGCAAAAGCAGAAAACTGAGAAGATGGAGAGGTTTACTATGAAAAAGGCATCGAAATCAAGTTTTATCTCAACAAGACACTCACCCCCGAGACCTATTTCAACAAATCAGAATGGAGAGAGGTTGACTAACTCTATTAATGGTCAAGGAGGAAAAACTAAGCCGAAGTAGAGTGATACATCTAGGAAGCAAGAACCTGTGCATTGGCAACATGATTCCGATTTCTTGGAGCATGCTAGAAGATTGGGACTTTGCTTTCAATGTGGAGATAGGGACATCGCACTTTTGAATGTCCAAATATCAACCATTCTATGTAGGCCAAGATAGCTCATCTACAAGAGGAAAACAAAAAATTGAGGAAGCAGATGATCAAGGTAAGTGTTCTAACCCTATACTTCAATGCATGGAAACTTTGTCTCATTCAAGGGCATTGGTGATTAGGATTATGGGGAACATATCCTCACATAAGGTTCGTTTCTTGATTGATTTGGGTAGTACAAATTATTTTCTTTCACTTAAGTTGGTTGAGGCTTTAGGATTGCATATTGAGATGCAGATCAAACGACCTACATATGGCTAATGGTAGGATACTCTATAGTTGAGGTTGTATTGAGAATCTTGATTTTATGTTAGGTGAACATAAGTTTTTGGGTACCTTCCAGGTAATTCAAATGAGAGAACATAGTGTAATCATTGGCATGGACTAGTTAATTCATAATAGTGCCATGATTGATTGTGAAAGTGGGATGCTCCCTTCGAAAATAGAGGGGGAAGAACATCGTCTTGTAGGTGAGTGTAATGTAGGTTTTTCTCCTATTTTTGCTATAAAGTTGATTAGGGGTATTTGATAGGGTTGTGAGACATATATGGTTTATGTGAATGACCTTCATGAGAAGAAGAAAGAAGAAGAAATACCCAAATATGTCAGAAAACTTTTAGATGAGTATGCATATGTATTTCTTGATGATCTACTGGGCATGCCTCCTCCTAGGAAATTTGACCATGGTATAGAACTCTATCAAGGAAGTGAGCCTTATTCTAGAGCATCTTATAGGTTCAATATTGATGAATTGAAAGAGTTGAAGCTCCAACTAGATGATCCAATTAAGAACAGGTTGATAAGACCTAGTGTTTGACCTTGGGAGCACCTATTTTGTTTCAGAAAAAGAAAGATGTCTCATACATACTTTGTATTGACTATAGAGGATTGAACATGAAAACCATCAAGAATAAGTATCCACTTACACATATCGATGAATTTACCTAGTCAATTGAGTGGGGAAATAGTATTCGCTAAAATTGACTTAAGATCGGGGTATCACCAAAATTAGAGTAAAGCCTGAGGACATACCCAAAACTACTTTTAGAACATGATATGGTCCTTATGAGTTCACAGTTTTGCCTTTTGAATTGACAAATGCTCTTCCAAGATTTATATGTTTGATGAATAACGTGTTTCATGAATATCTTGATGAATTTATTTTAGTCTCTCTTGACGATATTTTTGTGTATTCTAAGGATGATGATGAACATGCATTTGGTTCAGTTGATTGGAAGAAATCTCGGTTTTTCTGTCTCAAGGTCTATCTCTGTGCATTCTTGAAAAATAAGAGGTACCACTTTTGAGTGTCTGATTCATTCCAAAAGCATATATTGCTTACTTCTTGTACTCGTGCATTCTATACACTCAACCCTATGTGTATCACTACCCCAAAAGGAATTTTTTTAATTGTAATCACGTTGATCACTTTGAGCATTTGACATTGATTGTCTCATCCAAAGATAATAAGTTTTTGAGCTAGTCAATGTGCAAACTTATCTGTTTTGCATCGAATCATTCTCCTTGATGCTCCAATGTACATAATGCATTTTATTGCACTTATCACATGCTTGTAAGGTCTATTTGAGCCTCCATAAGCTCAAGGGCTGGTCTTGTGCCGGTTGGCTAGACCAAACTTCGTCATTTCGCAACTCACTTTTCTATTGCCTACAAGCTTCTCCAAGTTCTTTCAGTGGTATCATAGCTAGATCACGAAGGGTGACGTCTTTCCCTCAATGATTGAGAAGCTTGATTGACACAACTATGTGGCTTGGCAAATCAGAATGGATGCCTACTTTCAGGGTAGAAATCTTTATGGAATTGTAGCAAGTGATGAAGCTATGCCGATTCCAAGATCCAAAGGAGGACCTATAGTTGGAGAGTGAGCATATGAATGTAGCTCACTCGTGTAGACCTTCTGAATGGTCTTCCTGATTCATATTAGAGTTTTGCATCTACTCTTCGTTTGATGATGAAAGACAATCCAAATGCCTTTTCATTTGAGGAGTTAGTCTCTGTTCTATTGTAGGAAGACCAATCTAGGCAGAACATGTTCATTATACGTGTTGCAGATCAAGCTTTCTTTGCTAGTCAGAAGGGCAAAGGTAAATGGAGCTCATCTACTAGTAAGCAAAAATCTAGAAATGCTGCACATTCGAAGAAGGAAGACAAAGATGAGAAGAAATCAGAAAAGCAAAAATTGTTTTGCAAATACTATAAAGCAAATGATCATGTCATTAAGAGCTATCCAAAACTGGCTGCTAAAGAGTCAAAGAAGAAAGAGGCTAGAATGGTTGTTGTAGAGGCCTCTACACCAAAAACAGAGTCTGCTAATCTTGTGCAGAATGAAGAATGGGCATTTACCACTGTTTGCAGTTTTGACCCATCTTCTCATGAGCAGTGTATATTTGTAGTAGACGCAGATGTTTGGTATTTTGATAGTGGGCAAGCAAACATATTACCTCGCAGCACAATTTCTTCACTTCACTCAAGCTTTCCCCTACAAGGAATACTATCACATGCACCAACAACTCTCTTATCTTGTCATGGGAGTTGGTAAGATCATTTTGACTACTGCTGATGGTAGTTCTTTCACTTTGTCAGATGCTTTATTTGTGCCAAGGATCAAGAAGAATCTGTTATTAGTTTTGGCTTTAGCCAAGATTGGCTTGGTTGTGAAATTTATTGATGAGAGGTGTACAGTTCATGATCTTCAAATGGCGACGTGATTATTGCTTCTGACATTTTATGTCATGGGTTGCATAAGCTCATAAACTATGAAAAATCTATGAATGATTCAACATGTGCACTACATGATTCTTAGGCTATGTCAGATGCACAGCTTTGACATGCACGCTTTGGTCATCTGAATTTTTCTAGTTTGCTACACCTGCAAAAATCTGAAATGGTGTCCTCTTTGCCCAAACTTGAGGCACCCAGTAAACATGTTGGTGAAGGCTGTATTTTGGACAAAATGAAGTGTTCTTTGTTCCCAAAAGATAGTTTAGTTTGTGCTACTCAGAAATTGCAGCTTGTTCATAGTGATGTTTGTGGTCCTATGTAGACATCCTCTTTTGGAAACTATCTTTACTTCGTGACTCTCATCGATGATCTTTCTAGGCATGCATGGGTATATCCATTGAAAAAAAAGTCTGAAGTATTCATGTGCTTCAAACAATTTTTGGTTTTGATTGAAAATCTGTCAGCATGTAAAATGGGCACTCTCTATTCTCATCGAGGGGGAATATATGTCTTTTGACTTTAATGCATTTCTGGCTGAACGTGGGATAAAACATCAATGTACAATGCCATATATACCTCAACATAATGGAGTTGCTGAACAGAAGAATAGGTCACTCATGGAGATGGCGAGGTGTATGGTCAAGAGTCAAGCTTTACCACATAGTTTCTAGCTTGAGGCTGTTATGTGTGCAATATATGTAGTTAATAGGTGTCCCACTAAAGCGCTGCAATCTATCACTCCATATGAGGCTTTGCATGGTCGCAAGCCATCTGTTGCTCATCTACATGTTTTTGGTTGTCTAACATATGCACTAGTGTCTGAACAACATAATAGGAAATTGGATGATAAAGCAGTAAAATGTATTTTTGTTGGGTATAGTTTTGAAAGCAAAGGCTATTGCCTCTATCATCCACAAACTAAATGAATTTTGGTTAGCCATAATTTTGTTTTTGTGGAAGATGCTATTCAGCTGCTACTTTCATGTACTAAGGAGGCATCTATTAGCTCCAAAGATGTATGATACTCTATTGCCTCTTTTTACAAGTGGAGAGTCTAGTGCTGGTCCTAATGAGGCGACTACTCAACCTTTGTAGGTTTCATGTGATGATGCAAATCATTCCATTTCTGATGCAGATTTACATGATGCACTTGTTGATGAGAGAGCTGATATTAAGGAGGCAAAAATTATGCCAAAATGGCTAACTTTGCATGAGAGCAAATTAGATGCACTTCTATCATATTATACTTGTTCAAGCTCTCATAGTGACTTTTGCATCATATTGCTATGCTATGGATGCCTCTAGTCTTTGTGATAAGACTGAGCTTGTTTCATTTGATGAAGCACAAAATTTTTGAACATTGGATGGCTGCAATGCAATCTGAATATGATGCTATCATGAAAAATGGTACCTGTTCTTTATGTGAATTGCCTGTTGGTAAGAAGGCCATTGGTAGTTAGTGGGTATACAAGCTGAAGCATAAACGTGATGGAACAATTGGTAGGTATAAGGCTATGCTTGTTGCAAAGGGTTATGCAAAGGAAAGAGGCATTGATTTTGATGAGACCTTTGCACATACATGCCGATTGATTACTGTTCATAACATGTGTGCACTTCCAGCTCATCATGGTTGGAATGTACATTAGTTGGACATTAAAAGAGAATTTTTGAATGGTGATTTGCATGAGGAAATGTATGTTTTTTAGCCCTGTGGCTTTGTGCAGAAATGGCATGAAAACTAGGTGTGCAAGTTAAAGAAGGGATTATATGGATTAAAGCAAGCACAACATGCTTGGTATGAAAAGATACATGATTGCACATGGTTTTGAGAACAGTCCAACTGAAAACACCTTATGTGTAAAGCATGCTAGTGATGTACTTCTGATTATTGTTGTGTATGTTAATGACATGCTGCTCACTGGTGCTCATGAGAAGCATATTGCTGATTTCAAGGCTAATTTGCATGCCTCATTTGAGATGTCTCATTTGGGGCATTCACATCATTATTTGGGCATTGCATTTATGCAAGTTGATGGTGGAATGGCTTTGTGTCAAAGAAATATATTGACACATTATTGGAGCATTTTGGCCTTGAAGATTGTAAGCCTATCGCCACTCCTATGGAGACAGGTTTATGATTGAGTCTTCATGATGCTAGAGATGCATTTGATGCTATTTTCTATTAGCAAGCTATTGGATGTTTGATTTACTTATGCATTACTCGGCCATATATTCAGTTTGTTGTGGAACATTTCTCTTGTAAACCATCTCAGAACTAGACCACATCTGGCTCATTGTGATCGATTGATGAGTTGGTTCCAAGCACGATGCCTCATTCTTTAAGTTTCTCATGTATGACCAATTGTCATACTCAGTATTGCCAAAATGTGATATAATCCTCTTCAATCACCTTCCACACAATTCCTCCTCTACTAAAAATGTAGTGCTTTGGGCTATGTAGAGCTTCATGGTAAAGCTTATGATGCAAGCTTCTGAATGCTTGGAGAGTATATCCTCGAATGCTTAGTTACACCCATTACCAAAACTAAATCACTCTCCTTAATGAAGGTATGCCTGTCTCTTGAATCCCTTGCCTTGATGCACTTAGTTGTGTGGCATTCTACAATTTGAAGCATTTCTTTTTAAACTAAGCCAAGATGTTGGCTTGTGTCATTAAGGTGCTGCTTTGGATTCTTTATCATACCCAACATTATGTAGACATATAGTGCATGGTGATGTGCACTAATAGGGGAGGGATGAAGTTTCATAGCTTCTTCACACTCCTTCAATGCCTCTGTGAAGAAACCCAACCTACTTAGGGTTGTTGCTCTGTAGTTTTGGTAGAGAGCACATTTTGGGGAGAAAGACACCACCTTGTCATAGAGAGTCAATGCCTCTAAAGAATGCTCTTTCATGAAGTATTGGTTTGCTATAATTTTTATCCCTTCAAGGTCTAAGGTGGTTAAGGCATTCTTTAACATATTTGCATGCATAGAGTACCCTTTCTTTTTTTTATCTTGCTTTGTGTTTCCTTTCACAATTCCATTGTAGCTCAAGAAATCCTCATTTGTCCCACCCACTAGAAGATTCCCACAATTCAGAGTGTTATTGTGAATATTTTCCTTTTCCTACTCAATCCTTCTTGCAGATAATTGATTTTAAATACTATCTGGCTTCACTATGCATGAGCTTACATCACCACTTTTCATATTACCATAGCGACCCCTCATTGTGCTAAGAATCATGTCATCTAAGTTCCTAATGCTCCATCGATGAAGATCTAAGCTTTCATTAGAGTTGGTACAAAAGAGGGAGAATCAACAACATTGTTGTAATTATCCTATAAACAATGCCAAATTCTTTGAATAGCAATTATAAACCCGCTTCTCACACTTTCAAACTGAACATATGATAGAATCGACAAATCGTTCAATGAAGGTACATATTTCATATCCTCCAAAACAAACAAGTGTATCTTGCCATCCAAACAATCAAATTTTTTGCAAATATTTTGAAAGATGCATTAATAGTTTTAAAATATGCGCGAACAAAAAGTTTCCATTCAATTCAAGTTCTTGTTCTTACCTTATCTAAAGTAAGAATAAAAACCTGCATTGAATGGACACTTTTTGTTCGCCCATCCTTTAAAATTATTTTTCCATCCTTCAAAATCTTCAAGATAAATTTGCTCCTCCCATTTTACATGAGGCTTAATACCTTCTTTGGTAATTTCTATTTAATATTTGTATAGTTAGCAGCACAGGTATTAGGTCGACTAAAATAGGAGAAACATATGTGTCAAGAAGATTCTAAAGGTTGGGTGGACACTTCTAAAGGCCTAGATGGACCAAACATCTTCATTCGATACAGGTATGTATAATTTGACCTTACTCTCATAAGATGTGTATGTGTGTATATGTGTGTGAATGTTTATATGTGTGTGTATGTTTATATGTGTGTATGCATTCATGTATGTTATGTGTATGTTTATATATGCATATATATATATATATATATATATATATATATATATATATATATATATATATATATATATATATATATATATATATATATATATATATATATATATGCATATATATATAAATAGATAGGAAATTGAAAATTATACCTTAATAGTGTCGAAACAGATACATTACTCCATCCAAAACGATTTTGAAGATTGAGAATAAGTAAGCTCGCACTTAGTCGTGTCAAACGACTTCCTTCATATACATGCTTTAGACATTGCTCTCGAAGATATTTCTCATTTTTAGAAATATCAATGCTCTCAATGTCATTTTGATACCAATCGTCAATAAAATCTGCCATGTCATCATCTTCATCATTGTCACACAAATCTTGTGCTTTATCGTCTTTTGAATATAGATCTTTCAACCTTGCATATTCCACAGGATTACTTTTGCATAGCCTCCTCATAGAAGATTCTGATAAATGAGATCTTACTGGCAATTGTGAATGGTGTGGAGGAATATCATCAACATCATATGTTGGAATCTACACATATAAATAAAGTTCATTAGTATTCCATAAATGAATAAAAAGTAAACTTTAAATATAAAATTAAGTATATAAGTTATTAAATATGGATAGAAAATTTCTATTCTCTCTAGCTAAAAGGTGCTCTTGGAGGTCTACGCCATCCATAATTCACTAATGGTTCATCACCGGCATGTAATGTAGTAATAGCATTGACAACTATGTATATTGATACATCTCTACTCATGTATGGCGATTCATAACTATTTTCACGCTCCTCAAATGTGCAATTAGTCCTTGAACTATTATGTAGCCCTCGACTACTATTTATTAAACCTGCTATATTTCCATGTGTGTAAGTTCTTCCATCAATATATAATCTTTCATTTTCTGCATGTAAAATCCTTCTACTAGTAAGGGATGTTGCGTTCAAGCATATTCCATAAGTACTCATGCTTTGAACATAACATGAAAGTCGATGCCAATCTCCCCATCCATATATAGGACCACAAAATGACATAAGAGTGACCTCAAAGTTCAGAGGCACATACAAATCCTCTACAATAAAGAGACCATGACGAGCATTAGTAATAGTGGATGGAGCAATCATCTAGCGATTACCCCAAAAGTTGAAAACCTCTCCATCTAAAGGAAGTGGTCCTCTATTCCATCCTCCATATCTTCTTCTATCATATGTTTGTACTAAAGAATGATCACAAGCTGGCAATGGGTAATCTCCAGCCGTTTCAGTCTCTAAACCAGGAGGTAGAGGATTTCTAGAAACCTCTGCTTGTAATTGATGAACAACAAGTCCATGACGTGTACGAGGTATATTAACATTATGAGAAAAATTATCATCATCATCATCATCGGGCAAGTATTCCTATATATCAACAGTGATTTGATTTTGTATATGGTTTTTAAATAAAAAGATGACATTAATGATGGGGAAGCATCTCAACCCCTAAGCAACGACGAAGCGTGAATGACCTCCATAGGCATCGTTCTTTGACCTCTGCACACCAAAAGTGCTCTTACTCAGAGCTTATGTAGAGAACTCAAGTGACCTTTTGTAAACATGTAGTAGACACCAAGAGCTTTCCAACAAAACAAATTTCACTTCAAATGGATACTTACACAAAGAGAAACAATGTCTACAACATGAGCTAGTTGAATGCTCACAACTGCCAGTCAAGTAGATACCTCACTTCACTCCAGCAAGCTTTTCTCAGAAAGTATACAGAGATTGAATCTCAAACTTGAGTCACCTTTAGAACACTCTAATAGCTACTCAATGACACCAAACTCATAGCAAATGGATACATACAGAAGGAGAACCAACCCTTACAACAGAGAGCAAAATATTTCGAACAGAGCCTACACACCAAGAGAGATATCAATCACACAACTTCACTAAAATAAATGTTGCTCCCAGATTGCTCCCAGAGAATTTGTGAGCATAAAATAAACTCTAATAGCTATCCAATGAGACAAGAATTACATCAAATGGATACAATATGAAAGAGAACCAATGCTAACAACTCAAGGGTAGAGAGTTGCAACACTGCCTGCACACACACATAGATATGCCTACTAAAAGAAAACAAACAAGCAAGCAAGGGGCTTGCTTATCACAACTCCAGCACTTAGTGCTCACTTTACATGAGCTAAAACTCCAAGAAGATGGCCCAAAAGAAGTCGGGATACATGCTCCTTTTATAGTGAGAGTGTGCCGCTAAAATCTAGGAACCACCTTTCCAAATCAGCCTCCTAACTTGGAGGACTTAGTTGAGATGACTTGGGGAGTGGTTGAGTGACTTTTCTTGATGGAATCTCGTGGCTTTTGGCTTCCTTTGATTGCTCCACATGTCCATAAAAGATTCCCCACGAATTTGTAGCTTGAAGCTTGAGTTTTAACAATTAATATATATAAAAAATACATACCCAAGCATTATCACGTTGACCAGGTGATGGTGCACGCTCAAAAGTACCATACTCTACCTCATGTTCAATACATTCCAATCGTGGTCTTCGATACGTGCTATAACAAGAGTCACACCAACATATAATATGCTCTTGATAGTAAAATTCATCATAATTCCTATCGGAGGACACATGTGAAGTCGTTGCATGGGTAGGAGGTGGTGGAGTTCCCTCTGATTGATCAGAATCTGCACATAATAAGAAACAAAAAAAATATAAGTTATGTATCCATCAAATATATTTAAAATTAAATGTTTGATATACTTACAGTATATAGTCGTTGCACGATGAGGAGACGATGGTGGAGTTCCATCTGATTGATCAAAATCTACAAATGACGGTATTTGATATTAATAATTTGATTATCTACATACACAAAAAATTCACATATACATATTTACACATACACACATATTCACATATACACATTTACACATACACACATATTCACACACAACTACACATTATTGTGGGATAAATGCATGTATTTTGTATGAATGAGTGTATATGCATGCATGTGTGTGTACGTATATATGTGGATATGTATATGTGTGTTTATGTTATGTATGTATATGTGTATATGTATACATATATGTATGCGTATAGGTTTGCATGTATATGTGTATGTGTATGTGTGTGTATATATGTGTATGTATTCTGATTTTTTTTTCTGTTTGAGATTAAATTAACAGGAGAGATTGTATGGTGGAAAAAAATAAGAGGCGACCTAACATACCACCTGAGACGTGGCAGTTTTTTCGTAGAGAGCTACGTCTTCAGGAGTCATTTCCTCAGCAAAAGGTGCACAAATTAATAGTTTATATTTATAATTTTTGTATATTTTAGTAATTTTTTACATTTAATTTATGTATTTTTTTCTTAAATAAATAGGCTGCTGCAAAGAAGAGAGTGGGGTCGGGCCACACATCGCACCCAGGCCAAATTGGCGATAATGGTTTTGTAGCTACATTTGTAAGTATATGTGTTATTGTGAGTATACTTTTTAGTTTAGTTAAAATGCAAGCAACTAATCTTTTTTATTTGTTTCAATGCAGCGAAAGGATTATGGACGATATCCTACGAAACATGAGATCGAGTATGCTACACATTTTGGATATCGGCATTTGAGCGAGTATATGCGAGATCATCCTGATGCCTTTGTGAGTATTATTAAATTTTATATAATTATTTTATTTTTATGAATGGTTTAATTGTTTTATTTATTTCTGTTTGTTATATGTAATACAGGAGTATTATAGAGAGACAGATATGGATAAGGTGGAGAGACAGACACAGGAGGGACGATCTCGATCGTCACAAGGTGATCATGATGATGAGGATGAGCATGATCATGATGATCATGATGCTGCTGATGATGATGATGATCATCATGATGATGATGATGACCATCATGATGATGATGATTAGGATTCTAGTTGATTATGACATTGGATTATATGTATTTACATTGATATATATATATATGTATTTTATCTATATATTTTCATTTCAGTTATGTTTTGAATTGTGTGTATGGTATTAAGTAATGAAGAGTTTTGTTCTATTGATTGTTATTATTGTTTATATTAAGCATGTGTTTTAATACTTTAATTATATAATTCATTCATATGTGTGTACATAAGTGTATATGTATGTGTGTGTATATGTATGTACGTGCATGTGTATGTGTGTGTATATGTATGTATGTGCATGTGCATGTGTAAGTGTATATGTGTGTATGAGTATGTGCATGTGCATGTGTATGTGTGTGCATATGTATGTGCATGTATATGTGTAACTCTATGTGTATATGTGTGTATGTGCATGTATATGTGTATATGTAGGTATGTGCATGTGTATATGTGTGTGTACGTATGTGCATATATATGTGTATATATATGATATACAAAGAATAGAAATTGTACTTACAATAGTTAGCCATACTTTTTGCTTGGTTAGCTTCTTGAATAACCTGCAAAAAAGAGAGAAAGAAGAGAGAGAGAAAGAGAGAGAAGAGAGAGAGAGAGAGAGAGAGAGAGAGAGAGAGAGAATTCCAAGAGAGAAAGATGTAGAAAGAGAGAAATAGAGACAGAGGGAGACAATAAGAGAGAGAGAAACAGAGACAGCTCATAAGCGCAGTGCAATTGCAAACGTTGGAGAGCTCTTCGATCAGATGCATGAAAATATCGATCAAAGAGCCTCCAACGTTTTAATTTTTTTCCATCAACAGATCGTCGTGTAAGCGATGCTAACGTGTCGAAAAAACCACTAGAGTTGACGTCACATAAGTGACATTTTTTAGCGTCGCTTATGCTATGCTGATTAAAACCGTCGTGTTAGCGATGCTCTATGCAAGCGTCATACACCCCGTCATGCCACACGTAAAAAAAAACATCGTTTGGCTCATCGTTTAATCGACGGTGCGTGCTCGACGCTCATTGTGATGTGTTTTGCAATTTTATAGCGATAAAATTGTGTCGCCTTAACCATCACTATGCACTTGTATTCCTTGTAGTGGGAGTTGCTGAAAGGAAGAACACTTCACTTATGGAGATGGCGAGGTATATGGTCAAGAGTCAAGCTTTACCACATAGTTTCTGGCTTGAGGCTATTATGTGTGCAGCATATGTACTTAAAAAGTGTCGCACTAAAGCATTACAATCTATCACTCCATATGAGGCCTCGCATGGTCGCAAGCCATCTATTGCTCATCTATGTGTCTTTGGTTGTCTAGCATATGCATTAGTGCCTAAGCAACATTGCAAGAATTGGATGATAAAATAGTGAAATGTATTTTTATTGGGTACAGTTTTGAAAGCAAAGGCTTTCTTTTTGTATCATTCATAGATAAAACGCATTTTGGTCAGCCATGATGTTTTTGTGGAAGATGCTATTCAGCCATTACTTTCATGTACTAAGGAGACATCAATTAGCTCCAAAGATATGTATAATACTTTGTTGCCTCTTTTTATAGGTGAACAATCTAGTATTGGTCCAAATGAGGCAATTTTGCATCCTTTATAGGTTTCATATGATGATGCAAATCATTCCATTTTTTATGGAGATTTACATGATGCACTTGTTGATGAGAGAACTCATATAGAGCAGGCAAAAACTATGCCTAAATGGCTAGTGTAGACTTTATGAGCTAGCAAATTAGATGCACCTCTATCATATCATACTCCTTCAAGCTCTCATAGTTCTTCTTTTGCATGAGATTGCTATGTTATGGCTGCCTCAAGTATCTGTGATGAGAATGAGCCTGTTTCATTTGCCGAAGCACAATATTTAATTGAATGGCTTCTATGCAATCAAAATATGATGCTATTATGAAAAATGGTACCTGGTCTTTATGTGACTTGCCTCCTAGAAAGAAGGCCATTGGCACTAAGTGGGTATACAAGCTGAAGCATAAGCCTGATGGAATAGATGACAAGTATAAGGCTAGGCTTCTTGCAAAGGGTTATGCTCAAGATAGAGGCATTGATTTTGATGAGATATTTGCTTCTACATACCGAATGACTACAGTTCATAGCATTTGTGCACATGGAGCTCATCATGGTTGGAATGTACATCAATTGGACATTAAAACTTCATTTCTGAATAATGACTTGCATAAAGAAGTGTATGTTTTTTAGCCTCATGGTTTTGTGCAGAAAGTGCATGAAAACAAAGTGTACATGTTGAAATTGGACATCAATTGGACATTAAAACTTCATTTCTGAATAATGACTTGCATAAAGAAGTGTATGTTTTTAGCCTCATGGTTTTGTGCAGAAAGTGCATGAAAACAAAGTGTACAATTTCTGCCCTTGAAGACTACAAACCTATTGCCACCCCTATGGAGACAAGTTTACAATTAAGCCTTCATGATGCTAGAGATGCATTTGATGTTGTTCTTTATCAGCAAGCTATTAGATGCTTGATTTACTTATGCATTACTCCACCAAATATTCTGTTTGTTGTCTCACAGATGAGCAAGTTTATGCATTTCCCAGATGTCAAGCATTGACAGGCGGTTAAGTGCATCTTTCGCTACTTGAGTGGTACCTGCCTACTTGGATTGTTTTATCCCAAGGGGGGATCACTACTGCCAAAGTTACATGCTTTTTCTGACTCTGACTAGGCTAGTTTCTGACACTCATGTGTCCACTTGTGGTTTTGCTTCATGCTTGGTAGCTCATGCATATCTTGGTTGAGCAAGAAGCAGCCTACTGTGGCCACTTCTAGTTGTGAGGTTGAGTAAAGGGCAGCTTTCACAATGATTGTTGAGTGTGTGTGGCTCAAACACCTTATGGTTGATTTGGGTCTTGGTTAGTCTTCCTTCACCACCATCTTCACTGATGGCCAGAGCACATTGGTAGTTTCAAGGAAGCTTCTGTTCCATGCTCACGCTAAGCACATTGAGGTGCACTATCATTATATGATGGAGAGGTTCTCTGTTAAAGAGATCAATTTGGCATATGTGCCCACACATGAGAACATTGTAGACCTTTTCACAAAGGCTCTGCCTAGGAAGAAGTTTGAAAATTTCCGCAAAGCTTTGGGCTTACTTCCTTTTGTGGATTGATTCCACATAACTAGGCACTTCCCTATAAATGAGAGCCAGCTCCTTGTTCACTGCATCACTACCAAGGGGGATTTGTTGATATATTTAGGTAGTGATGTGTGTAAACACATTAGGACTATCAGGGAACTTTTTTCCTCTTTAGGAGGTTTTTTTTACTGGCTTTTATATATGCCTATAACCCTAATGGGTTACATATCTTTCTACATTCTCTTGGTAATACATTCAGTATTGTGTGTTGTGTTCCAAGCTTCTTCTTCTTCCTTGAGGTGTTCGCATGCTTCCATAGACCTCAAACTCCAAAACTTTGCATGAAGAATATAGGTAGTGTTGCTACTCATCTAAATGAGTTTAATGCTATATTCTCTCAGTTTAAGGCTCAAAAAATGGAGATGCATGATAAAATGAAAGCAGTCTTGTTGCTATCCACCTTGTCATCATCATGGGATATGTTTTGCACAACTATTAGCAATATTGCACTAAGTGGTAAACTGGTCTAGGATGACAAATGTGGAGCACTCTTGAGTGAAGAGATCCATATAAATTCTATTTTTAGCATTCAAAGTGGACATGCATATAGTGTTCATGATTCTTACCAAGGAAAGAATAAAAAACATGGAAAGAGCAAGAACAAGCAAAAGAATGGTCAATGGAATAAGATTAGAGGTAAATCAAGGAAGAGAAATATTGAGTGTCATTATTTTCATAAGAAAGGACATATGAAGAAAGACTACTATGCATTAAAGAATGCTAAAAGCAAAGGACAACATGTTGATGGGCATGCTAAATAATTATCTTCATCATCTACTTCGACTTTGAAGATATACGAAATCAATGTTATGTTTTATGATGTTGATGTGTTCACACTTGAAAGTATTGTGCTTAATGAGGTTCTTATGGTTGATTCTCCATAGAGAACGGTTTTCTACATATGCAACTAAGTCTCTTCGTATTGTGAGACTTGGTAATTCTTACCAATATGGGGGTGTTTGGATTGGAAATGTGGTTGTGCAGTTCACTAATGGCTCAATATTTACTATGCATAGTGTATGCCATGTGATGAACTTGGTTACAAAGCCTTTTTCTATGCTTATTCCTTTCATATATCAAAGGGCAATATGGTCATTGCACAAGGAAGCAAAGTTGGTTCATTTATCATGTATTTGGATTATAGAAAGAACACTTGTTAGCTATCATTGAATAGCCTATAGCTTGTATATGGCATGGCCGTTGGAGCCACATATCTCATAGTGGAATGGAAAATCTTTCTCATTATCTCTACTTACCTATGTTATATTTCTTTGATTTTTCATTTTGTGAAAATTTTCAATATGGAAAGAAAACTAGGAATGTGAATAAAACACACATTTACTCTTCAATTCAATCTTTAGATCTCATTCATATCTATGTGTGTGGTCATATGCCCACAAGATCATTAGGTGGTTCTCTTTACTTTGTCACTTTCATGGATGATGCTACTAGAAAAGCATCAGTATATCCTATCAAGTAGAAGGATGAGGTATTCCCTACTTTCACATAATGGCTTGCTTCCATTGAGACTGAAAAAGGAACTAAGCTCAAGGCTTTATGTTCAAATAATGGAGATGAGTAAACCTCACGTGAATTCAATCTTTTATGTCAATCTAGAGGAATTATTTTCAATAGTTTTTAGCTCCTTATACCCCAATATAGGTGATGTAGCTAAGAGGGTGAACAACAATTTAGGATAGAGTAGTTTCTATGTTGCATCATGGAAAACTTTCATAAGGCTTTTGGGTAGAAGCAATGTTATTTGGAGTTCATGTAATTAGCATTTTGCCTTGTACTTCCAAAATTTTGAAAGTGGCACAAGAGTTATGCTGGTTGTTGGTGCATATGGTAAGCCTAAGCGTTTGGCCATAAACCATGGACTTCATTGCACTATAACTCTAGACATGTGTACACGTATGAGCTCTCTATATATTTCTAAGTTTAAAAGTTATCTCATTTTTATCCACTTGTTAAAGGTTCTATAAAGAAATAATGCTGTGAACGTAATGCAAGCCAAAACCTACAACTCCCATTTAGATTCAAATTCAAATGAACTCATATAATTAGGGAGAATAATAGGTGAGATCTATCAAACACTTGCTTTCAAAAATTCTACTTATACACTGTTTGCTTAGTTGCAGGATATGAATGTCCATCCACTCACCTCTCAAGTGCACATTATACTCATCTCAAAGTCCTTAGAGTCCTTCAACATCTCCATGTACTATACTTCACTTTTCAATACATATACATCCAATTTTATCTTCATCTCTATCTAGTGATCACTATTGTTGTGTATTTGTCGAATTGTATCAACTTCTTTGAGTTGTTCAAGTGGTGTTATGGTCTCGCTGACTTATCCCTCAATTGGATCATGAAACATAACACCCTTATAAGTGTTTCTACTAAATATTTTAGCCATTAGAGTTGTGTGTGCAAAGAATGATCATATCTCTATCACTATGTGTCTACCTCATCTACTTCCTAAAAACTCGAGATCACCACGCTGACTTCTTAGATATCTGGTTCACAATATCTTCACTCTAAATTCATGAGATAACTTGTGTTAGCTCACTTACCTTGCTATTTGAAGCTATGAAAAATTATTCAATTCAATTCCTTGCACGTTGTGAGCTCTAAGTTCTTTTTTCGAGAGCCTTCTTCCATAAATAAAAGGTTTTCTCCACATGTGCATATTCTAAAAGTTGTTTTTCTTTAATTGAACTTTTGAGATCAATGCCCCAAGGTAGTATGGTCATATTATTGCATAGATTTCAACTTTAAGAAGTCGATCAAAGATTCTAAGTCAAAAATAGGCTAGTTTAGAGAAGTTTTTGCCAAGAACCTCTCATCTCTATAAAATTCCATCACTCCTCACAATGGCATCACAACATCATCATAATTCATACATTTGGATGATGGATTCTCTTCTTGAATTGACAAATTGGTGTCTCTAAGTATGGAAGCATATTTGCAAGGGAGAAAGCTTTATGGATACATCTCTGGAGATCATTTGGTGCCTATGCAATAATAGGTTGATTATGCTAAGGAACATAGTATGGAAACGATTGGCAATCCAACAATTGCTATAGGATATCTTCAACAAAAAGGAGATATGCAAGAGTTGGCTGATTCATAGGATGCTTCAGGTAGAGTTTGTGGCCAAGGTAGAGGTAAAGCGAGAGGACGGAGAAGGAACAACAATAGAGCAAAGCTTGTAGAAAAGGAGAAGGCCAAAGATAATGAAGTTTCATGCTCTCCTCAACCAAGTGATGATGGCTCAAAGTCAACATAAAATGATTTTGGAGGGGAGTCAAGTGTGGCTATCAATGTTGCTCTTACCAAGCAGAACAATTTGTTTGTAATCTAAGGAGAAGAAATCGGGATTCATGTATATTGAGGAGAAGTCTAGACGTAGAGGATGGAGGAGAAAATGAGTCTGATCCTTAATGGGAATAGGAAGGTATAATAGTCACAATGATAATAGATACCAGAATGGTAACTATAGAGGGAAGGGGATTCGATTCATGAATGCTTTAGGAGGAAGAGGGAAGTTGGACAATGTACGGGCAGCAATGAAGGACATCTAGAGGAGGAGTTTTCATCAAGAGAAGTTGATCAAAATAAGGAGATGCATGCAAGAGGAGGAAAGGCAAGAGATATAACAACACAAACGAGTGGAGGTCTACAAGAGAAAAAAAAGGAGCATATACCACATCTTCTTCGATGATGAGGGGGAGGATCAAGACAATAGGACACCTTCATTGAGAGAACGCAAGAGTAGGAACTAAAAAAGGGGGAAAGCTCATGTGCAAGAGATAAAAAACCTATTGTTGCCATCAAAACACAACAAGGGGAAAATTACGAGCAAAGACTAGTAATGCCATAGAGAGGAACCCTTTTCTAAAATAGGCAACAAGGAAAACAAGTTGCCATCTATTCTAAGATTTGCTAGAAGTATATATTACAATCAAGATATCTCAAGGTGAAGAGATTCATGGAAGGGATTTTGGGGGAGGTGTGGAAGAAATCACCATTAAGGAGCAATTTTAAGAAGCAATTGGATCAGTACATCTATTAGTGGTTTAATTCATCATAAATTGGAGTGAAACATGCCAAAACATTTCCCTCTTAATGAATGATCTCCATACGCACCATCCAGGTGTAGATTTTGTCAAGATAGATGTAGAGGATCTACCATATGTAATTGCCATCGAAAGCATTACATCATCCCTACATTCAAAATATTTGAAGATGGTCGAAAGCTAGAAGAATTGATTGGCTCTATGGAGCAAACACTTGAATATGCATTTTGAAGATTTGATTTATAGACTCGCAAAGGGCTCTACGACTTGTAGTTGTTGCACATTGTGAGGTGTGGACCATTTAGTTGTTCGTTTATGTGTACGTTTTTTCTCATAGTTTGGATGTGGCATCTACTTCTAGGAAATGCAGTGGCTATCATGGCTAGTGCACCTCATTCAATTTCTAGAATGGAAAATAGTTATGGCTAAGTTGATTATTCGAATGAATAATGGAAGCTTACTATCCAAGATGGGCGGATCCACCTTCATAAGATTCATTCTCCCCACATAGAGAGATTTCAAGCACGGGGAATCCATTGGCTAATGATATAATCAAAAAGGTCAAGTTGCCTCACCTAGTGATGTTCTAGTGGATAAGGATAGTCCCTACTCTATGAGTTCTAGGTCAATGGGTAGTGTAACAGGAAGATGAGACTATATTGATGTCTTACCAAAATGATGGCAATAATGAAAACATATGAGCAGATTAGATAGTAAATGCTCCTCTAGTTATCGATCAATAACTTGAAGCTTCTGAATGGATATCATATAATAGATGTTTTTATTAACTTGAATAACGATGAATCCTACTAGAGAGATGAAATCATGTTATTTTAAGTTAGAACATGAAGCTTGGGGGTATGCCTAATTATTTTATATATAGCTTTATCTTTGAGGAGCAAATTTTTATCATGTATGTATGCATATGTGTGTGTATTCATGTGTATTATATGTATACATATGTTAGTATGCATATATATGTATTTCATGTATATGTATGTGTTTGCATGTGTGTGATATATGTATACATGTGTTAGTATGCATATGTGTATATATGCATATGCATTTATGTAAAATATTCATGTATTCATGTAATATATGCAAGTGTTTATAATTGTGTACATGTATATATGTATATGTGTCTATGTGTAAATATGTACATGTAAATATTTATGCATGTATATATATGTTTATGTGTGCATGTAGGCACGTATATGTGATGTGTACATGTATATATGTATATGTGTCTATGTGTAAATGTGTACATGTAAATATGTATGCATGTATATATATATATTTATGTGTGCATTTAGGCATGTATGTGTGATGCATAATATATCTACTCCATTTTATATTTATGTATGTGTATCTACATGATGTGTATATATCTTTATATATATTATGATCCTCGTTGATTCAAGTAGTTATATATAGAGGCATAAGGTTGGGAGGAGAGACATCTCTCTAGTAGGACATCGGAGGAATAGATGCAATGTGTACATATACTTCAAACATATGGCTAAAAGGTTGAATTAGAGTTTTTAAATTAGGGGTTTTAAAACCCTAATATTGAAATTAGTGTTTTCAATTTAGGATTTTTGAAATAGGATTTATTTATTTATTTATTTATTTATTTATGCATATGCATGTGTTGTGTATGTATGTGTATCTATATGTGCATATGCATGTATTGTGTGTGTGTGTATATATGCATGTGTATATGTATATATGCATGTAAATATGATTATATGAGTCTATGTGTATGTACATTATGCATGTGTATGTGTATGTGAGTATGTGTACGTGTATGTGAGTATGTGTATGTGTCTATGTGTATTCATTATATGTGTGTAACTGCATGCATGTGTATGTATGTGTAAAAATATGCATGTATGTGTGTGTATGTATAAATGTGCATGTATGTGTATATGTGTGTAAATGTGCATGTATGATGTATATGTGTGTGTATGCATGTATTTGTACCTCTAGTCTCACTCTTTTCTCTCTCTTTCTCTCATATACATACATACATACATAAACACAGATACTCATATCCACATATATATACATAAAAGCAGTGCATACCGTGCATTATCGCGACGATGAGCCATAAGTGTCCGTATCTCTTTTAGACACCACTTATGCGACCATCCTGCCCCAAACTCTGTCTCAAGTGAACTAAGTACGTATTTTTTATCCCTCTCATCATGCTCACTACAAAAATTAAAAAAATAATGTAAATAAAACATAAGAGATTTATTTCAATTTATATGTAAAATTTATACTTACTTCCACGGTAAGTGGACAAGGCGCAGGTAAGAGTCGCATAATGCCCGCATTCTTCTCTTGAACTCCAATCCATTCACTATGTACACAATGTTCCCCTCTAGCTCTATATTGCACTCTAGTCCTAAGGTGCCTATGCATGTCCTCATAGGCAACTCTGCTCTACTATCATGATCTGGAGGTCGTATAGGTGTCCTGAAAATAGATAGATAAAAATAAATAAAAATGTGTTATAATATCATTAAAAAAGTTTATGAGAAAAAAACATACCTATGAGCAGATAGTTGTCTTCCTGCATGTGGAGCTGCAGAAGAGCCCTCCTATGATCACTGGGTAAGCATCTGGATCGTATAGTCCAGCTCATCATCAGACATCTCTGAGTAATCACACATGATGGCCCCTAGAGTATCAGACAAAACTCTTGCTCTCATAAGACTTTTTATGAGAGTGAGTTTCACCTTTCTCTTTCTACTAGGATCCATAATACCTAACATATAAAACGAAATGGGTTAGAAATCAATATATATATACGTGTACATATGTATGTGTGTACGCATTAAGTATGTGTATGTATGCATGTGTGTGTGTATGTATGTGCGTGTATGTGTGTGTATGTGTGTATGCATGTGTATGTGTGTGTATGCATCATTACGTGTGTATGTGTCTATGTGTATATGTGTGTGTATATGTGTGTGTGTATGTGTGTGTGTCTATGTGTATGTATGTGTATCTATGAGTGTGTATGTGTTTATGCGTGTGTATGTGTATGTGTGTGTATGTGTCTGTGTGTATGTGTATGCATGTATGTATGCATATGCATGTGCATTATGTATGCATATGTGTGTGAATGTGTGTGTATGCATTATGTATGTATATGTGTCTGTATGCATTAAGTATGTGTGTATGTGTGTGTGTATGTATGTGCGTGTATCTGTGTATGTGTGTGCGTCTATGAGTGTGTATGTGTTTATGTGTGTGTATGTGTCTATGTGTGTGTATGTGTCTATGTGTGTATGTGTATGCATGTATGTGTCTATGTGTGTATGTGTATGCATGTATGTATGCATATGCATGTGCATTATGTATGCATATGTGTGTGTATGTGTGTGTATGCATTGTGTATGCATTATGTATGCATATGTGTGTATGCATTAAGTATGTGTATGTATGCATGTGCATTATGTATGCATATGTGTGTGTATGCATGTAAGTATGTATGTATGCATATGCATATGCATTATGTATGTATATGTATGCATGTATGTGTATGTGTGTGTATGTCTCTCTATGTGTGTGTATGCATATATGTGTGTGTATGTGTGTATGTGTGTGTGTGTAGGTGTGTGCGTGTATGTATGTGTGTATGTGTGTATGCATGTGTATGTGTGTGTATGCATCATTATGTGTGCATGTGTGTGTATGTGTGTGTATTTGTGTGTGTATGTGTGTGTGTCTATGCGTATGTGTATGTATGCATGTGCATTATGTATGCATATGTGTGTGTATGCATGTAAGTATGTATGTATGTATGTATGCATATGCATATGCTTTATGTATGCATATGTATGCATGTATGTGTATGTGTGTGCATGTCTCTCTCTATGTGTGTGTATGTGTGTGCGTGTATGTATGTGTGTATGCATGTGTATGTGTGTGAATTCATCATTATGTGTGTATGTGTGTGTATATGTGTGTATGTGTGTGCGCGTCTGTGTATGTGTGTGTGTCTATGAGTGTGTATCTGTTTATGTGTGTGTATGTGTCTATGTGTGTGTATGTGTCTATGTGTGTATGTATGCATGTATGTATGCATATGCGTGTGTATGTGTATGTATGCATGTATGTATGCATATGCGTGTGTATGTGTGTGTATGCATTATGTATGCATATGTGTGTGTATGCATTATGTATGTGTATGTATGCATGTGCATTATGTATGCATATGCATTATGTATGCATATGCATTATGTATGCATATGCATTATGTATGCATATGCATTATGTATGCATATGCATTATGTATGCATATGCATTATGTATGCATATGCATTATGTATGTGTATGTATGCATGTGCATTATGTATGCATATGTGTGTATGCATGTAAGTATGTATGTATGTATGCATATACATATGCATTATGTATGCATATGTATGCATGTATGTGTATGTGTGTGTGTAGCTCAGTGATGAGTAGCACCTCCTTTAATGTCAATCCGGGAAGACGTGAGGATGGTATGAAGACCTCGAGCAAGTGGCGGCACAAGTGCGTGAGTGAGAAGCACACAAGCATGCACACACATACACACACACGCGCACACACGGCAAGACAAAGAGAGAGAATCAATGGAGTTCTTTAGATTACTTTCAAATGCTCTTACAAGTTCGTTTCAATTACAATCTCACCTCAAAAATGAGCTCTCTAGCTCCTTTTATAGTTTTTGACTAGCTTTGGCCCTGTCCAGACCTAGTGTCCGGCCTAGTTAAAAATTAGGTTCCAGGGCTTATTTGGGGGCTCAAACGAGATCTAAAAAATACGAAAATTGGTACGCAACTACTTCTAAGGCTCCTCAAGCTCAAGGACTCCTTGGCTTGCACAAAATGGGGCTACAAAAATGTGAAATGATATTTACAATGATTGTTAGTGATAAAAATCACTGTTGTTGTAGGGATTTCTTCTAGTGATCTGCCATACATATCTTCGAGCTCCCTACTTGCTCTTCCTCCCTGCATGTCCATCTCTTTGATCTGCATTAGTGTCTTGAAAAATTATTGGCCTATTTGCCAGATCTTCTTTGACTTCCATGTCTGCCTATGCTGTCCCTTCGCTCTGACTCTCTTCGTCTAGTGGCTCCTTCGGTTCCCTGACTGCTTCCAACACCCCCCCCCCACTCTCGCGTCTGTCGCCCCTGACAGACCCTTGTCGAGCTGCTTTTTGGACGTAATATTGGACAACATCGGCGGCGAGGTGGTGTTCTTCTACCCTGAGTCCCCTTGCTAGATCTGTCAGCAATGCATCCCAATTGACTGGCCCTGGGACATCTGGATGTGGCACCCGTAATTGTTCTGAGTGAATGGTTCGCTCCACAGCAAATAAATGGAGGAGATGTGAGGGTCTGGGTACAAATATTTCTGAGTGGTATTCCCAGAACCCTGTTATGAACATCTCCTCGAATGTTTGTTTAAAGCAGGCAAGGAGGTATTTTATTCTGGCGTGCCAAGCATATACTACCTCTATGGAAGGAGTGGTGCTCATGTCATAAACTAAATCCTGATTTCCTGTAAGGAATCCGACATTTGAGAAGTGTGGGTCCTTGATGTTCTTGAATGTCCTGAATGTGATAAGCATTAATTCAAAAATTTTCATGCACATCTGGGCCATCACATCAGGGGTATTCCTTAATCGGATGCTCCAGTGCCGTATGGTGGAAATCATGTAATTGACGGTGGGAGGTCCTTGAGGGGGTGCTAGATAGACGTAGTTTAACCATTTGGCGCAGCCCTTGATATTCTTGACTGCAAGGGTAAACTCTGGCCATGTGCATCTGCGGAAAACAGGAACGTAACAAGGGTTATATTTAATAAAAAGAGGCATATTCATCCAGGTGCGAACCATCTCCGGGTAGGTTTCGAGGAGTCGGATCCTCCAGGTGGGTTGATGAATGGATCCTTTTTTAGCGCTCTCTGGGATGTCATCTGGTCCAAACTGTGTAGCAAACGTTGGAGGTTTGCCACATCTTTGTTGGATTTCTGCATTGTAGTCCGCCAGGAGTATACAATATGGCACGTATTGATCATCATTGGTTCCGATCCATCTATGGTGGGACATGCTGCGGAAGTATTCTGATTTAATAATAGTGTCCTCTATCTTTGCCATAGATTGGATTTGAACTGCCACTCGATCTTCATGAGTTGATGCTGTTTTCTCTAATGTCTGGAGCCACTCAGGTACTTCAATTTCTAACGTATCCATTCCTTCTGCGGTTTGCTCACCACCTGGCATTAGCATAGGAACGTATGGTTCCTCATACGTCTCATCTACCTCGATGGGTACCAAATCCTCGGGTTCTGGTTCGACAACTGGAGAGGGCTGCCTTTCGTGTGTGAGTAATCTTTCCTGTAATTCGGCCACCTGCTCTTTCAATGTCTTGACTTCCTCTGAAGTCGTGGTCGTTTCTGTGACTCTGGGTGCTGTCTGTTGCTCTTGGAGCTGATTGTGCAGCTCATCACGTTCCCTTTCCAAGTCATCATGAGCATCTAATAGATCTGCATAGCTTTCCAAGATGGTCTTCATTGTCTCTAAGGGTACGGCTTTAAACTGCTCTGGATCAATTTCGTGGGGAGAGCCTTCCATTGCTGCTTCTAGATTTGCTTCATTTTGCTACTGCAGTCTCTTGTTCTCTTCAAGGGCGGCCGCCATGTGTTTTCTGAGGAGTGCCAGGTTACGCCGGACTCTGAGATTATCGGCTTGGTATACTTCGAGCAAAGCTTCTAGTTGTTTGACACCTGATTCTGTCGATGGTTGGGGTGCCTCCAATAATGTTTGGTGAGTCTGCTCAAGCGTTGTGTAGCGTTGATTCAGTTCTGCATTTTCTGTTTGTAGAATGTGAAATTGTCTTTGTAAGTTCTGATGGTGCGTTGTCAGTTGTTGATACCGGTCGTCCAGAGCTCTGTACTCATTCTGGAGCTGGTATACACATTGATTTAATGCTAAAAATATGCTATTTACATTAAATAATGCTGGGAGGGGTGAAGATGCAGGGGGAATGGGGGCGGGAATGGGAGATGTGAATGATGTGGATGCAAGCGGTGATGTGGGTGGAGGGGGTATGGGAGATGAAGGTGGCATGGGGGGAGGGAGCGGTGCTGTGGCAGGTGATGTTTCCATCGTGTCAATTGTTTGAGTGACAGTGTAGATGGGGATCGTGGGTGGAGTGGATGTGACGTCAGTGAACAGGGTGGTGAAAGTGGGCATGGTGACTCCCCCGAATTGGATTCCCGGAGAGAGTGGGATGCCCATGACAATGGTAGTGGTAGTGGACGTGGTAGTGCTAGTGTCATGTGGTGGAGTGAATTGTGTAGTGCGAGGTGGGGATGGTGGTGACAGTGGTGCTTCCTGATGTTCTTCTTCTTGCGTTGTCTCTCCTGGTGCTGATACATTGATGTGAATTTGTTTTCCGGACCTCCTGGGACGAACGGGAACCCTTTTCTCAAATCTGTGAATGTAGGCCATTGCCTCATGTATGGCCTCATCCAATCCTACTGCGTCGGCATGAAGGTTTATGGACTCAATGAACAACTCGTCCACACCTTCCTCAGCTAGCAAGTCGTTCATGAGTCTCTTGCCTGCTTCAAGTGACATTTTATGCTGTTCTTGAACTAGCTTCATGGTTCGATATAGTCTTTTTATTTGTGCCGAATACGCTAGGGCACTTGCTAACTCGGAGAGTTCGTCATATTCTTGATGTTGTTCTTCGTCGGCTTCTTCTTCGTCTCCTCCTGCCTCTTGTTCATCTACATCGACTTCTGCAACTTGTGGTTGGGTGGGGGCCGATGTTGTTGTTTGGGGTTGTTGTTCCTGAGCTCGCTCTGCTTCAGTTTCGAGATTAGAGTCATAGATCAACCTGGCAATTTCTTCATCCGTGAGGTCC
Organism: Ceratopteris richardii; assembly: GCA_020310875.1. Lineage (NCBI taxonomy): Eukaryota > Viridiplantae > Streptophyta > Polypodiopsida > Polypodiales > Pteridaceae > Ceratopteris > Ceratopteris richardii. Next base: position 184,092,448 of record CM035407.1, read on the forward strand.
TCAAGAGTAAATCCCTGTGGAAATTCCAAATCTGATGGAATGGGTGGAAACACCAGATTGGGTCCCTCTGTACTTGGTCTTGGTAGCCGGATAGTGAATGGCCTAACGCGTCGTGTCTGGGGAGGGGTAATTTCTGGTGTAGTGGTGGCTCCCCTTGGTTGAGCGCAAGGTAGTTGGACTCCCCCCCTCATCTTCTTTGATGGGGGACCTGCTGCTGATAGTCTTCTCTGGAATTCTTGGGCCCGGGACCATACGAGTGCCCGCTGAACAGGCACGTCATAAGCCAAGCATCTATAGATTATTCTGGTCAGAGCACAACACCCGTGGAGCACATTTTTCTGCTTCTTGTTCCACCTTTGATGGGCTAGGTGGATCTGATCTATGATCCAGTGTGGCACATTGATGGGAAGGCTTTCTGTCTCTGCTAGATACAAGCTGAACCATATTTTCTTCGGGGGCATTGTGAATCGTTCCTGGGCGGGGAAAGCAAAATGTTGCATGAGGGTCCGCAAGTGAAGCGCAATGGTAGGTGTCATCGCTACCATATCCTTCAACTTATTAAGATCTTTGTGTTTCATTCGGCCTGGAACCATGGTTTCCTTTTCTGTTGGGATGTGCATGCCATACATACCCAATGCTTCTCTTACCAGATTGAGGGTCAACTTGAATCTTTTAAGCTCATGACCCGGCAGTAGTGATGGCAACACAAAGGTGCTGTCGCCTCCCTTGGCCCTGCTTGGCGTGATGGTACTGATCAGATATGAACATCGTAAAAAATCCGGCTTTGGTAAGTGGGCCCTGAAATAACTGTCCACACCTGCTTTGATCCAAACTGATCTCATGACTTCGGCGTTTTGATAGCTTTCAAACTCGCGCGTGAAAAAGTGGTATCGACCCCATTTGCCATTAAATTCCAATTCTGCTTCCCAGAAATAGGTTCCATCGCCCAGTGGTCCAGCAACATCACTGAACCAATGCGCATGCTTACCTACTTGAGAAGTGTGCCCTTGAGGAGGATCCTGAATGGGGAGCACATGCACGGCTTGAAGTTCTTGCGGCCTTGCGGTGAGATGTGGCTCGAGGAGAAGTGTTTCTATGTCCACAATCTGGACACCAGATCCGGCTTGAGAACTGGCACCTGCTTCTGCCATGGCCCTGTTTGCTGGTTGGTTCTGTGAGAATATAGAACCAAGTGTTAACATCGTAATGGACAGAATAAATCTGTTGTTGTCCCCGTTACAACATTAACATGAGGTAGATGGTGAGTTAGTGGTTAGTAAGTGCACGAAGACAGTGTGTGTAGTTAGTGCTTGGGTTGTCCTAGGAGACTAATACAGTTAGTAAGTGGGTATGAATTTACAAATTGGGGTCGGGGGGTTTATTACAGGTCTTAGGCTGCCAAATGCAGTGGATGAGTTTTTCTCTTGGTTTCGGAGAGACGCTAGAGAACATTATAGGTGTATTAGCTTGAACATGAGGCCTTTTAGGGACCCATTTACAAATGATTCTGTTCGTGCTCATGGGCCTTGGTGTGTTCGTGAGTGTTGAAAACGAGTGGATGCCGGTTGTGCGAATGAATGGTTTACGCTGTATAGGTTGTGGCTTCGGCGTAGCTATTTGCGCCCGCAAGCAAGCCTTAGGCACCCAAATTTGTCTTGATTGTGGGCTAGCCTTCATCGACTTCTTGGGCACCCAAATAGGTTTCACGTTAGCAGAAGAATTTCCGAAAGACTTCTTATTAGTGTCGTGTTGTTGGTTACTAATAAGAGGCTTTGCTCGTGTGGTTGGCTTGAGTGCAACCGGGTGTTCGCCTTTCCGCACCCACACTTGTTTCACTTGCTGGGACATTTTGCTGCGCAGGTACTTTGGATCCCCGACATAGGTAGTACTCTGCTTCTTCGGCCTTTGATCCACCTTGGGTTGTTGCCTTCTTCTGGCCTTTGAAAAAGAAGGGAGCTCCTTTGCATCCCTGACTCCTTTTTTGCGAATATCATTCCTCTGCAACACATAGTTTTGGACAAGAACAGCATGGTCAACTTCATGTGCACCCCTGGAAGGACCAGGAGTCTGTGCCTTTCCTAGTTCCTTGAGTGCTCCATTGTCTAATTCAACTGTAACTCGACTATGATTGACCTATACCTGAAGAAGTCCACTTCTTAGGTTTAAGTTGACTGCTTGGTCATAGATCCAGTCTTGACCCAAGACAAGAGGTTCAGTGAGATCCTCATCTTGACACACCAGTACTTTAACTGTCATTGCCTCATCGTGAATGTAGAGGGGAAGTTCCACCTCGCCCATGCAAGGGGTTTCCACGCCTCCCAATCCTATGAGATATGCTTCCACAGGATTGACAGTTAACTGTAGCCCTTGACAGTAAGACATTCTAACAGCACTAGTGGCTGCACCTGAGTCAATCAAGGCTCTTACGGTCTTTGCACTCTTTCCTTGTCCTATATCTAAGGTTACGAAAGGACGTCTATCAATTATCCTATGCGAGCTTGTTCCTGCAACTTCACACATGGCCATAGGAATTCCTTGATCTGCATAGTCATTCGCTCTAGGCTGATCTCTACCTTGCCTTCGTAATTTCATCCTTCTGATGCGTTCTAAAGCTTCAGCTTGAGCTTCTTCTCGAACTCGTTTTTCTTCCTCTTTGCGTTTCTTAGTAGTATTGAGTCGGCTAAGCATTTCCTCTGTGAGGGGTTCTTGATACAACTTGACTCTGCACCCGCTAATATAGTTAGGGAGAACATCACCCTCTAACGTGGCTAATTGTACTGCTCCACTCGTGGAGATCCTATTGATAATCATAGGTCCGTAGCCTCTCTTTTCTAGCTTCCTCGCGTGTTGTTTCAGTGTATAGACTAAGACTAGATCTCCTGCTTTCAATCCCTTATCCTTCACATGGGCATCGAAATATGCCTTCTGTCTCTTCTTGGCTGCATATATTCCTGCAGCAGCTCTCAGTCTTGTTTCCCCTAATCGTTCAAGGTCAAAGACCCTAGAGGAGAGCTCATGACCTGTCCATTCGTGCTCTTGTGCTACTTTCAATGTAGGAATCAAGAAGTCCAAGGGTAGCACAGCGTTTTGGCCGAATACCATCTGAAAGGGGGTGGCTTGGAGTACCGTTTTGTAGGCAACTCGATATGCCCAAACAGCATGGTGTAGCTGTTTGTCCCAATCAGAGCGTTTAGTGTTCACTAGTTTCGTCAGTACATTGCATAAGTTCTTATTAGTGCTCTCAGCTTGTCCATTAGCTTGAGGGTGATAGGGGGCAGACTTCTTGTGTATTACCAAGAATTCTTGGAGTAGATTTTCAATCACCTCATTTAAGAAATGAGTGCCTCTATCACTTACAAGCTCTATAGGTAGCCCGTATCTCGTGAATACATTCTCAAACAAGAATTTAGCAGTTGTTTGAGCATCGTTCTTTGTCGTAGCCTTTACCTCTACCCACTTAGTTAGATAGTCTGTTGCAACAATGATGTATTCCGCATGAGAACCCTTAGCTGGGGGATTAATAGGACCTACGAAGTCTATTCCCCACTTAGAGAATGCACGTCCACCCATCATAGGTTTCAGTGGCATCTCATCTTTGCGTATAGGATACTGAGTCCTCTGACAGACATCACACCGTTTCACATAGGTATGTGCATCCATGTGAAGGGTAGGCCACCAGAAACCCGCAAATAGAATTGCCTTGATCACCCGATCTGGTCCAAAGTGTCCTCCTGCTACACCTTGGTGAGCAGTTTCCAAGATCTTGAGATATTCACTTTCATGGACACATAACCTCAGGTAACCATCTTTACCGCGCTTATATAGATTATCACCTATGAGTGAGTAATCCTGGGCTTCTTGTTCTAAACTCCTTTTCCTAGCCAGCGTCATGTCTGGGGGGAATGTGTTTGTCCTCAGGAAGGATACTAATGGTTCACTCCAATCTGGCACAATGGATACTTGATACAGAGTGGCGTGTTCAACTGGTGGTTTTGTGCAACAGATTGGGCATTCCTTGCACAACTTTTGGACATCTGCTTCCATAGTTGGCCAATGCACTCCGAATCTCTTTAGAGTCTGTAAAGTTCGTTGCTTTGAATGGTGTTGCTCTAACGCGCCTACATGTGCTAATTGCAACCATTTAGCGTACTCATCCTCTTCTACGCAACAAGCCAAGATCCCTTGATCTGTGTGCTTGTACATGCTTCCTGCCATGATGTGGTACTTTTGGGCTTTTACAACCTCTCTATTCCGTGTGTTTACCACTGGATGGTTAGGCCCGTATGTCAAGACTGGTACCAATGGCTTAGCCCACTGCGGCACCACTTCCAAATTAAACAGGTAAGCATCAGGAAGGTCATCTGATACTCCTTGTGGGGCCTCTCCCGATGTGAGCCTAGAAAGATGATCAGCTCTCAAATGAGTCCGACCTTTCCTTACCACAACTTCAAAGTCATATTCCATGAGCAAGAGAAACCATCTCACTAATCTTCCTGTATTGCATGGCTTATTTACGAGATATAGTAATGCCTGATGGTCAGTAAAAAATTTAAACTTATTTGCAAGCAAATAGTGTCTAAATTTCTTAACTGCATATACCATGCCTAATCCTTCTCGCTCTGTAGTGGTGTAATTCCGTTCAGCCGCATTCAACTGTCTACTGGCATAGGCAATTGGAAGATCCATATTACCTTCACCAGTAGGTTGTGCAAGCACACATCCAATAGCATAATTGGATGCATCCACGTGAACATGGAATGGCTTATTCCAATCTGGTGTGGTCAAGATTGGTGCTGAACATAATCTTCGTTTAAGCTCCTGGAAGGAATTCTCACATTCATCCGTCCACTCAAAGTTAGTCAGGAGTCCGTACATGGGCTTTGCAATGACAGCATACATGTGTATAAATCGTCGGTAATAACCACAATGCCCCATGAAAGCTTGTACTTCCTTGACATTCTTTGGCCTAGGTAGCTCTGCTATGGCTCTCACTTTTTCTTCGTCGGTAGATATGCCATTCTTTGACACTATGTGTCCTAGAATCTTGCCTTGCCTGACCATAAAAACGCACTTTTCTGGGTTCAGGCAGACTTGATATTCTCTACATTTGTCAAAGATTTGTCTGAGTTCAGGGATATGGGTTTGTCTAATGTTGGAATGAGCACAAAGATCATCAACGTAGACTTCTAAACTCTTCCTCAGGAACTCCTTAAACACATGGCACATCAGCCTCTGGAAGGTAGCTGGTGCATTGGTAAGCCCAAATGGCATTACTCTAAAAGCAAAAATGCCCCATTCTGTGGCAAAGGCTATCTTATGCTGATCCTCTGGAGCTATGGCTACTTGATTGTAGCCCGAGAATCCATCAAGGAAGCTGTACACTTCCTTGCCTGCCACTCTTTCTAAGAGATGTTCTGTGATGGGAAGCGGATAGTTATCTCGAATTGTGGCTGCATTAACCTTCTTCAAGTTAATGCACACGCGCAGTTTGCCATTCTTCTTGGGCACCACTACGATGGGTGATACCCACTCAGTGTGCTCAATTTCATAGATAAATCCAGCTTCGACCAGTCTATCTATCTCTTCCTTGATTTTAGCAGCGTAATTATCGTTATATGTATAAGGCTTTTGCTTAGAGGGTTTGGCATCTGAGGTCATGGGGATAGTGTGTGAGCATATGTCAGGGTCAACACCTTTCAAGTCCTTGTAACTCCAAGCGAATACATCTCTGTATTCTCTTAGCAAGGCAATCAATTCGTGCTCTTCTTCTTCTGTCAGGTCATGGCCTATGTACGTGCATCTCTCCTCTCCTTCTTCTATGGCCACTACTATTTTCTTGGTAGTTTCTTTGTTATCATAGGCCTCTCCTGATTGTGCCTCTCGTTTGGGCATTCTAATCATGACCCTCCTGTCATCTATCTCGTACTTCTTAAAATTTTCCGGGACCTCAAACAAAGATTCTTCCTCTTCTGGTGAGGCTTCTCTCTTCTTTCGTTTCTTTCCTTCTTCCTTTGGGCTCACGTGTGTTGCTAATCTTACCTCATTTGTAAGCTCTCCATGCTTCTGGGGTTGAAATTCTACTTCATGGAAGTATTCTTCATCTGATGCAAATGGTGGGTCCATAATGATTGACTCTAGATCGGAGTCACTTGCATCCTCAAATACATCAGGGCTAGGTTCGCATTCTTCTAAAACTGCCTCTCCCATGATTGGCTCTATGGAGAAGATTGAAATGTCATAGCCATCCTCATCACAGTGAGGTGTCCATTGTTCTTCATTGATGGCTACGTCCATGGTTGCTAAAATTTCCGCCCAGCCATGGGGTTCGAATTCCTCGTCTGGGAAAACTACCGGTGCATAGGCTGGGTCTTGAATGGGTCTATGAGTTTCTTTCGCACCTACCTCTCTGGCTTTCTCTCTCTTCTCTTCTTCTACTGCTACCTTGCACATCCATAAGTGAGTGTCTTCATGCATCCATGAGGATCCAGACCCTATGGAATGCACCGATTCTGTATCCTCTTTGGCTCTATGGATGGGATTCCATTGGATAGGAGGGACATCTCTATGAGAATAATCCTTGAGATTGACTTTGGTCGTGACACCTAAGTGTTGCAGGTACAAAGAATTGGTTCCCCAATCCTGCACCACTTGCAACTGTCGCATAAATGGTCTTCCCAAAATCATCTCATAGGCATGATTTTTGCTGAAGTCACATATAGCAAAACTATGTTCAAACTCGACACCACAAGTGGTGAGAGTTATTCCTTCTAGCAATCCTAGGGGTCTCTCTATGTGACCATCGGCCATCTGCAATTTCATTCTCGTCGGCCTGAGTGCCGGCTTGCCCCAACGCTTCCATAAGGAGGTGGTGGCAATTGCAACTCCTGCACCTGAGTCCAAAATTGCCTTGGTGGTGTACTCCTGGTAGGTGATGGGCAGATAGGTGTTCCCTTCTTCACCTTCACACATATCTCCTATCTTATCCAAGGGAATTTCTGGCACTGTCCTATGGGATCCTGCCTGTGAACGAGGTTTTGCTATCTCTGGTACTTGTTTGGCTACATGTTTCCATAATTCAGGTCTAACCTTGAGTAGCTCTTCTAACTTGAGATTACACTGCACGTTAGTGTTCTTCACTACCTCTGTGTTCCTAGGTATGACTGAGTCGTCGTTCCTTACCATGATTGTGGGTGCTCTCATACATGTGGATTTTGCTTCCCATGGGCCTGTGAAGTGGGGTAGCTCTTGTATGGAATTAGACTCAAAGTCCAATCTCTCGTGAGACTGAGCGCTCTCATGTTCCCCGTAAATAGATGGGATGTCTTGTGGGAATTGGTCATGTGCATCGTCCACAAGTTCAAAAGGAGGGGCGACCTCGCTTTCGTTATCCCATTTGTCTTCTTGAATCTCTCGTAGGAAGTCTGGTGCAAACCGATTCATAGAAGAAGATGTGTCTGGCTCCGTCGAATTAGGCACATAAGCAACCTGGGAAGGAGGGCTTATTCTATCGTTGGCTCTTTCCTCGTTCTCATAGATAGCTGGAGCACAAGCTTCCTGGGGAGGGTTACTTATTCTATTACTTTTTTGAACAGGCTCATACGCTCCCTGAGAAGGAATGTAGGCAACCTGTGGAGGTACACAAGCTTCCGAGAGAGGCTCTTGTGCCTGTTGGGGGGGAAGATAAGCTTCTTGAGGAGGCACATGGGCTTCCTGAAGAGGCTTGCTTATCCGTTCTCTTGCCCTTTCCTTTCTTTGAGGGGCAGGTTCCTTTTCTGATTGTGCCATTAACCTCTCTATTCGCTCTAGGGAGGGGGAATTGTCTGGTTCCATGGAATTTGGCACATAAGCTTCCGGTGGGGAATGGGTCATGATTTTGCTTACATTCTCCCTTCCTTGATTTTTTTCTTCCTTGGCAGCTCTAGCGATTATTCCCTCTAATTTCTCTAGAAGTCCATCCAAGTGTAATTGCGTCCTGGCTGAGCCCGAGTAATTGAAAAGGCGACTGGTTTCAAACATAGTCTGAGCCAATGCGACCATTTTCGCGCACAGTTTGGTTCTTTCTATCTCTAGGTCAGCTCTAGGGTAACACTTGTCATGATCTGTGACATTTGGCCCTTCTTGAATTCTGGCCTGATATGCTTTAAGCATCATGTCTATGTCTTCCGGAATGGGATCAGCTAATACTGATCCTACTCTAGGGGGTGGTGGAATCATATGACGTGGGTTGGAAGGTGGCGGGTCGGAGGGCGATGGGAGTGGTGGTGATGGGATAGTGTGAGAGGGGGTTTGAGAGGTGATTTCAGTTATCCTAGCTTTGATTTCTCTTATGCTTTCCTCAAGTTCACTCATCTTTTTAGCCCATTGTCTTTTCATTCTTTCCCGACTATCTTTCCATGCTCTAGTCCTTTTCTTTGTTACGCTCTCGGTTTCACTAACCTCTGAATTCTTATCCTGGTTTACCCCTTGATTCTGCTGCAAAGCTTGAGCGCGAGTGACTACCTGTACGGGAGCAGTGGAGGTGACACTTCCTGTGGAATCTACCACTAACCCAATAACGTTGATTGGAGTGATTTTTGGCATATTATTAGGATTCTTAGGGCAATCTCGTAAGAGATGTTCTTTTCCACAATCTTGGCAAAAACCTTGGATCGTTACTGACTGGGGTTGTGTAGGTGGTGGCAAGGGACAATCACAAATGAGGTGATCTCCTTGGCATCTGTAGCACGGTCCTCTTGGGAATGGAGGTCTTACTTGCCTAGGTTGAGGCCTAGGGTTGGGGTTTGCATACATGACGTTCGTGTAATCTGACTCCCAACTCGGTTCGTTGGTCTCTTCGCTATAATAGGACTCACCATGCTCAGGAGACTGCATGTAGTAGGCCTGGGGGCTATCAACATGTGTAGAATCAAAGCTATGGTCACTCGGGTCACTTTCAGAAAGCAAGGATGTTACAGGGACTATAGCTCTATTCAGGTTCTCTTCTGCAGCAGTATACTTTACCGGAATCACATTAGCTGGGGCTGGGGGTTGTTGTGCTAGCACAGGCTGAGGCCTTTGTTGGTTTTGATATTGAGGTTGGAAATTTTGTTGTGGCCTGCCATATGGTTGTGGAGGGTACGGGTTCTGGTATCTTCCTTGCTGCGGGTATGGCTGAGGGTAGGGTTGCCTAACTGCCTGCTTGTTGTATGGGCAATCTTGCGCAGTGTGATTGGTGTACTTCCGTTCTATGGTGCAATACTGGCTACTAGGATTAACTTGGGGTTGAGCCATAATGGGACAGACGTTCGCCATGTGGTCGCCACCACAAGTATAGCATCTTTTCACAGGGGCAAACCTTGGGATTTGTTTACTAGTTACCCCTAATTTCTGAGCTACTTTCTCTGCGAGTTCCTCAATTGATGTGGATTGCGTGGAAGAGTGACTAGATGCACTATCTGAATCTTTGTAGATTTTTGAAAGCTCTAGTTCTTCCCCTAGGTTATCTTCAATGTCAATGCACATGCGTACACACTCTTCTATAGTCCTAGGGTCTTTCAGGTACACATAGGATCTCAATTTCGTACTCAGCAATCCGTCAAGGAATAAGGCTACTTGTTTGGCAGATGTGGGTAGCTCCGAAACAGGACATCTTTCGAGGTATTGCCTAAATCTTCTTCCTGCCAGTCTTACAGTCTCTTGGGGAGTCTGTTTAAAGCTGTGAATCAATGAGGAGGTGTTGTGTCTTATGCCACTCTTGGAGAACTCAATAATAAATGCTTCTAGGAGTTGGTCTATGCTCCTGAACTGGCGCTCATCCAATGGCTGAAACCATGTAAGTGCCGTATTTCTCAGGGTTAGACCGAAGGCATTGTACTGCGTGAATAGATCCTCCACTTGTTCAGCTCTCAAGACTTGCTTGAACTCCGCCACATGATCATAGGGATCTCCTGTGCCGTCAAAGTAATTCTTCATGGACTTAACTAGCTGAGTCGGTCTCAGGGTTCTTGTGTGCTCTCTAGGCCTCGGCAGAGGGAATCCATCTACATTTCTTTGGTTCCTGTGGGCTCTAAGCATCTCAGGTTCTACCCTATTCGTCTCCGTTCTCGTTCTTTCTCTGCCCACTGGGTTGGCAAAGCTTACTTCTGGTCTATCTCTACTTCTGTCTCTTTGCATTCCATGAGCTTGGGATGTTCCAGCTCCAGGGTGACCATAGGATACATTTGATCTTGGTTGAGGGAAAATGAATTCACCCTTCCAAGTGTAAGCATGCCTATCATTTTCTATCACCACAAAGATCCTTTCTGAAGTGTGATCTAAGTAGGTCACTCTACCTGGGCTATCCGGATCCTTAAACTCATATATCATGATATTCCCTATATCAGTTGGCTGATTAGATTTATACCTCCAAAAGGCTTCATCAGTTTCTCGATTGAGGAGCAACTCTATGCTCTTGTTGTCTTGGGGAACCCACTCAGGTGTGATAATCCTAGTGAGAACAGATTTGCCTCGGGGTGTTCTAGGTTCTACTCCCCTGTTTCCTTGTTCCAAGTCACCTAAGTCCGCTTCTGAGATTACATTTCCAAATTCATCTGTCCTATCTGGATGACTGGTGACTACGTATATGGTTCCTTCCTTGTCCAGGTATGCACCGTTTTCAAACTTGACAGCTGGGTGCTCTAGTCCTATGGATTGGTCAGGGTTTTTCATCTGGACCACAGATCTTCCTAGGCCGTCCTCATAGATGCTAGCACCTAATCGGTTGGTCCTAAGGTATTCCAATTGCGTTTTGTAAGGGCCTTCTACCCTGTACAAGTATGGCACACCTGAACTACCTGTCGGTCTGTCCATGCCTTGAGACATCTCTGACTCACTGGTATCAGAGCTAGGGTAGTACGAGTGGTGGCTCAACTGCTGGGCCCAAGACCTTGCAGTGTGATTGATGCTAGCCTCGGAAGACCTAAGGCTTTGTCTCTCTCTTGCTAGGTGTCGTCCTGATCTAAGGTTCATATGCCTAACTGATTAACCCAATGTTTTCCCAGGTACAACCACATTTCTGAGTCCTTTTGTATCTGTCACTTAGTTCTTTTTATGTTGATTATCGTGTTTATACTCTTGTCTGATATCACGTCGTCAGGAATACTTGAGTTTAGTTTCGCACTTTAGTTTAGTCGTTTCATGTTAGGTTCTTTCCCTTTTAGGATTGACGTTCGCACACACACAGGTTATCTCTCTTAACTTGCACTTGATTTTCTTAGATAGTCTTTGACTTAGCTTGTGCCTGTCGTTCCCTGGAATTACTTCTAGCACTATCCGCACTTAGCCTAAACTAAGAATTGACTGAGAGTGTTGCGGGTTTTCCAACCTTGAGTTCCTTTCCTTGTGGTGTTGCCCAAATGTGCCCAGGACGCACGTTCCCAAGCTTGCACTTACTCTTGCCTTGCGTACCTTTTGCTTCTCTCAAAGGACCTGTAAAAGGCCCACTGTTAGCTCAAGACTTAAATTCAAACGACACACCCAATCACTTTCATTCATGCAACACTTCACCAATTTACACTATGACCTTTTGGACACAACTCTAGAGATCCCTGAATTTTTGTTCCCCCTGGGCATGGTCAACTTCAAAATTCCCTATCAAATATTCCTGATCTTAATTTAACTATAACCAGTCGCTGTTTTGGTTGTACTCCTTGTGAGCTTTCCAACAAAACAAAAATCACGGCAAACGGATTTCGTATGAGAAAGTTATGCCGGTTCAGGGTTTTGGGGCTAAAACAGGATTGCGCTCGGTTATCAGGCAAACAGGAATTCTAAAGTTACTTGGGTCGTGTCCTCGTAATGCAATGCTACACCCTTGTGTTTGTCCCACACTTGGCCAAAATTTAGACCACTACTTTCGCCTTAGAAATTTGACCTAAATTGCCCTTCTAACGTGTTCGCAAAGTCTGTCGGTCGCGATTGACAGGTCAGTCGCGATCGACGTGTCGATCGCGATTGACAGGTCCGTCGTGGCTGTCAGTCGCGATTGACAGGGGTTACGAAAAGTCAATCAGTCGTGGTCAAAGGGTCGTTGACTCTGTCGGTCGCGATTGATGAGTCGATCGCGATTGACAGGTCGGTCGCAAGGGTCGATCGATCGTGGTCAATCAGTCGTTGACTGTGTTGATCGCGATTGACAGAGCCGTCGTGGTCTGTCCGTCGTGGTCAAACAGTCGTTGACTGCGTCGGTCGCGATTGATGAGTCGATCGCGATTGATGACTCGATCGCGATTGACACGTGTCGCGCGTATGATCCGTCAGTCGTGGTCAATCGGTCGTTGACTCTGTCGGTCGCGATTGACAGAGCCGTCGTGGGCTGTCGGTCGCGATTGACGTGTCGATCGCGATTGACAGGTCTGTCCGTCGTGGTTTGTCGATCGCGATTGACAGAGCGATCGCGATTGACAGAAATCTGTGGAATTTCAAAAAACTAAACACATTTTTGGGAAGCTCTAGGCCTGTAGGTCATGGATATGCACTTTGTTTAGCAATTAGAGCAATTTTTCTGTCGGTCGCGATTGACAGAGCTCGGCGACACACAGACAATTACTCAGATTTCCGTACCTGCGCGGAGTGCTAGGGATGATGATGCAGCCTGTACCTGCAAGACAGCTCAGAAAACATGCAAAAACAGCACATGCAAATTCGCTCTCTCGCTCCCTCTCACAAGTGAAATGAGGGAAATGAGGTGGAGATGGGGATATAGTCAAAAACTGAAATTTTCGCGATGATGGAGATGGAGGTGGGAGATGGTGATGATGATGATGGAAATGAAGATGGTAAAGAAGGTAAAAGAAAATCGATGAGAGTGAAGAAAATACCTACAACTCCAACGCGTCAACTCTACGTCTTACCATCACACGCTCGTCCTCAAAGCTCGATCCCCGGCAACGGCGCCAAAATTTGGTGTAGCTCAGTGATGAGTAGCACCTCCTTTAATGTCAATCCGGGAAGACGTGAGGATGGTATGAAGACCTCGAGCAAGTGGCGGCACAAGTGCGTGAGTGAGAAGCACACAAGCATGCACACACATACACACACACGCGCACACACGGCAAGACAAAGAGAGAGAATCAATGGAGTTCTTTAGATTACTTTCAAATGCTCTTACAAGTTCGTTTCAATTACAATCTCACCTCAAAAATGAGCTCTCTAGCTCCTTTTATAGTTTTTGACTAGCTTTGGCCCTGTCCAGACCTAGTGTCCGGCCTAGTTAAAAATTAGGTTCCAGGGCTTATTTGGGGGCTCAAACGAGATCTAAAAAATACGAAAATTGGTACGCAACTACTTCTAAGGCTCCTCAAGCTCAAGGACTCCTTGGCTTGCACAAAATGGGGCTACAAAAATGTGAAATGATATTTACAATGATTGTTAGTGATAAAAATCACTGTTGTTGTAGGGATTTCTTCTAGTGATCTGCCATACATATCTTCGAGCTCCCTACTTGCTCTTCCTCCCTGCATGTCCATCTCTTTGATCTGCATTAGTGTCTTGAAAAATTATTGGCCTATTTGCCAGATCTTCTTTGACTGCCATGTCTGCCTATGCTGTCCCTTCGCTCTGACTCTCTTCGTCTAGTGGCTCCTTCGGTTCCCTGACTGCTTCCAACAGTGTGCATGTCTCTCTATGTGTGTGTGTATGTGTGTGTGTATGTGTGTGTGTATGTGTGTGTATGTGTGTATGTGTGTGTATGTGTATGTGTATATGTGTGTGCATGTGTATTCATTATGTATGTGTATGTCTGCATGTGCCTTATGTATGCATATGTGTGTGTGCATGTATATGTGTGCATGTATGCATGTATACATGTGTGTATGCAACATTATGTGTGTATGTGTGTATATATGTGTGTATTTGTGTGTGTATGTGTGTGTATGTGTATGTGTGTGCATATGCATTATGTATGTGTATGTATGCATGTGCATTATGTATGCATATGTGTGTGTATGCATGTAAGTATGTATGTATGTATGCATATGCATATGCTTTATGTATGCATATGTATGCATGTATGTGTATGTGTGTGCATGTCTCTCTATGTGTGTGTGTATGCATATATGTGTGTGTATGTGTGTGTGTATGTGTGTGTATGTGTATATCTGTGTGCATGTGTATGCATTATGTATGTGTATGTCTGCATGTGCATTATGTATGCATATGTGTGTGTATGCATATATGTGTGTGTGCATGTATATGTGTGTGTGTATGCATGTTTTGTGTGTGTGTATGCAACATTATGTGTGTATGTGTGTGTGTGTCTATGTGTATGTGTGTGTGTGTGTCTATGTGTGTATATGTGTGTGTGTATGCATATGTATGTGTGTGTAAGTGTGTGTGTGCGCATACCTGGCTTCAACGATGCATGTCTCTCTCTCTCTCTCTCTCTCTCTCTCTCTCTCTCGTTCTCTTGCTCTCGCATCCAAATCCCGGCACAAATGTGTCGGGAGAAATCGATTTTTTTTTTTTAACATTCCAGAGTGTCGCTTATGCGACACTCTGGAACACAGGACATCGCATATGCGATGCTAACCAGTTTGCCAACGTCGCAAATAACGTCGCTAGTTAGCGACGCTATTTACGACGCACCCATTTAGCATTGCATAAGCGACGCAGGCATCACTTATGCGATGAATGCCTGTAAAAAAAAAATCCGAAAATAGCACGATCGCTTATGCGACGCTAGCGTTGCATAAGCGATGGTGCTCATTTTTTTTCAATTCGGGGGCGTTGCTACGCCCCCTATTTCTTGTAGTGTCCATTCTATTGAGGTGTATACAGCACTGTACACTGATGTTTGATCCCACGTTAACCCAAAAATGATTAAAGTCAGAAGACACATATTCCCCTCTCGATCAGAATGGAGGGTGCCCATTTTACATGTTGATAGATTTCCATCCAAGACTAGAAACTGTTTGAAGCACATAAACACTTCGGGCTTTGCTTTCAATGGATAGACCCATGCATGCATGGAAAAATCATCAATGAAAGTCACAAAGTAAAGGTAGTTCCCAAAAGAAGGTGTCTGCATAGGACCACATACATCACTATGAACAAGCTGCAATTTTTGAGTAGCTCAAACTAAACCATCTTTTGGGAAGGAGGAATGCTGCATTTTGCCCGAAATACAGCCTTCACAAACATGTTTACGAGGTGCCTCAAGTTTGGGAAAAGAGGACACCATTTCAAATTTTTGCAGATGTAGAAAACTAGCAAAATTCGGATGACCAAAGCATGCATGCCAAAGCTTTGCATCTGACATAGCCTAAGAATCTTGAATTGCACATGCTGAATCATTTAGAGATTTTGCATAATCTATGAGCTTATACAACCCATGACATAAAATGCCAAAAGCAATAATAACATCACCATTTAACAGATCATGAAATATACATGTGCCATCAACAAATTTCACAATCAAGCCGATCTTGGCTAATGCAGAAAGCGATAAAAGATTTTTCTTGATCCTTGGCACAAATAAAGCATTGAACAATGTAAAAGAACTACCATCAACAGTATTTAGAATGATCTTACCAACTCCCATAACATGATAAGAGGAGTTGTTGGCGCATGTGACAGTATTCCCTGTAGGGGCAAGCTCAAGTAAAGTGAAGAAACTGCACTGCAAGGTAATATGTTTGGTTGCCCCATTATCAAAGTACCAAACATCTGAGTCGACTACATGAGAAGATGGGTCATAACTACAAACAGTAGTAAATGCCCATCCTTCATTCTGCACAAGATTAGTAGACTCTATTTTGGGTGTAGAGGCTTTTGCAACAACTGTTCCAACCTCTTTTTTCTTTGCCTCTTTTGCAACCAATTTTGGATAACTCTTTATGATATGATCATTTCCTTTACAATACTTGCAAAACAATTTCTGCTTTTCTGTTTTCTTCTCATCTCTATCATCCTTCTTTGATTGTGTAGAATTATAAGATTTCTACTTACTAGTAGATGAGCTCCATTTTCATTTGTCCTTTTGACTAGCTAGGAAAGCTTGATGTGCAACATGAATAATGGACCCGTTTTGCCTAGACTGATCTTCTTACAACAGAACAAAGACCAAATCCTCAAATTTTAAGGCATTTGGATTGCCTTTCATCATCAATCGAAGAGTAGAAGCAAAACTTTGATATGAATCTGGAAGACCATTCAGAATAGTCTGCACAAGTGAAGTGTCAAACAAGACTTCATTAGAAAAAATCAACTGCTCCTTCAAATCTTTGATATTTGTGAAAAGACTGTCCATGGAATCTCCTTCATTCATGTGCTCACTCTCCAACTGTTTTAAGAGGAAGTAACATGAGCCTCATTCCTTGCCTAGTATAAAGTGGTTAATGTATCCCAAGAATCCTTTGCTATTTTGCAGGAGCGAATGTGGGGAATAATGGCATGTTTGATAGACAAGGCTATCAATGCATGTGCCTCAGCATCTCTACCATCTAAACAAAGTTGCTCTATAATAGGTGCAAATGACATGGAAATATGACTAAGTACTAGGTTTTAAAAATGCTACTACTCTAGAGCATTTGTTTCATTTTTGTAATTTAGCAAAATGAAACAAATGATCTAAAACAGTTAATAATAGAAAAAAAAACTCCAATCTATAAATGAAAGGGACCCTCTTAAATCCTTGTAGATATAATATTCTTTTGGATCATGGAACAATACATATTTTTACATAAATACCTATAGAAAGTTGCACAAAACCAAAGGCCTAGAATAGAGTACATACATATGCAAGTTTAATAATAGGTATTCATAGTGTAGTCTATGACTAATGATACCTCTATAAGTTTTATTAGAAGCTAGATATAGAAGAGTGTTCCATGGTTGTTTGGCACTTACATAAACACTAAGAATAACAATGTCCCATTAAACACCAGTATGGTTGATATCAAACAAGGGAGAAAAAATAAAGAATGAAGAAGAATATTTGAGTATGATTGCATGACCTATACAACCCACCTAATGGGAATGATACATAATGTGCAATGAACTATGCATAAAATGATAATCAATTCACCCCATAAGATAACAATGGTGTCTAAAGGTATTGATTGGTATAGCCTTGGTGAAAGCATCTATTGATTTTTTGTAGGTTTGAATCTTTTAAAGTAAAATGTATCTAATGGCCAAGCCATCACAAATAAAGTGACAACACACCTCAATGTGATTGCTAATTGCTGATAGATAGATTAGATTCTTAGCTAATGCGACACTTTGATTGTCAATGAGTAAATGGGAAACATTATAGTGTATATCCATGTCAAAACCAATGTAGAGAGCCAAAACGGTTCTACTATTTTTCAAAGTATGCACTTGCCATTTGGGCACAATTTTTGCCTCCTCTATAATAGCCCTCTCATGAATAAGTGCATCATGTAAATATGCATAAAAAATGGAATGATATGCATCATCATGTAGATCAAAACTCTACAAAAAAATACATTTCAATGCTTTATCACCCAATTTCTTGCGTTATTGTTCGGGCACTAATGCATATGCCAGACAACCAAAAACAAGCTCCATTTACCTTTGCCCTTCTGACTAGCTAAGAAAGATTGATCTACAACACACATAATGGACATGTTCTGCTTGGACTGATCTTCCTACAACAATATAGAGAGGAAATCCTCAAATGTTAAGGCATTTGGATTGCGTGTTATCATCAATCAAAGAGTAGAAGCAGAACTCTGATATGAATCTAGAAGATCATTAAGAACAATTCTCACAAGTGAACTATCTGACAAGACTTAATCAATAGAATTCAATTGCTTCTTCAAATCTTTGATCTCTATCAAAAAAACTATCCATAGAATCTCCTTCATTCACGTGCTCACTCTTGAAGAGTTTTTGGAGGTAAGCAACATGAGCCTCATTTCTTGCCTGGTATACAGTTGTAAGTGTATCCCAAGCATCTTTGCTATCTTTGAAGAGGGAATGTGAGAGATAATGGCACATTTTGCGAACAAGGCTATCAATGCATATGATTAGACATCTTTTCCATCCCAACAAAGTTTCTTTGTAGTATGTGCAACAAGAACCACAACACGAGTAGGAATTTAAAGATCATTTTCCTCAGCACCATCTGCATCACCTTCAATAAGTCTATTCGTAGATGTAGTATGGCATTTTTCAATACCTTGCACAATATTCCACAACCCTTTTGCTAGCAACACATGGTGTGTTACTGTTAGTGTCCATGTGAAAGGCCAAATGGCCATCATGCACTTTTTTTATATGTTTTGACTAAAACATATAGTGTGTTAGTCAGCCACAACTGTAAGTTTGATTGTAGCATCTAAGAAGTCTATGTTCATGCTCCTTGTGTACTATGTTTTCTATGTATTCTATAGCCTCTATGTGGATTACTATGTGCAGCGCTAGGAGCTTAGTTTTCTATTGTCGAGGATATCATTGTGGCGATCTCGAGAAGGAGAATGCACTGTGCTGCATCACCATCAAAATACTTCACTGGTATCAGAGCATTTCAATGCAAACACTTTGTTTTTTTTTGTGTGCGAGCGAAGTGAGCACCTACCCAACCACCCAAGGGTTTCTCTAAGGCTTACAACTAAGGTGGTGATCAAGGCATAGACCTTGGCATAACTTGTCCGATTGTCTGACGCCCTATGGTGGCCAAATACAAACCAAACCAAAGACACTTGTGTGGGATTGTAAATATCTCTTGTGCAGGGAAGGTAAATGCTGAAGACAAATTCCCAGTGGAATGGTCAACAGAGGAGTGATGGCTAGCCATTTATCAACATTGCTTTGCTTCATTGGTTCTCGGATGAGATGCTCCTTGTCTGTGGTGTATGAGTGCCGTGAATCTTAAGCGCAGTCTTGATTAACTCCAGAGACAATGTAAATTTCTTGAAGGGTCGGTCATTCACCAAGTATGGTAAAATGAAGACAGGGTCCAATTCCTTGCGCTCCTGCTCTTTGATAGAAGCCACTAAATAATAACACCGATAAAAATCCGGTTTCGGGAGTTCTACACTGAAATAACTTGCAAATCTTGCCCTCTCCCATATAGGTTTAAGATCTTCACTATTTTAGAGGTTCTCAAATTCGTGTGAGAAGAATTCGTAGCATCTCCACACGTTTGCACAGTAAGTTAGGTTAGCTTCATATATGAATTCTGCATCACCCAGGGGTCCTGCAAGCCTTGGAACCACTTTGCCTTGCTCCTTACTCTTTCTATCTATCCTTGAGGTGGGTCTTCAATGGGCATAGGTCCTGTGAAACCCTAGAACTCCGTCAGGATAGCCTTAGGCAAGCTCTCAAATGGAAGAGCTGAGAAATCCACAATAGGCCGCCCCAGCATTGCGTTGGTAGAACCTTCCGCTTGCATGATGGAAAGCTGGTGTTGCGGACCTAAGCTAAAGTGAAGAGAAAAACACGTTAGTCATGGAAAATAATTAAGATCCCAAGAAGATGAGACCTCCATTCCTTTCCACCATCAACATGCTTTCTGTGAAGTGTGTGATTTTAACAATGTGAGAAGTGAATTATGAGAGATACATGGTTTGACTGCGAGTGGGAGCATGTAAGGTGTGTGGCTTTACAATTGCTTCAAATGAGTACTACCTAAAGAGTTATTGTACGCCACAAGGATAGTGGTGATTTGAACTGTCGAACAGGGTCTGCATGTAGTGGTTGATAAGAGTTTTAGTCGCACTAAGTCGGTGGTCAAGGTGAATTGGGTCGAGAGTAGCTGTGACTACTGAAGGCTTGGGGATCCATTTTTGTATCACACGGGGGGTTAGAAGAGATGAAGTGAAATTTACAAAGGAAGGTGTGTAGGGTTTCCTAGTACTCTCAGAAAAGGTCTTTTTAGAACTGACTAAGGTTGAAGCATAAACAAGGCACTTTTTAGGTACCCAGAGCTGGCGAGACTTGGACTGAGCTATCGCCATGGACTTGGGCACCCAATTTTTTTGAAATGTGATGCCTCAATTGAAATTGAGAGGGCTGCCAAAGATCTGAAGTGTTTGAATTACTAGGTACAGTCACCTTGCCTATCCACCTCGGTTGAGGGTGCCTGAGTGTACTGTCTAACGAACCACTGTCATGTGCTGTGCCAATGAGTACGTGGATGACATGACCAGGCGGCTTGTCGAGGGTGAGATATCAAATCCACACACTGTTTTGGAAAAGAAGGGAGATCCACCACACTCTTGCCTAGAAATGGTGATTGTTGACATTCATCTGAAGATTGAGTCTTACGTCACCATACTTATTGGATTCATGTTTTTCTACCCAATTTCCGCTCTTGGATGGGCGGTAATTCCTGTGTGGGTTTGGTCAGGCGTGCTGATGTGCACAAGGTTAGGGGGGGCTTCTGTCACATCCAACACCTCTCTGTGTCGACTTTGGAGGATTAGTTCATGATATTGTCATGCAAGTTCCAACTGAAGCACACTTCTGGGAAGATTGAAACTCATCGAGTAATGGTATAATCATTCTTGGCCTAGGATCATAGGTTCTATTAGATCATCGCCATGACAAACCAATAGTTTTACCATCAATGTCAGGTTTTCTATGGAGATGGGTAGCTCGACCTCGCCTATGAAAGGGGTTTCTAATCCATGTAGTCTGATGAGACAAGCTTCAAGAGGCTTAATTTCATATTCCCTACAAAGAGAGATTCAAATTGCATTCATGGTTGCACCTAAGTCAATTAAAGCCTTACACTGAATGTGCATGGTTTCCTGGCCTAGAGTGATATTAATGAATGGTCTCCTATCAATGGTACTAGGGACATCTCTTCCTCCAAGTTGGCACATAGCTACAAGATATCATAGGGTGTCCATCGATTGAGGTTCTCTATCTAGTCCTCTCCTTCCTAATGTCATTCACTTAATGCATTCCAATGCTTCTATATGGGCTTTAGCCTTGAATATTCCTTCCTCTTCTTCCTTTTGCGTCTTGGCAAGAGTTAGCCTTGAATATTCCTTCCTCTTCTTCCTTTTGCGTCTTGGCATGTAGTTAAAGGTTCCTGATATAGTTTAACTTGGCATCCACTAATATAATTAGGTAATACTTCACCTTCAAGAGTGGCTAGCTGAACCGCACCGCTAGTCGATATCCTATTAATGATCATGGGTCCATAACCTCATTTCTCTAACTTGCGGGCATGTTGTTTTAAGGTATAAACTAGCACCAAGTCTCCTATTTGTAATCCTTTGTCCTTAATATGAGCATCAAAGTAGGCTTTCTATCTCTTCTTAGTAGCATAAATTCCTATTGTTGCTTGCAGTCTTGTCTCTCCCAAATACTCTAAGTCAAGATTCGTGAAGAAAGCTCATTACCTGTCCATTCGTACTCATGAGCGATCTTTAGTGTGGGTATCAAAAAGTCTAAAGGTAACACAACACTCTGACCAAACACCATTTGGAATGGTGTAGCGTTAAGCACTGTTTTATAGGCTATGCGATTAGCCCACAAAGTGTGGTGTAATTTTTGATCCCAATCCGAATGTTGATGGTTCACAACTTTGGTGAGAATGGTGCGCAAAATCTTATTAGTACTCTCAACCTGTCCATTAGCTTGTGGATGGTGCAGTGCCGTTTTCTTGTGTACAACCATAAAGTCTTGTAATAGATATTCAATAATCTCGTTTAAGAAGTGAGTACCCCTATCGCATACAAGTTCGATAGGAAGTCCATATCTTGTGAAGAAATTCTCAAACAAGAACTTAGAAGTGGTGCATGCATCATTTTTCTTGGTGGTCTTGGCTTCTACCCATTTAGTAAGATAGTTAGTGGCAACCATGATGTACTGAGCATGGGAACGCCTGCCAGGGGAATTAATAGGTCCCACTATTCCCCACTTTGAGAATGAGCTTCTATTTGTGGACAAAATATGTTCTACATATCATCTTCAAGCAAATGGTCAAGCTAAGAGCTCCAACAAAGTGTTATGCATAGTTTTGAAAAAATTGGTCCATATGGGATTATGAGAGTGAGATAAACAACTACACGATGTCATTTTGGGCATGCTACTTACAAGGCCACCTTAGGAGCAAGTACATGTAATCTAGTATATGAGCAACACACAATCTTACATATTGAACTCCTTGTACTGTTTGACAAATTATCAAGCGATTACGTTGAATGGTCATGAGTTATTTGCATTGGTGGATAAAATTGGTGCAGTTCAAGTGATATTCCTTAAGGCTACCATAGGTATCTATGCCCATAAAAAGAGATGAAGAGATTATTTTGATGCCTTTATCAAGGATAATAAGTTATCAGAAGGGGAATTTGTACTTTTATAACCATTGAAACAACATGCTAGGAAGTTGCAGAAATGAGGTCATGGACCTGTGTGATACATTGTATATCGCCTAGTGGTTCCGTTCAATTATCCTCACTTGAAGCTTATATTTTTCATAACTATATAAGTGGTTGTAGGGTCAAAATCTACCATGTGATCATCAATGCATACATCTTAAGATGACTACAAGAATCTAAAACAAGAAGAACAATGCATCATAGTACATGCGTAAGGTTTTTATTGAAGTTGATAGACCAAAATATGGGCTATAACGTACATAAAGAATTCCCAATGGAATCATTCATGGAACCATAGCTATTGCCATGGTTATGTTTCAAGTGCATTTTATTGCAAAACCAATCAAAGATAGAAGGCCATGCATAGCTGCTCAGTTAGGGCGCTCTCCAAAACACATGGTGAAATTCCATATTGACATGGACGTAGCATCTAATGTGATAAGGTCGTCTCTAGTAAACACATTGAAGGCCAAAATCAAACGACTCAAATCCTAATTGATACGCTTAGGAGTTACTGAAACCCAATGCACTAGAGAATCTACACTTCACATGAATCTAGGAATGGCCGAGTTACTACTCAAAGTTTTATTCTATGAGGATGATGATCGTATAGAGCAAGTAATATTTGGCCGAGATTGTCTTGTGTCACTTAATCCTAGAAAGAGGTGGATGAACCATACCTTAAGAAAGAGGATTAAGAATTTATCCTCAAGCATGGCTTTTGGGATACTCCTAGCTAGGATGTTGTGAGTTTGATTTTCAACATTGGTGTAAGGGCCTAACTGAGGAACTTGGGCAAAACAGAGGTGAGAATCCTGAATCATGCGCACTTGGGAAGCACTTGAACATGGGTGAATTTGAAACTAGCCAAGCATGAAGCGGAATCAGATTTGGGCACCAACATAGATAAAATAGGTCTAGGTGCAAAAATTTGAGGCTAGTGGAGGCACTCAATCTCTAGAATGGCTCTATCAAGTTACATAGAAGATCCATGTGAGAATCGAAGACTATGATCAATGTAAGGGGGAAAGAATGTCACATAATCCTAGCAAGAGGTGTATGAACCATGGCTTAGGAGAGAGGATTCAGAAGCAATCCTCAACCATGGCTTGTGCGGCAAGTGGTTAGCCCATCATACTCCAAACAAGGAGATTTTGAGTTCAATTCCCAACATCTCTTTTACAATCCGGTAGGTCTAAACCTATCTCATGGCAAAATCATCCTCAAGTAGGAGCGAAAAGATGTACTTCCATAATCATTCTCTAATAACTTTTATTTTATTTTCAACTCTTAAAAGTAGATTTATTTTCTTTTTATTTGTCACCACATACAACGCTTCAATAGCAATCCACTTTATTTTTTTCCACCTTTTATTTTTGAGTGTTAGAGAGAGAGAGCTACGTACCTTCAGCTTGTAAGGAGGAAACACTTGTGGATCATATGGCAAAATATCTCTCCCCCCCTCTCTCTCTATTATGACATTGTGTACATGCGGGTTCATCATAAGTATGCAGCTTTCCTATACAACTATCATATGTTTATCACTATTGATTACCAGTGTGTGTTATCGATCAAGAGACTCTTTTCTCCTTTCTTCGAAGTACGAGAGAGAGAGAGACACGGAATGACATGCATCTTCTTTTAAATTCTGAAATAGAATGTTTCATTGATTCATAGCGGAGAACAAGTGATTCGTCATCGATGATACGAGGGTCTGATTCCTATAGCCCCGAAAGGTTCATATGTTATCTCCTCTCTATGGAAATCTTGGAATATGATAAAGTCAGCCTCATTGGTCCATCAAAAGTGCCTGTGCAAGCGGCTGATATCAGACAACATGATTCTATCCGGCTTCCTATTAATGGCATCGTGTATGGAAAAATAGTATTTCCCAAGAGAAGATTCAAAAGGGGCGGCCGGTATCACAAAATGACAGAATTTGGTTTCTGATCAAGGGCATCAGGGGTGTGGTGTCCTCGAACCTCCAAAATGCTAAGAGGCTCTGGAACAAGGGCTTCACACAATAGAAGCAGCTCTAGAAACAAGAAACTGAACAGGAGATCAATTTCGAGAACATAGAACCTAAAACAAGAGTGAACTATGAAGAATGAGCTCTCCTTAAGAGCAGATGCATTGCCTGGGGAGATTCAAAAACTCCTCTCCTCATTGGGTGGGATCCACTATGCCACGAGGGTCTTATATGGCACAACTACCATTGCCTCTTCAGAATTCCTAGAATTAACATGAACAGGGACTATCATACCATGCTTAGCAAGAAGTGGTGTCTGACTTAGAGGAGGTTGCATTGGGATTTGAAGTTCATGTCTATCTAGCATCTCCTCATACAAATCAAAAAGTCGATTCTCATGTGGCAAATTTTCCAACGGGCTATTTGGACTAATCTAAAGGTTAACAAAATTTATGGGGTTCCACCGTGGTGCAAGTGATGCCACCACAACATTGAGGATCTAGGTCACATCTTCTTTACATGACCAAAGTCTCTCCTGCTTTGGCAGTTGGGAATGTTTTGAGAATGAAGGATCATATCACCTAAAAGCAAGCGCTTTTGGGTGAAGCAATCGGCATCTGAGCTGCATTGTGGAACGCTATAAGAGGGGAAACCCTATGGAAGATTTGGAGGGAGTGGTGTGCCTACAATTTAGGACACCCTCCTATAGAGTGATCGATTGAGAAGCCTCTATTCCTTTATGGCAATAGAATCTCCAACTGCAAGAGGTCCCCACCCTTTAGGCATTGTCAAGTGTTTCTCATCGAGAACAATAAGCTTAAACCCAAGTGGGCCCCACATGAGGTGGATGAGAGGGTTATTAACCTCCTTTGTAAATCTTTCTAGATCCACAAGTTATGCCCCTGCTATATGGGATTTGGGGATCCTAAGGGCACTAGTCCCATTCTCTTATAACTTGTTCTTGTTTAATTAAAGTCCGAGAGAGTAGGCCAAGGCCGAAATTCCCTATTTTAAATAGAAAAGAAAATTCCAGATAGCAAAGAAGTTGTAGTCTAAGGGTTTTGTTTTAAAGGAAGTTTGATAGAACCTATTCTTCCAAACTTTAATTAGTGGAAATGACAACTATACAAGTGAATGGGTCTATCACCCATGGGACCCCCCATATCCCACAAAGCAGGGGTTGTTTATAGATTACTAGAGAATTTCACAAAGAAGGCTAATAATGCTCTCATCCCCCTCATGTGAGGCCCACTTAGTTTTTTATTTTTTTGATCTATAGGAAGAACACTCTATGATGTCTAAAGGGCAAGGGCTTCTTACAATTGGAAATTCTTTTGCCTAAAAGAAAAGAGATTTTTTGATGGACCATTCTTTAGGAGGGCTTCCAAAGTTGGCTGCACACCTCTCTTTCCATATTTTCCATAGAGTATCCCCTCTTATAGCATTCCACAGTGCTGAGGAATATCCGATGTCTTCATCCAATAAAGCTTGCTTCCAGTTGATTTGTCCATATAAGAGCATGATTCTCTCAAGGGTCTACCACACCGATATTGATTTGGGGCATGAGTAGAAGACATGTCCCAAGACTTCCATCCCACAAAGGCATCGTTTGCACCACAGGGGAACCCCACAAATTTTGCTAGCTTTTACATTGGTCCAAATACCATGTTGTAGGATTTGCCACACAAGCAGAGGACTTTTTATCTCGATGAGAGGGTCCCAAATGGATGAAATGCCACATCCTTCTTCAATCTTGGAATTTTCTCAAGGGTATTGCCATTGTTCCATCTTAAACCGTTAGGATGAGAAGAGTCTTGAACCATGAGGAGGTGAGTCCTCGAGTGTTCCCAAGCATTGAATCTTCTATGCAATAGATGCCATTCTTCATAGTCCACTCTTTTGGTCGAGAGAATGTCCTGGAATCTAATCCACTTACAAGTTTCTTGGTTCTAGAGGTGTTTTCATAAATGGAATCCTTTATTCCAAAGCTTCCTAGCTTTCTGGAGGCTCCAAGACTCCACACTTTTGATGCCCTTGATAGGGAACCAGAACAAATAATTCTATCTAATATGGACTGCCCACTTCCAATCTTCATTGAATCTAATAAACTATTTAACCTCGTTCCAACTCTTCCGTAGAGAACAAACCAAGATTGAGCCTTTGGGAGTCACCGGAAATGGGGAGAACAAAATGGTCACAAGGTTTAGACCCTTCCACTCCGAGAGGCCCACAAGCTTAAGAGCACTCCTGTTTTCAAAAATAAGCTTGGCCCAAGAGGTATAATTGTTCCTTCGATGTCTAGAATGCCCAAACAGCCTTGATGTTTTTGGCTACTGTAAGTGGTCCTTTTAATTTTGGGGATACCCCTTCTATTAGGGTCATCTGTCGAGAGGAATTTCCTACAGATTCTCTCCAGTTTGAAGATCTCTTGGTCTTTTGGTTTCCAACAAGAGAGGAAGTAAAGAATCAAAGAGAGAAGGAAAGTATTAATCACCATAGAATGTCCAACAAGATTATTCTACATTCCTTTCCTATATCCTGTATGTCAGCTTGCTCTCGAGCTTAGAGTGAGCCCAATTCTAAGGGGTTTTGCAATTGGAAAAACATGTGGAATTAAGACACATTTTACAGGATGAGTTTTGAAGACATCGATCCAAAATCTTAGAGTGGATTGTGATGATAGGTGCCTTTTAAGACATAGAATTAGTGCTTAGAATCCATAAGCGGTATGTTTCCTCCTCGATGCTAACCTCTAGGGATTCCAATGGAATTATGGGAATAGGATGGATGATATTTCAAGAATTAGATGAGATCTAAATATGCACTTAACCCTAAAGAAGTGGAATTTGGATTGGACATGGATCGGATGGGACTTCTTTAAGTTTAAAAGATATTTGACATCCTTTTATAGAAAAGAACAACGTGCTGCTTAATTGGGAAATCCTCCATTAGGGAATTCGAAGTAACATAGCTATGTGGAGAATCGTCCATTGGGGGAATTTGGAGTAAGGTCGTTTCTTTTCATAATTTAAAGCTGTTTTGATCCAAAAAAAAAAAAAACTATTTTACATATCTTACACGGTTATGGTTACAGCATTCTATAACACGTTATTGCTCTTTCTCCTATTGATATTGTATGTTAATTGTTATTTGATTTCTCAAATATTGATATATTTGACCATTCGCGGCACATAAAGAAGAAAAACCGTTCGCAGTACATAAAGAAGTTAAGCTTAAGGATTAATATCTTTGAATTAATTTGAATTAATTAAAAATACAAGTTAAAAATACAAGGAAAGACGCATGAAAGACTTTGCAGGCCCCAAAGAGAATGATCAAAAGAATAAAGAGAATGATTGTTAAGCCTTGGTAATTAACAACAGTAAAATTCCCCACCACTTAGACTACATAGAGTTTTTGTGATAACAAAAGACATGTTGAAAAACACTGGTTCCCTCATGAAAGCGACAAAAACGTCATAGGTCTTCTTTGTACCTCTCTCTAAGGTAAGTATACTAGTGTTCCTTTTATACTTTAGATTTCCTTTGTTTGAAAGAAAATATTTACATATGTCCATGTCATGTTCGTCATAGCCATCTTATAGATCTCTTTAAAATCATCACAATCAAGGTTAGCAAGTGTAGAGCAAGGGTTCCTGAATATCCCTTCATAAGTAGCACTCAACAAAACTATCTGGATTGGAGAGGATCCTCACCTCAACCATTCCTTCATTCTGCACCCCGTCACCTCCACCATTCATCCATCCCTTATCTTTCACCTCCAGCATCCCTCACCACCTCACCTCCACCATCCCTCCATCCCACACCCCCTCACCTCCTTTTGAATCATCATATCATCAGTATAAAATATCAAGCATATCAAGATTCTATGCGAACACCTCATAATGAAAAGATTGTGATCCTCATCGCTCTTGGAATGGCCTTGGGGTTTCATGAGTGGACCAACCTTTCATTACCGCTACCTAGGTGAGTGGTTATGTCCAGATAAGATCATATTGAGCTTACATACTAGATCATCATTGATATGGACTCCATAACCATCTTGTTATTCCTTATGTATCTCATATGTAGGATCTCGATGCAAGAAACGGATCTTGACATACTACTTCAAGCT
This sequence comes from Ceratopteris richardii, assembly GCA_020310875.1. Taxonomy (NCBI): domain Eukaryota; kingdom Viridiplantae; phylum Streptophyta; class Polypodiopsida; order Polypodiales; family Pteridaceae; genus Ceratopteris; species Ceratopteris richardii. The sequence continues at coordinate 184,120,870 of CM035407.1, forward strand.
CTCTTTTGCAACTGATTCAAAAAACGTGTTTAAAGTAGACATCTTGACCATTAGAAAGATTTCCTCAAAATAAACCTCTTGTTTTTGCTTGAAACCCTCTGCAAATCGTTATACTTAATATTTTGGAGAAGAACTAGTCAAACTAAATTTGAACTTCTGGATCCATTTACATGATAAAATTATTTTTCCCGTTTGCAAAGATACGAACTTTGAAGTACCACGTTTATGGATATAATTTTCATGGAACGATCCCATTCGAAATCTTCATATGCTTGCATAATTCCTTTGTAACAATCAGGTTCCTTGGCATCTATAAACATTAAACAAAATGACAAATGAATACATTAGGAGAATTTGAGACACATGGAGATTTTCTCAAGAATTGTTGATCATTAGAATCAGTAGGCTGCTCTTTAAATTTTGTATAGCCCACCTTAGATTTCATATTCTTATTACTGCTACTAGGAGGATTGACATGGACCTGCAAAATGTTGTACATAAGCATCATAATCATAAACTTTTACATGAACATGATACTCATAACCCTATGCATAAACCTATACATAAAGATCATGGACATGTACATATAAAGATCATAAATCTTTACCAAATCAATATCATATAATCATAAACACCGTAATTATAAACATGTAAATAAACCTTATGGACTTGTACATAAACATCATAATTATAATTCTTAATAGAACATCATAAACATCAACACCATAGTCACCAATTTGTACATAAGCAACATAAGCATAAAGCTTAACCAAACAAAAGTAATAATAAATCTAAATAAAATTGAAAATACTGAACATCCAAAACAAAACCTCGTATAAAATGGTCAATATGAATACATACTCTCAATATGATGCGAGCAAAAAGATATATCTATGGATATACATAAAGAAGAAAGTGGTACAAATGCAAGAGAATGATGCAAACGACAAAGAATATGGTATGTCTGTGGCAAAGCAATAGGTGATACAAGTGTGACATAATATGACATGTCAATCATGAGGCTGAGAGAATACCTTACAATAGACAAAAAGTATGCAAGTGAACTTCATGACATAAAAACTGAGATAAGTCAAAAACAGAAAAATATATACCATGGAGTGCTATCATCCTTGTTCACATTAGTAGCTAGAACTCAATTTCTCCCATAGAATCACTTGTTCTCTACTTTCCATATCAACCATCATATCCAAAAGGCCACCGTTGTACCTATCGTCCTCCTCTCCACATGTGGAATGACATCCAATTGCTATAGAATTGTCCGGTACATAAAGAAAGTAATTAGAAAAAATAAATCATGCCTATATATGTTATTTAAGAATATAAAATATACTTCTAAATTCACGGAAACATTTCTCCAATTTTTGGCTCCCCAAATGGAGATCCGTATGGCTTCCAAAAATCTAATTGTCATCTCTCTATGTTGTTAATAACACTGAGGATCATCTTTCTCCTCTTCTAGCCTCCTCGATACTTCCTCAATAATATAAGATGGAATTCTAGAAGTTGTTATGAACAACTTTCCTTACTGAATCTTGTCTATGCTTTATAGTATCATCCACAACAATTTCTATCCATTTACAAGATATTGGTGTAGACCTCAACATTATGGAGTTTCTGAACGAAAGAACATCACTCATGGAGATGGCGAGGTGTATGGTCAAGAGTTAGGCTTTACCACATAGTTTCTGGCTTGAGGCTGTCATGTGTACAACATATGTACTTAACAGGTGTCCCGCTAAAGCACTGTAATCTATCACTCCATATGAGGCTTGGCATGATCGCAAGCCATCTGTTGCTCATCTGCATGTTTTTGGTTGTTTGGCATATGCATTAGTGCCTGAACAACATCGCAAAAAATTGGATGATAAAGCAGTAAAATCTATTTTTGTTGGGTACAGTTCTGAAACTAAAGACTATCATCTGTGTCATCCACAGACTAAACGCATTCAGGTTAGCGGTGATGTTGTTTTTGTGGAAGATGCTATTCAGCCATTGCTTTCATGTATTAAGGAGACATCTGTTAGCTCCAAAGACATGTATGATACTTTGCTGCCTCTTTTTACAGGTGGACAGTCTAGTGCTGGTCCCAATGAGGCAACTTCTCAACCTTTTTAGGTTTCATGTGATGATGCAGATCATTCCATTTATGATGCAAATTTACATGATGCACTTGTTGATGAGAGAGCTGATATTGAGTAGGCAAAAACTATGCCAAAATGGCTGGTGCAGACTTTGCGTGACAACAAATTAGATGTACCTCTGTCATATCGTACTCGGTCAGGCTCTCATAGTGCCTCTTTTGCATCAGATTGCTATGCTATGGCTGCCTCTAGTCTATGTGATGAGACTGAACCTATTGTGTTTGATGAAGCACAAAATTCTGAACATTGGATGGCTGCAATGCAATCTGAATATGATGCTATAACGAAGAATGGTACTTGGTCTTTATGTGACTTGCCTCTTGGCAAGAATGCCATTGGCACAAAGTGGGTGTATAAGCTGAAGCGTAAACCTGATGGAACAGTTGACAAGTATAAGGCTAGGCTTGTTGCAAAGGGTTATGCACATGAAAGAGGCATTGATTTGGATGAGACCTTTGCACCTACTTGCCGAATGACTATTGTTCGTAGCATCTGTGCACTTGCAACTCATCATGGTTGGAATGTACATCAGCTGGATATCAAAACAGCATTTTTGAATGGTGACTTGCACAAAGAAGTGTATGTTTTTCAGCCCCTTGGCTTTGTGGAGAAAGGGCATGAGAACTAGGTGTGCAGTTTAAAGAAGGCATTATAAGATTTAAAGCAAGCACCACCTGCTTGGTATGAAAAGATACATGCCTATCTGATTGCACATGGTTTTGAGGACAATCCAACTAAAAGCAGCTTATATGTTAAGCATGCTAATGATGTACTTCTGATCATTGTGGTATATGTTGATGACATGCTGCTCACTGGTCCTCATGACATGCATATTGCTGATTTTAAGGCTGATTTGCATGCCTCATTTGAGATGTCTAATTTGGGGCATTTGCATCATTATTTGGGCATTCAGTCTATGCATGTTGATGGTGGAATGACTTTGTGTCAAACAAAATATATTGACACATTATTGCAGTGTTTTGGCCTTGAAGACTGTAAACCTATTGCCACTCCTATGGAAACAGGTTTACGACTGAGTCTTCATGATGCTAGAGATGCATTTGATGCTGTTCTCTATCAGCAGGCTGTTGGATGCTTGATTTACTTATGCTTTAATCAGCTAGATATTCAGTTTGCTGTCTCACAGATGAGCAGGTTTATGCATTGCCCAGGGGTCAAGCATTGGTAGGTGGTTAAGAGCATCTTTCGCTACTTGAGTGGTACTCGACTACTTGGGTAGTTTTATCCCAAGGGGGATCACTACTACCAGATTTCATGCTTTTTCTGACTCTGATTGGGCTGGTTGCTATGTCACTTGTGTGTCCACTAGTGGCTTTTGCTTCATGCTTGGTAGCTCATATATATCTTGGTTGAGCAAGAAGCAGTCTACTGTGGCCACTTCCAGTTGTGAGGCTGAGTATAGGGCAGCTTTCACAGTGACTATTGAGTGTGTATGGCTTAGATGCCTTATGACTGATTTGGATGTTGGTCAGTCTTCTACCACCACCATCTTCACTTTCAGTCAGAGCGCATTGGCAGTTACGAGGAACCCTGTGTTCCATGCTCGCACTAAGCACATTGAGGTGCATTATCATTATGTAAGGAAGAGGTTCTCTGTCGGGGAGATCAGCTTGGCATATGTGCCCATGCGGGAGAACATTGCAGACCTTTTCATGAAGGCTGTACCTCGGGAGAAGTTTGAAGCTTTCCGCAAAGCTTTGGGCTTACTTCCTTTTGTCGAGTGATTTCCACATAGCTTGGCACTTCCTTATACATGAGTGCCAGCTCCTTGTTCACCCCATCACTGGATTTGTTTATATATTTAAGTAGTGATGTGTGTCAACACTCTAGGACCATCGAGACACTTTTTTCCCTCTTTAGGAGGTTTTTTCCTGCAGCTTGTATATACGCCTATTGCCCTAACATGCTCCTTATCTTTGTACATTCTAGTGTTAATACATTTCAGTATTGTGTGTTGAGCTCCAAGTTTCTTCTTCTTCCTTGTTTTGTTCGTGTGCTTCCGCAGACGTCTAACTCCAACACTAAAAGATAATTATCATCCCATTGTCCAATGTCCCATACCATATTTCCTACATCAATCTGAGTATAAAATCTGGTGTCCCATACCACCCTATTTTATATTCACATTGATGTATGAGTGATACTTATCCTAAAGTCTAAACATATCTTGATAGAGTTCCTTCTCACTTCAATCCTTTAATATAATTTTAAAGTTTCAGGCATTACCTCTAACTTGAGATTTTAGGTTTTTATTCGTCGATCATTTCATGGTCTTGTGCTTTTCCTTGGAAACTTGAAAACCTTTGGATGGAATATCCATCCTTCTTTGCAAGGATTTTCAAAACAAAATCAGTTATAATTCCAAGTTCTTGAATTTCTCAAATTCAAGTCCAATTGGTTATACTTGAACAATTTGTAGCGACAAGAGTAGCTACCTGGGGGGCTTTATAGGAATCTCTCTACCGCTTAAGTCTAAGCATCCACTTCACCTTTAAGAAATCCCTTTAAGGATAGGTAGAATTTATGTTGTACCTTTCACAAAATTAATTACCATTGACACAATTGAAGACTAGATACTTGGAATATTTGACTCTATTCAGACTTAGAATAGCTTACTCTTATCACACTTTTCCATTGGGTAAATGGAAGTTGAGTAAAAAATTCCCAACAACCTGGAATTTTGCCCGTGGGGGTTGAACCCAAGACCTTCTCTTTCCCAACCTTGAGACTTAACAACTAGGCTAAGTGGATTACTTCTTTAAGAGTCTAGTCTCAAGGTCTTTGACCATACACATTAGTGACCAAATGGTGTCTGATTTTAGATCTATCTAAATCGGCTAGACCCTTAGATCATAGAATTACTTTATTACAAGATGGTTGAACTACATGCTAAGAGGGAGGATTAAGAAGTAATCCTTGACCATGGATTTTAGGGCAAGTGGTTAGCCCATCAAACTCTTACTTGGTAGGTGACTGGTTCAAAGCCCTTATCTTGCATGCAACATTGGTATCAGATCATAGCAATTAGGCTTTGGGTAAGGTTGATGGATTCCATGAAGGTTGTGAGAACCTAACGACCTTTGAAAAAGGAATTTGAGCAATCTAGCATTTGAAAGGTATCATTGGAAAACTCTCATAGTAAACTTTCATTGGATGGTGCTTGATTGAGGGTTTGAGATACCAATCATGGGTATGAATGAGGTTCAATATACTAACATTGAGAACAAGGGTTCAAGACACCAAGGTTGTGAACAAGAGCTTCAAGAGATGTATCAGGGTACAAAAATCAATTCAAGGGCACCTAGGGAGTTCAGAAGCTAATCATTGACGGCAATGATCAACCAAGAGGAGAAGAATTTCATAAAGTGAAAATCAAAAGATGGTTGAACCACATGCAAAGAGGGAGTATTATGAAGTAATAATCAATCATGGTTTTTGGGCTAAGTAGTTAACACAACCAACTCTTACTCAACATCTCACAAGTCCAAAGCTCGTGTCTTGCATGCAATATGATCCCATCTCTCAATGAAGGAAGGAGATGGAAGCTTTGAAGTTATACAAGAAAATGAAAGAGGAAAAGCTAGCTATTGAAGATGCATTGTTGCAAATAAGCAAAGAGATAGAAGAACTCCATCCCCACAAGATAAGAAAGAAAGTATGACATTATGTGTGGAACAACAATGATCATGTACCTTAGGACTATCTATAAAGAGCTACCTTCCATCTTTGTGAAAAAATATGGCATGAGGCTATGGTGTGCAACTACCTCCAAGATGTCCATCCTTGTGTTGTAAAAAGCAATTAGGTCAACTCTTCTAGTCTATTGCATGCTCTATATTAAAATGATTCAATAGTACTTGAAAGAGACTAGAAAAATCCAATGATGGCCAAGCCAAATGGATGGACACTATGATAGAAAATTCATATAAGAAAAATTGAATTAGATTCGGCTACAAAAGCAAAAGAGAAGGGAGAATCATCCATACCTCTCACCATCATTGAGATCTTAAAGAATATTTGCTAGAAGGTCAATTTGTATGAATCGTTGCAAAGGGATGCAAAGATGAGAAGTGAATTGTTGTAGTTTATACACTTGGTTAGTTGTACTCAAGATTTGTAGACCAATCCAATATGTTCTCAATCTATACATGGATTGCAAGTTGAATTCCCTAAAGCCCCTTTGGTAGATTATAAGAGATCCAAACACATTGTAACAATAAAAGGTGAAATTTTGGTAGAAGTAATAGTTGATGGTGAATCTAGAATCAACTTCAAGAGTAATTATACTATGAAGAAACTAAAACTAACACTTATTGGATCGAATCCTTTCATTATTACATTTCCAAACCAAGATAGAATTGAACCATTAGGTATAATAAAGATTGTAAATATGGATATATAGGGATGTACATTTTTTGTGGATTTGTGGTTGCCAAGTTGCCACAAGTAGAGCATTCCCTATATTGCTTGGAGGATCTTGGTTAAGGCAAGTACATGAAATTTAGGATTAACTCAGAATTCATTATTGATCTCAAGGCTTTCCAATAATTTTATTCAACTTCACTTGGAAGAAGTATCTAACAATGAGGCTCTTGTTCATTGTTACAACTTGTAATCTGTAGAGCCTCATCTAACAACGAGGCTTTTGCTCATTTGAAAATGCACCAACACACCTTTCAAAAGATGATGAGGCTTTGCTAAAATGGATGATGTAAAGTCAATATTGTTTCAAGGTAGGATAATTTGAGGTGAATGTATAACAATACATCTTGAGTATTATCATGATAGTCTTTATATGCATGAGAAAAGTGATCAGCTAAGTTGGATGGATCAATATGGATTGGAGCAACCTTGGAATAGAATTCGAGTGATAAGTTCTTGGAGCTAAACACTATAACCAATCTTGCCTCCACTCTTGCATGCTTCAAACTAGAGATTATGGATGAAAATGGATGAAAAAGAATACCAATCAAGTAATAAATATGATAGTTCATTTTCATGTCCACTTTCATCTTGACTTACCATTGTTTGTGTCCCGCTTTCACCTTGATTGCTAGTATGTTTTTATGAAGCCTTGCCAAATCATCCTCTACACTAGTACACATCCTTTTACAAATTATATTCACGTATGGTCAACACCCCTATTTCGATTAAAGATGCCAATTGTGTCAAATCTTGATATTTTTCTACTTCATCCTCCTTGCCCACATCATTATCTTCCTCTTTTATCTCCTTCTCATGGGTTATGGTTTCTTGTTAGTAGTTTGAGCTAGAAATGGCTAAATGTTAAACATAATCTCCCAAATTAATTGGTACTTCTCAACGCTTTAGGACATTCATCCATCTATGTTAAAATTTCTTCTTTCTTGGCTTCAACTCTTAGTCTTCCTTAAAAAAAGACAGGGAAAAAGAAACTCTTCACTTTGTGCACCTATTCTTCTACAAGGATATTAACTTTGCTTTTTCCCTCTATTTTACCCCTTATTGACCTCAAAACACGTTCTATAGGTCCTTGGATAATCTTAGAATTACACCAATATTACCCTCCAAGTGATAGAAAATTACAATAAAGTTTCACTTTTTATCATTTATTTGTTTTATATTTTACCCATTTTTACCTTCTTAACACTCGTTTTCTCCTTTTTTCCCCTTGCATTTTCAGTATTTTAACCCAAATTTTGTACCCCTATAATTCCCTTTTTCAATCTTCTACTTCCTCCAT
>CM035407.1:184136274-184151274 GCA_020310875.1 Ceratopteris richardii
AATTGCCCTTCCTCCAATAGCAGCTTATTGATTTCTTCATTAGCTTTAGTCAAAATTTGATAGGAAGTTTGTAGAGTTCTATATCTTCCCTCAATCTTTCTCAACTCTTTTTCCAATTTAGTGTTCTGCTCTGTTAGTTGTACACTCTTCTCTTCTAAGTATTGAATCTTATTTTGCTTCTGTACTTCTAGCTCTTCCAAAGCAATTATTTTACTGGAAAACTCCTCATTTTTCTCTTGCACCTTCCTTAGTTGCTCTGCCATTTGCTCCTTTTCCCTTTTATGCTCTTTAATAATCATACTGCCCTTCTCAAATTCTGACTCTGCTACCATTCCTGAAATGATCATGTTCCGGCTAGAGGGTCTGAACTGTTCAATGTTATTCATAATGAGTTGACATGCTGATCTTATACTCTTTGGTATTCTTTCCAATCCTCCTTCCATTGCTATTTGTTTGACTTCTAGCTGTTTGTCCTCTTTGCATTCACTCTCCTCTTCCTCTTGTCCTTCATATTCTATAATCTTGGCCTTGTTTTCTTCATTACTTGGATGAGTGTCCAATGTTTCTGAATCTGCCATGTCTTCTTGAACACCTGAATTCTTTTGCTCTAATACATCTGAGATCAGCTTTATTTCCTGTACCTTTTCTTTCTCCAATACCTATTGAGTCTCTTCAGAAAGGTATCCTTCCTTTGTTTGCATCTCCTTTTCCTGGCTTAGAGTTTCCTGAAACAGGTTATATTCAGTTTCCTTACCAGAGTTTTCCTGACATTCACATGCTTGTTCTTCCTGTCTTTCCTTTTCCTGGCCTAGAACTGATTCAGTTACTTCCAAATCTTTCACCTGATCATTACTTCTTTCCTCTTTGTGTTCTTCTTCCTGTTCATCAATGTTCATGAGGTCCATTGTTACCTCTTGTTCTTGATCCTCATTGGATATAAATTCCTCATTGTTCTTCAAATCATGCAACACATCCTTTATACTCTGAATGATCTCTTTTTCCACTACTTTCCTTGTGACTTCTTGAACATTGCCTTTCTCAAATATTTCCTCTGCTTCCTGTAGTGAATCTTGATCTGTGCCTTTTTGTTTTATGACTGAGCTGCTCACTTGTGCCTTCTTGGCTATTTCTTCTATGCTCTCTTCTAGTTTGAAGTAGGTTTGTGATGGTTTTGTCCATATGGATTTCACCCCAGTATGCACTAGTCCACAACTAACTTCTTCCCTTATTTCACTTGCCTGTTCTATCATTACTGCTTTTCCCTTCATTAACCTTCTTTCATCTTCCAGACTGAGCTGTTTTCCTGCTTGTTCCTGAATTGACTTCTCCTGAGACTTTTTCTTCAATTCCTCAGTTGTTTTCTGTTTCTCAGAAGCCTGTGTAATTATATTAGGAGTATTTGGTATTGATAAATTTAGACTTTTTAGCAAAAAGCTCTCAATGTCACTTTCAGAATCAGATGAAAAGTGTGAAGGTCCTCCTCTTTCTGGTTCTGTGGGTCTTGATGCTTCTTCCACAATGGATGGCTTCGGTGTTTCTTCCATTATTACTTCCTCCCTCTCTTTGGTGATAACAGTTTCAGCTATGGATTTACCCTTTCCCTTCTTGGTCAATTTCTTCTTTTGTACTGGTTTCTTTGGAACCTTCTTTTTTACCACAACAGTGGTTCTGGTCTCTGGAGGTCCTTGCAATTCCTTGAAATAAGCCAGCAACTCAACTTCTTTCCTGACAAACACCTCCTCTGTTTCAGCTGTCATCATTTGATCATGGAGTGCTTCATAGTGCTCCACCTCCTCTTGAACCCAGTCTGTAGCTTTGCATGAATAATCTTCCAGCATTTTCTGATATTGAGCCTCATACATAGCTCTTTTGTTATTTCCTTGGGTTAAATAAGTGTACAATTGCTCTTTGCTTGTTTGGGGTGGATGAGGTTCACTAGAGGATTGAACCTGTTTCTGTGCCTCCTCATGTTCTTCTTTTGTAGCTTCCTCCATTTCTAATTCCACCTTCCTTGGGTCCAACCTTCTTTTCTTTACAGGAATTACTTCCTCAGATATCATCTTCCTTTTCATACCTGTTCCCCTCATGCGGGTTTGTCCTTCTGTTTCCCTTTCAGTCATTTTCCTTGGAGGACTCTTGATTCCAGCCATAAGGCTTCTGAAATACTATGCCTCTGGAGCTAATTTCAATTGATCTTCCATCTCTAGAACATGATAAATGATTCTTGTTAAGAACTAGGCTCCATTCATGAACTTCTTCTGCTCCCAGTGTTTTGCTGCTTCCTTCAGCTGTTCATGGATGTATGGTGAGACATCCATTACTCCAAAAGGTTTGGTTCTGTCCTTGTTGTTGAACATCAATAATGTCACTGACTTATGCGGCATGGTATATCTTGGTAATTTTGGAAAACAAAAGTATTGTAAAAACATCCTTACGGCATATTCTTCATTCTCCCTTCCTTTAAAGTCAGTGAATTTTGCATATCGTGTGTAAGTTTCCTTATTCTTTTTGACAAAACTCGGGTCAAGTTTGGTTCCCATTGTGTAGAATTGCAGTGCTGCTCTGATATGTTCTGCCCTGATAGTGATACCTACTTCCTGATTATCCTTGTTTTTGACTTTGCATCTGAAAATAGGCATCATTCCCTCTTCCTATTTTTGTCAAACTGTTCATTACTTGTGATAGCCTCTCAAAATCAATGAAAAAGATAGGCTTCTCCAATATTTTGTGCAATCCTACTGCCTTCCATCTTTTCATATTGACAGCAACTCTTGGAAACCTGTAGAATTCCTGGCACAACATTGTATATTTATACCCTCCTACTCCCACTATGAATATGTGCTGACCGATGATGTTTAGGGTCTCCTTAAGTTCCTTCACCACCTTCTCAGCCTCTGGAATTTCTGATTCTTCATCTGACTCTAGGTCCACCTGTTCCTCCGCAGCTTCACTGTCCAGAAACCAATGGCCTCTTGATAGCACAACTGATTCTGCCTTGAAGTCATGAATTGGCAACTCCTTTGTATTCACCATTTTTTGAGGAAAGTAAAATACACAAAGAAAAACTCTACCCACATAAGTTGCAAGAAATCATAGAGTAATATGTAGGGATTTATTTTTAGATGTCATGACATAAGAATGAAAATAAAATCCAAAATAAATTCCATTTCTCCAGGAAAGACTCAAAAAGTGATCATCACAAGTGTAGCAAGATGTCTAGTGCAGTCCCGTTTCCTAACCACTCTTTTGGAAAAACAAATCATTTATCAAATGATAGAAAAAAAAAAAAAAAACTAACTAACAAAAAATAAAAAATAAAAAATAAAAAAATAAAAAATAAATAGATCTCTACTATTCTTCTACCTATATCTTGCTTTGTGACATATGATTTTTGTAAAAACAATAGAAAATAAACAATTTTTCTCAATTTTTCTTTCTCTTTTTTTTCAACAATGATTTCTTTCTCTCTCTTTTTTTTTTCAGCAATGATTTTTTTCTCTTCTCTTTTTTTCAAATACTTTTTTCTATTTCTTTTCTTTTTTCATTTTCATTAATTTCATAATAATTTTTTTCTTTCTTTTCTTCCCCTCCTAATTCTCTTTTTAGAAAAGAAAATCAGGTCTAATATGTATTTTTTCATAATTTTTATGATTTTCTAGATATAGATCAAATCTGGATGATCTTTCTTCCACTGGAACAATTCTGATTTTTTAACCCAATACTTCCTGACTCCAATTGGTTTGGTTCCCAGCAAACAACCATTCCCTTTGGATAAGCATTTTGTAGGAGTTTTTGGTTTCCATATCCATTTTGTCCTTGATTCCTATCTCCATGAGGAGACCTGTTGTAGACTTTGATTCCATGTGCTTTTTGCTCTGACGCTTTGATTCTTTGGACCATGCCATGATTGCCATCTTCTTCCCATCTCTTCACCCTTCTTTGTTCTTCCAATCTTTTGCTGATTTTGATTATATGAAGCTTGATCATTTAACATTTGTATTGGTAATGTCTGTATATCCTCAAATGCAAAAGTGAATCCTTCAAAGTGTATATCATGCACATCTGATTGAATTTCCTGTTTTTCATTACTCAATAGAAATATTAAAAACCTTTTGTCATTTATGTTCAATTTAAGCTTCATTTTTTCAAAATCCAAGATCACTTTACCTTGTTGAAGCCATGGTTGACCTAAAATCACTTTTTCAGTCATCAGATTATCTGGCCATTCTTCACAGTCTATTTTCATATATTCTTCATTAAACTTTACTTCAATCAGTGAAGACATGCTCTGTACTATTTGACCTTCCAATGTTTTGATTAGGGTTCTACTTTCTTTTCTTTTTATGTTGAACTTACTTACCAAAGCTGAATTGATCAGATTTACTTGTGCTCCAGAATCTATCAATACCCTAATGCTTTCATTTTGAAAATCCATTATCATCACAGGGACATGTTCCTTTGGTTTGAGAGGAGTTTCACACATACAAACTTCCCTAAGCTCATTGTTTTTTCTTATCCTTTCCATAGCTTCGTGTTGAGCTTCCTTTCTCATGTCTTCCTCTTCTCTTTTCCTGTTTTGAGCTTGTTGCAACCTTCTCCATTCATCAACAGTTAATGGGCAATCATACCTCTTAACTCTACATCCACTTATAAAGTTTGGCATGATTTTTCCATCTATGTTAGCTAGTTGAATGGCTCCACTGTTGCTTTTCTGATGTATAATATATGGTCCATGTCCTTTTTTTTGGAACTTTTTCTGATGTTCTCTGACTATGTAAGCCAGCACTAGATCTCCCACCTGTAGATCTTTCTCTTTTATGTGAACATCATGATAAGCTTTTTGCCTTTTCTTGTCCACATATAAACTCATAATGGCTTGGAGTCTAGATGCTCCCAATTTTTCCAATTCCATTACTCTTTCTGATAGTTCATGTCCAGTCCAATTGTAGTGACTTCCTACTTTTAATGTTGGAATAAGGAACTCCATAGGTAAAACTGCATTTTGTCCATATACTAGATTGAATGGTGTGCTCCCTATTGCAGTTTTGTAAGCCACTCTATAAGCCCATAGGACATGATTAAGTTGTAGATCCCAATCATTCCTGTTTGTGTTTACTAATTTTGATAGTACAGTACAAAGTACTTTATTAGTACTTTCTGCTAGCCCATTGGCTTGTGGGTGATATGGGGTTGACTTTCTATGACTGATCAGGAAATAATCAATGATGTTTTCTATGATCTGGTTTACAAAATGAGTCCCCCTATCACTTACTAGTTCAATTGGAAGTCCAAATCTGGTGATAATGTTTTCATATAGGAATCTGGCAGTAGTATTAGCATCATTTCTTTTTGTGGCTTTGGCCTCAGCCCACTTTGTCAGGTAATCTGTAGCCACTATGATGTATTCAGCATGGGATTGTTTTGCTGGAGGATGTATAGGTCCAATGAAATCCAATCCCCATTTACTAAAGGCTCTGGCTGAAATTAATGGAACCAATGGCATATCATTTCTTCTATTTGGTTGACTTACCCTTTGATAGACATCACACCTTTTTACATAGGTTCTTGCATCAGGAAATAGCGTTGGCCACCAAAAGCCGGAATATAAAATGAGTTTAGCAGTTCTGTCACTTGAAAAGTGTCCTCCTGCCACTCCAGAGTGTGCCATTTCCAACATTTCCAGATATTTATTCTCAGGAACACAAATTCTTAGGTATCCATCCATTCCTCTCTTATACAACTGTTCTTCTATCAATTGATATTCTTCAGAGATTACTTGTAAATTTTTTGAATCTGTACCAGCTATCACTTGTTTTCCTTTCTCCTTCCTTCTCAATTCTTCAATGATATTTTCACTCCAATTTGGATTTTTCTGGAACCAATATAGAGTTATGAATTCTGAATCTTGCAATATTTGGCACTTCTTGCAATTGGCAATGTATTTTGATACATCTTGAATTTTATTAGGCCAATGTACCCCCATCCTATTGAGATTATTTAGGGTGACTACCCTAGAAGCATGAGTGCAAGGGTTCCAATGATGAGCTCTCCTCAGGTATTCTTGTTGCTCTTCCTCAGGAGTGCAATATTCTAATATGCCTGTGTGGTTGAGATGGTACAAATGCCCAGCTAGTAACATAAAGTTCGTGCTTTGCAATACTAGATGTGCATTGTTCCCCACTGTTCTACAAGGTCCCATGGTTAATAATGGTACTAAAGTCATAGCCCACTCAGGAACAATCTCTACCTTAAACAGATAAGTGTCTGGCAGATTGTCATCTAAAGGTGAACTGGGTTCTTCAGACTGGATTCCAGATAAATGATCTGCTCTCAAGTGTGTTTTCCCTTGTCTAACCACCACCTCAAACTCAAATTCCATTAACAACAGAAACCATCTGACTATTCTCCCTGTGTGACAAGGTTTATTCACCAAATATAACAAAGCTTGATGGTCTACAAAGAACTTAACTTGTTGGCCAAAAGGTAATGTCTGTATTTTTTTACAGCAAATACCATGCCCAATCCCTCTCTTTCAGTGGTTGTATAATTTTTCTCTGCTAGATTCAATTGTCTACTAGCATAGGCCACTGGAAAATCTAACTTGCTTCCTTCTATTGGTTGTGCTAATACACATCCCAAAGCATAATTTGAAGCATCCACATGAACATGAAAAAATTTGTCCCATTGAGGTGTTTTCAGAATTGGGGCTGTTACCAAACAAGTTTTTAGAGTCTCAAAGGCTTGGTCACACTCCTTAGTCCACTCAAACTTTGTAATTAGGGCATATAAGGGTTTGGCTATGTCCGCAAATTTGTGTACAAATTTCCTATAGTACCCACAATGTCCCATGAAAGTTTGAAGTTCCTTTACACTTGTTGGTCTTGGAAGCTCTATTATGGCCTTTATTTTCTTCTCATCACTTGAAATTCCATTTTTAGAGACTATATGACCAAGCATTCTTCCTTGTCTCACAAAGAATACACATTTTTCTGGATTCAAACATACTCTGTAGGTTCTGCATTTCCTGAATATATTTTCTAAATCCTGCAAGTGATCTTGTCTTTTTAATGAAAAAGTACAAAGATCATCTACATAGATTTCCATTACTTTTCTCAAGAATTCTTTGAAGATATGACACATCAATCTCTGAAAAGTTGCTGGAGCATTAGTTAATCCAAAGGGCATAACCCTAAAGGCATAAATTCCCCAATTTGTTGAGAAGGTAGTTTTATGTTGGTCTTCCAATGCTATAGGAACTTGGTTGTATCCTGAAAAACCATCCAAAAAACTATAAACCTCCTTCCCTGCAACTCTTTCTAGAAGATGATCTGTTATAGGTAGGATAATTATCTCTCATAGTTGCTGCATTTACCTTTTTCAAGTTAATGCATACCCTAAGTTTCCCATTCTTTTTTGGTACCACAACTATAGGAGATATCCATTCTGTATACTCAATTTCATATATGAAATTGGCAGCTAATAGCTTATCAATTTCTTCCTTTATCTTACCAGAGTATTTATCATTAAATGTGTAATGTCTCTGTTTACTAGGTTTTGCTTCAGGTGTAATAGGAATCTTATGCTCACAGATTTTAGGATCAATACCTTTCAAATCCTTGTAGCTATAAGCACATACATCCCTATAGTTTCTTGCCAAGTTTCTTAGTGCCTCTTCTTCTTGGGTTGTCATGTCATCAGCCACTACAATGTGTCTTTCTTCTCCCTCCTCCTGAGTGATCATGATCTTTTTAGTTTCTTCCTCATTGTCATAAGCTTCTCCTTTCTTCTTTTCCCTCTTTGGTTTCCTTCTGAGAAGTAATCTATTTTCCACTTCATAAGTCTTGAAATTTTCTGGTACATCAAACTGTTGATCTTTGTTCACTTCCCTTGTCTTCTTCTCATTCTCCTGGTTTTCCTCTATTTCCTTGTGTTTATTTTTCTTGTACTTACTTGAGATTTTATCCTTAATAGCATCTTCAGCTTTTACTTCCTCCAAAAATTGAGTCTTTCCTTTTTCTAATATTATTTCTTCTTCTATGTCTTCTTCTGTTCTGGATACCTTTATCATTTGTATTCCAATGTGAAAAATATCATATCCTTCTTCATTTTGAAATTCCACTCCTACATATTCATCACTGACTAGATCCATGGTAGCCAAGATTTGATTCCACCCATAGGGCTCAAATTCCTCATCCTTGAATTGTTGTGGTACATAATTCTCATCTTGTATCTTCCTTCCTTCCACACAATCCTCTCTTCTTATTCTCCTTTTCCTATTGGTCAGATTTCTTATCATATTGCACTTCCATACTGATGATTCAGCCTCATCCTGGTCCTCCATCTCTGATTCCTCACTCAACTCTTGATTCTGATGAAAAATTCTTGAGGAGATATGTCACAGTAGTGCCCATTTCTTAGATTTACTTTGGTTATTCTTCCTTTGCTCCGCAGGTATAAACAATCATTACCCCAATCTTGCACAATTTGCATTTGTCTCATGAATGGTCTTCCTAGGATAATTTCATATGAAGTAGATTGTGGGAACTCAACTATAGCAAAGGTATGTTCTATCTCTATTCCACATATGTCCACAATCACTTTTTCCCATATTCCTAGGGGTTTTTCTATATGTCCATCTGCAAGTTGCAATCTCATTTTTGTGGGTAATAATTCATTTTTTCCCCATTTCTCCCAAGTTTGTTTAGTCATGATGGCCACTGCTGATCCACTATCCAAAATAGCTTTGGCGTGGTTTTTACCAAATTGTATGTTTAAAGTTGAGTTTCCCTCTTCTCCCTCACAATATCCTCCTATCTTGTCAATGGGAATATACCACAACTCCTCCATTTCCTGTAGTTGTGAGTGAAGATTTTCTGGTGTTGTCTCCCATTTCTTCATTTGGTTCTGTAAATGAGGATTTTGTTTCATTAAATCTTCCCATGTGGTATGATAAAGAATTGTGCATCTTCTATCTATATTCACCTGGAGTGTTACTTGGGGGTTTTCTTCCCTGATAATATTTCCTCTTGTTTTTGCTGTCTCAGATTCCTCCACTGTTTTTTGAGAATTGTCTTCTTCCCCCATTTTGAGTTGCACTTCCCGTATGATTTGTTTACACTTCTGCATTCTTTCATGTTCTAGGTCTGGCATAGGATAAGCCATTTTATGGTCAGCAGGGCTTGGTCCCTCTTGAATTCTTCCTTTGTATGCTTTTATCAGAGTATCTAGACTTTTTGAATTTCCTATTTCCAACTGGGTTTGTGTCTTTGGAGAGGAAGTATTGTTTGATTGTTCCCTATTTTCTTCTTCAATATTTTTACTCATTTTTTGCTTCCTCTCCCAGTTCCCTTTTTGTCTATTTTTCTTTACCTTTGAGATTGAACCTTCATTTTGTTCCTTAGTTGTCTTTTGTTGTTTTGTTTGTGACCTTGTTATAGCATTTACATTCACTTGGTCAATGTCACTCAATTCTTCCTGTTCCATGATACTGACTGCTTTTAGTGGTATGTTATTGGGTGTGTTTTGTTGTTTTTGAGGATTTTTTGGGCAATCCTTAATCAAATGCTCCCTACCACAATCTTTGCAATATGCTCCTTCTATTCTTAATGTAGGAGGTTGTGGACAGTCTCTAATGAAATGATCTCCCCCACACCTATAACAAGTTATCTTTGGTCCTCCTTTGAATTGAGGTTTTTGATTGGACATATAATTATTGGTTATATACATGAAAGTGGCAGTGTCCATCTCAATTCTTCCATATCCCAAATCTAAAGCTTGTAATTCTGGCTCTCTTGATTCATAACCTTCCCATTCTTCTTGATATCCCTCATTCCATTGATAATCTTCCTTGTATGATGACTTTGTTCTTGAGTTTCCCTCCTCTATTGGTGTGTATTTGATTGGTACCACAATTGTTGGTATAGGAGGTTGTTGCCCCAGCATAGGTCTTGGTTGCTCACTATACACTGATTCTCTTTGGCTCCCATAGTCTCTCTCCTTTATGGGTTGTTTATTATAGAAGCATTCCTCCCTGGTATGGTTGGTCCATTTCCTCTCTAGTGTACAATATTTGAGTGTCTTTATATCTTGCAAATGTGGAGGCTTTTGATATGGGCACTGTTGTATCAGATGACTTTCTCCACAATTGTAGCATTTTTTATTTGTGTTTATCCTAGAGTTTATCAAATTGGTTTTAGTGCTTACCTCTAGGGCTTTAGCAATGGCCTGAGCCAACTCTTCTGCTGGAGGAATTTTATCCTCATTTGATCTGGGTTGATCAAATGCTAACAGATCTTGGCCTCTATTATCCTCCAAATCTATTGCTTCTTTTACACAAGCTCTTAGATCAGGGCATCTCCTATAGTACACTAAGGTTCTTAATTGAGCACTTCTCAACCCTTCTATGAATAGGGATACTTGTCTAGCCATGGAAGGTACTTCCTCTTTAGGGCATCTGTCAATATATTGCTTAAATCTCCTGGCTGCCTCTCTGACATTTTCATCTTTTTGTTGTTTAAAACTGTGTATCAGAGTGGCTGTGCTATGTTTTATTCCGGTCTTTGAGAATTCTCCAATAAATGCTTCTAGGAAGGATTCAATATCTAGGTACATTTATTTTCTCAAAGGGATGAACCAAGATAATGCTGGTCCTGTTAGGGTTAGACCAAATGCCTCAAATTGAACTTTGTCATCTTCCACCTCCTCAGCTCTAATTAATTGCCTAAACTCTGCAGCATGAGCATGAGGATCTGAATACCCTTCATATTGATTTTTCATACATTTGGCTACTTGATATGGTCTAAGCATTCTACTCTGAGGTTGCCAATGATGTCTTCTTCTAAGTGAAAATTCATTATATCCTTCTGGTTCCTTGTCAAAGGGATTTGGGGAAGCATGTGTCCTCCTCCCATGTTGTTGCTCAGTACTAGTGTAGTTTTCATGTGGTCTAGGTAAATCTGGTTGTCCCATGTTATGTTCCCAAGGTCCTTTGTCAGCACATTGCCCTAAGTCATTTGAATTTTCTGGGTTTGGGGAGAAGATGTACACACACCCTTGCCTATCCTCATACCTACCATCTTTGAACTGGGCTACTGGTGTTATGTCTAGGAGAACTTCTAGGTTTCTCAATCTAATGAGAAACTTATGCATTCCATCCTGATATACATAAGTGCCAAACCTATTTGTATACATGTATTT
Source organism: Ceratopteris richardii (assembly GCA_020310875.1). Taxonomy (NCBI): domain Eukaryota; kingdom Viridiplantae; phylum Streptophyta; class Polypodiopsida; order Polypodiales; family Pteridaceae; genus Ceratopteris; species Ceratopteris richardii. Next base: position 184,147,471 of record CM035407.1, read on the forward strand.
GAGGATATTTCCATAATCCCCAGTTTCAATGGGCTCATTTGTTTCAGTTAAATTTTCCATGTTGTTTTCTTGCCCTGAATTTCTTTCTTGCCCTTCCCCTACTACTGACTCTATCTCCTTCCTTGGTAGGTCTTGCTTAGTAAGTGAATTTAGCTTGTTCCCAGACCTAAGGATCATTCAGCTAATTTTCACGATTTTGAACTCAAAATCGTGTTTTTCATGACTTTGTGTTCACACTAGTGATTTTTCACTAATTTCTGTTGAAAATCGTGTTTTCCACTATTTCCTACCTAAGCTATTGTCTTTTCATGATTTTGTGATTAAAATCGTGTTTTTCACGATTTTGAACTTAAAATCGTGTTTTTTCACGATTTTCTAACTAGGATAGTATTTTTCCACGATTTTGTGACTAAAATCGTATTTTTCACGATTTTGTGCTCAAAATCGTGTTTTTCACGATTCTGTGCTCAAAAACGTGTTTTTCACGATTCTGTGCTCAAAATCGTGTTTTTCACGATTTTGAACTTAAAATCGTGTTTTTTCACGATTTTGTAACTAGGATAGTATTTTTCACGATTTTGTAACTAGGATAGTATTTTTCACGATTTTGTGACTAAAATCGTGTTTTTCACGATTCTGTGTTCAAAATCGTGTTTTTCATGATTCTGTGCTTAAAATTGTGTTTTTCACGACTTTGTGCTCAAAATCGTGTTTTTCACGATTCTGTGCTCAAAATCGTGTTTTTCACGATTCTGTGCTTAAAATCATGTTTTTCATGACTTTGTGCTCAAAATCGTGTTTTTCACGATTCTGTGCTCAAAATCGTGTTTTTCACGACTTTGTGTTCAAAATCGTGTTTTTCACGACTTTGTGCTCAAAATCGTGTTTTTCATGACTTTGTGCTCAAAATCGTGTTTTTTACGATTTTGTTCCCAGACAATCGTGATTGCTCACAATTGTAAATAACACGATTTTCTGATGAAAATTGTGTTCTGGGAATCGCGATGTTGTTCTTTGTGCTCAAAATCGTGTTTTTCACGATTCTGTGCTCAAAATCGTGTTTTTCACGATTCTGTGCTTAAAATCGTGTTTTTCACGATTTTGTGCTCAAAATCGTGTTTTTCACGATTTTGTTCCCAGACAATCGTGATTGCTCACGATTGTAAATAACACGATTTTCTGATGAAAATCGTGTTCTGGGAATCGCGATGTTGTTCCTTGTGCTCAAAATCGCGATTTTGTGTTGACTTTAGAATCGCGATTTTGAACAATTTTTTGAATTTTTTGAAGTGTTGATTTTCAGATTTCTCTTTCTTCTAATAGAATCGCTTTATTGATTTTTTAACATGCAATGAAGAAGATTTATTAAAAAATACTTTTTTCCTACAGAAAACCCAGAAATTCTGAAGATCGCGATTCCGTGATTTTTGGCTATTTTCTATTTTTTGTGTTATAAAACCACTCAAATGCAAGAATATGCACTCAAAAATGATGTTAAGACTCCTTACCTTGCTTGCTTGGTTGAAAGTTTCTCCAATGGTAGCTGATTGCAGAAAGTCGCGATTTTGCTCACTCTCTCTCTCCCTCACTCTCACTCAAATGAATTTTTCTTTGAATTCCAGGTTTTTATAGTGTCCAGAAAATCGTGATTTTGTGTGATTTCCACAGTTCTTCACTCTTCCACTTGTCCAATCTTTACTTACCCAATCTTGATGACATCTTTTGCAATTTTTCTTTTCTCAAAAAACCCAAATATGCTTAGAAATTCCAGAAATTTTCCCTTACAGAAAATCGTGATTTTGTGCAAAAAATCGTGTTTTTTTCTGTAGATCTTATCTTGTGCAAATTTGAGTATTCTTTCTTCTTGTTCTCTTTCAATACCCTCTACTCATTGCAATTCACCAAACTCCTGTACTTTTGCATCAAAATCACAACCTTACTCAGAAAATCGCGATTTTGTGCAGAAAATCGTGTTTTTTCTAAACTTCTGATTTTCTGGAAATTTGAGTGTTCTTCTCTCTTGTCCTCCTTCAGTACCCTTTACCAACTCCAATTCCACAATCACCTGCAATTTTACCTCATAGTCACAATCATTAATTAGAAAATCGCGATGTTGTACAGAAAATCGTGTTTTTCAAATCTGCTAATTTTTGACAAATTTTTTGCTTTTCTCTTACTTGGTTCCTATTACTCTTATCCACAAAGCTCCAGTCCAACGTCCTAAGAAGAAAAGAAATTTTTTTGGTTGTTTTTGATGAATTTTATGAATTTTTTTTTTAGTTTTTTGCCCTAAATAAAGGTGAACACTTTACTTAGGGTTTCTTGTTTGGTGATCTACTGATCCTATGTTCTTTGATTGGTTATGATCTCTTATGGCTTAGCTATCACAAAAGTTCATGAGAAAATTTTTCCAAAGAAAATGTGCTATGGAATGCGAGCAATTTTTGCAAAGATAAACTCAATCACATATTTCTTTTCAAAATGCAGATCAACTCAAGATTTATGCTCAGAATTGGTTAACAAATGAATCTTTTCTACTTGCATCTAGCTACTTTAACTGACTTTTCCTTAGTGCAACCATGTTATCTTCCCAAGATCAACAATATTGCCTAGTACTTGGTAAAAAAGAACTCTAAAAATGCAAGAATAGACACATGTTACCTCATCTTTAGCTTTCTTGGCTCAAATCTTCCACACACCTGCACTTTTACTTCAACAATGTAATGAGCAACTATCAATTTACAAAAATTTCAGCACTTCCAATTCTAAAAGATGATCTATTGCTTTCTTTTCCCAAAAGACAAACAAAAGACATCTACCTTTTCATGTTCACATTTCTTGATTAAAGAGTGTTACCTTTTCCTTGTGTTTGTTACCATCATCAATAGAAGATCCAGCAAGGTAAGTACAAGAAAAATAAACACAAGGAAATAGAGGAAAACCAAGAGAATGAGAAGAAGACAAGGGAAGTGAACAAAGATCAACAGTTTGATGTACCAGAAAATTTCAAGACTTATGAAGTGGAAAATAGATTACTTCTCAGAAGGAAACCAAAGAGGGAAAAGAAGAAAGGAGAAGCTTATGACAATGAGGAAGAAACTAAAAAGATCATGATCACTCAGGAGGAGGGAGAAGAAAGACACATTGTAGTGGCTGATGACATGATAACCCAATAAGAAGAGGCACTAAGAAACTTGGCAAGAAACTATAGGGATGTATAGTGGTGAGTATCCCCGCCTGTCACGCGAGAGACCCGGGTTCGATCCCTGGCAACGGCGCCAAAAAATGTTTGTTATTGATCTTTGGAGTTGTCCTCTCCAATCATTTAGCATAAAGAATCAACAATACATCTTTATTTTGTCAATCCTGGAAGTATTCTTGAGACCACAGCCCCTTCAAGATGATAGAATCCAAGAAATAAGAGAATAATGGCTGGATTTCTGAGAAGAGTGAAGATGAAGAGGAATTTCTAGGGTTTGGATTATCTTGAGCAAATCTCCACCATTTTCTACAATCTTGGTGTCTATTGCATGCTATTTTATCAGCAGAACAAAATCATGAAGTCAAAATAAAAAAATATCACCTGTATTATACAGACGAGACAATCGCGATTCTGTGCAAACAGACGATTTTCAGCTCCAGCACCATTCTTCATCAACTCATCACTCAACACAACAATATTCAGCTCTCTTCATACACATTCAACAGATTTACACAATAGAAGCTCATAAATTTCCATGGATACACATGAATAAGATTCACAAATCAAAGAAACCACACAAAAGAGGAGAAAACACGATTTTC
>CM035407.1:184156274-184163774 GCA_020310875.1 Ceratopteris richardii
GGTTTTGAGAGTCCAATTACAATCAGGCTGAGAGAATTTTGTGTAGGAACATTCATATTTAAACAAGTGTTGACAGACTATTGAAACATGTGCAATCTTGATGATCAAAGAATTGATGAGATCTCTATCTAGAGTGTAAAGTTTTGCACAACTAAGCATTAAAAATTTAAGTTGGAAGGTAAGCAACCTATGTCTAAAAGCATTTGATCAAATGGGGTCCAGTTTATGAGAACCATGCATTTAAAGTTGCATATGTAAAAGTCGCTTGATTAGAAAGCTTGTTTCAGACATATGTTTACTTATTGAAGGAAATCTGAAGTTTTGTAAATTCTTTTGAAGAGCTTTTACTTGGAATAGCTGTGAAAATATTATGAGCATATATTATCAAAGTTCCATGAGAAAAAATTAATCATTTCATAAGTCAATGAATGCATTTTGTGTAGCAGACTTTTCTGAGTATGGTCATAGTTCATAGTAATGATGATAGCTCATAAATTGACAAAAGTGTCTTAAAATTGAAGAAGTTTATAAGTTATACTTGATATAGGGGTGTTGTAAATTCAAGTATAGCTTGTCTCCTTGAGATTAATCATCTCCATCAATGGTATCAGAGCAGATTTGATCAAAGCTGAAGGAAAGGAAGGCCTCGTCTATTGAAGACATACAAAATTCAACATTTGAAGATTTAAAAGGACAAAGTCTGAAAGGAAAACTAAAGGAAGACATAGGAGAGCAATCAAAAAGATCAAATAGGATAAATTTTGAAGCAAAGGTACATCCATTACTTATAAGGTTGAAAGTTTGTTAGTACAAGTGAAGAAAGAATGGGAGATAGTCTCCAAATTGAGAAGTTGAATAGAGAGAACTATCCAGCTTGGTCCATGAGGATGGAACCTCATCTTATGAGCAAAGATATGATGGGATACATTACAAGAGAAGAAGAGAAGCTAGAATTCAAAGATCCTAGTGTTCCTACTAGGGAGCAACTTGCAGACTTGAAAGTTTGGATGAACAAGGATGCTCAAACAAGGAGCATCATCTACATGGCAGTAAATGATTACTTGCTTCCTCATATTATAGGAATTGAAAGTGCAAGTGATATATGGAGTGCTTTGGAGGAGCATTTCCAGAATACAACCAAGTCAAGGAAAGCATCACTATGGACAAAGTTTACCATATTCAAGAATACAAGCAAGTCAAGGAAAGCTTCACAATCAATATCTGATTATGTGACAAAGATGAAAGACATTGCTGATTCTTTGGGTGCTATTGATGAAGACACTGAAGAAGATAAATTGGTAAGACAAATTCTTATAGGTTAAAAAGGAGATGAGAAGTGGAAGCCATTCATATTATCAATAGAAATTTCATTGAATCATTTCACTCCTGATTTGAATCAACTACTATGTCATATGCTAACCTTTGAGAATGATATCAAAGGAGATGTTGATAAGAGTGTAGGTCATGCAATGTATTCTAAGGATAAGAAAAAATCTATCAAAGGAAAGCAACAATCAGTTGAATATGAAGGTACTTCAAACCAAGCAAACTTCCTAAGAGGAAGAGGAAGTGGTGGAAGTAGAGGAAGAGGCAGAAACAACAAGGATAATGTCAAAGATTGTTGGATATGTGGTAAGACATCAGAAGGAGGACTCACCCCTAATCATGAATGCAACATGTGAAGTTCCAAGTGAAGATAAAAGATTGTTTTACATTGATTCAAGATGCAGCAATCATCTAAGTGGTAACATTACTTTAATGACTGATTTGGAGAATAAACTGGTTAATCATACAATTCAAATAGGTGACAATACAAAGCACAAGGTGAAGTCTATTGGATCAGTAAAGACCAAAGATGGAAGTACTCTTTTGATTAAGGTTTTGTATGTTCCTACAATTCCAAAGAATTTGATTAGTGTAGGACGAATTATGGAAAAAGGATATGAGGTGAGGTTCACTAATGATGGAGTTTATGTTGAAGACCCTAGTCAAGGGATAAGCACATTATTACAGGAAAGAAAGAAGGAAGAATTTTCACATTGAAGGTGCAATGTAATGTTGGACATGCCTTGTTCACATATGGAGAGCAAAAGATATATGAGTTGGATCTTTGGCACAAAAGGCTTGGACACTTCAATGAAAGAGGTATTAAAGAGATGATTAACAATGGTTCAGTACTTGGATTACCTAATGTTGTAGGTCAACACATGACATACATATGTGAAGCATGTCAATTAGGTAAGGCTCATAAGCAATCATATAACAAACATGGTTTCATGTATTCAAAAAGACTTGAATTGGTGCATACAGATGTATGGGGTCCTTCAAAGGACTTTGGCATAAATGGTTCGAGATATTATTTCATTTATGTTGATGATGCTGTAAGAAAATGATAGCACAATGGAATAGACCTATAGAGAGAGCTGAGAGAAAAACGCAGACAAAGATAGACACAGACTGAGAGATACAGAACTCAAATTCTCGAATTGCTAAGCGTAATGCGATTACAATGATGGTGCTGTCCACCCGTGCACTCCCAATGCGGAGCTTAGATTGCAATCTAGACAGACTCTAGATGAAGGGCTTACTAGTGCACAATGCTATGTAAAGCTCAACCTGGGCCGTGCTTATATAGCTTTTACAAGGTGGTTCGGTATAGATAAACGTAGTCTAGAGATACAAAATAGTCGGTAAAATATATGATCATTAAGGTTCTATAGGGAAACTGTGCGATGCCACAGGGCCTTTATTTTTCACCTTAAATGGCAACCCAATGGCATAGAAGTTTATGCCCTACCTAACCTAATGGCTAGGCTCACAAATATCATCTATAACCATCAATAGTCACACATAGACCTCATCTAACTTGGAAGTTAGGGTTCCACAAATGTTTGGGATCTCATAATGGCTTGTCCTCATAATGGGGGCCTTACAACTTAGAGCACCATGGATCATTTGTGGTCACATGAGGGTGGAGTATTGAGCATATCTAACATCCCCCCCTCAATGTCCACCCTACAATGAACTACCTCCTTGGTCTAATCCCAAGCTTTGGAAAGTGTCGAAGAAGTTTCTCTCTCCCAAGAGCCTTGGTGAAGATGTCTGCTCCATTTTCTTCAGTAGGACAATAGCTTATCTCCAGACCTCGTCCTCAATCAACTCACACACATAGTGATACTAAATTTCTATGTGCTTGGTATGTGCATGGAAAACAGGATTTTTGGCAATGGCCATGCAACTTTGGTTGTCACACTTCAACTCTATAGCCTCCTGTCCTTGTATTCCTATGTGCCATAGGATCCTTCTCAACCATATTACTTCACATGCCACAACACATGTAGTTTTGCACTCAGGTTCAGTAGAAGATAATGCCACAGTCGGTTGCTTCTTACTAATCCAAGAGACAATCCCTGATCCTAAAGAAAAGCAATATCTAGAGACTCATTTTCTCGTATCAATATCTCCTTCCCAATCTGAGTCATAACATCTGACCAGAGATGATCCTTCTTCATAAAGAATACCATAATCAGTGGTTCCTTTCACATACCTAAGTATCCGCATGCTTGCCTTCCAATGAGTTTGGCAAGGCTTATTAGAGAACCTGCTTACTAGTCCAACAACATAAGAGATGTTTGGTCTGCTACTGCACAAGTAGATGAGACTTTTAGCTAATTTCCTTTATCCTCTAATATCTAGTGGAGGTAAGATATCTTCAATAGATAATTTTAGGTTTACCTCCATAGGTGTAGAAATTTCCTTGCAATCCTCCATGTCGAATGCCTTCAATATCTACCTTGCATACTTTTGTTGAGAGATGAAAATCTTCCGTGGTTCTTGCCAAACTTCAAGACCTAAGCAATAATGCATTAAGCCCAAGTCTATCATTTCAAATTCTGAACTCAGGGCATCTTTTGTTTGTTGAAGAAGAGCATCATCATTTCCTGTAATCACAAGGTCATCTACATAGAGCACAAGCATAATCGTCTTCCCTCCTCTCTTTAGAACATACAAGTTAGCATCATAAGCACATCTTTTGAAACCTAGATCTAAGAGATACTTATCTATCTGTGGGTACCATGCTCTAGGGTTTGTATTAGCCCATATAGTGCCTTCTTTAGCTTAGATACCTTGTTCTCTGAATGGGGAGCCTCAAACCTTGGTGGCTAAGACACATATACCTCCTCCTTGAGGTCTCCATTCAAGAATGCTGATTTGACATCCATGTGATAGATTGGCCAATGCTTATGTGCAACCACAACTAGTACTACTCAGATAGTAGTCATTCTTGCAATCGGGGCAAATGATTCACAAAAGTCAATGCCTTCAACTTGTGAGTAGCCCTGTGCAACAAGTGTTGCTTTATACTTTTCTAGAGTACCATCAGCCTTGTACTTTAGCTTCCAGACCCACTTGGTGCCAATGACTTTACGCTTAGGGGGTCGATCCACTAGCTCCCTAGTTCCATTCTTCATGATATTGTTGTATTTTGTTTGCATGGCAGCCCTCCAATTCTGATCATAGAGTGCCTCTTCCACATTGGTTGGTTCCTTTGATTCTTCTTGAATTAGAACAGCCATCAAGGATGTGTTTACAATATGGGCACTTGTCCGTCTTTGTTCCTCTATTCTCTATGATTGCCTTGGTCCATTTGCAACCTGTTCTAGTGATTGTGGGATGGGGTTTGTAGAATTATAGAGCTGCTTTACCCAACGTGGCAATGGCTTTTCCACTTGGGTGTCGACAAGTTGGTGACTTTCAGACTCATCATTTGAAGGTGATGCTTCCTTCTCTTGTGTAGAAGGGATAGCTCCTGGGCCAGGTTCATAGTGGATTGCCCCTTCGCCTGATGATAAAGTGGGAGCTCTCTTTTCCTCCTCCACTGAATGTGGATTCTCCTCCTTAAACGCCACATCATGAATTGTCATGATCTTCTTAGCCTCAGGGTCATAAAGCTTATAAGCCTTCTTATCTTTGCTGTACCCTAAGAAGATACATTTGATGCTTTTTGGTTGAAGCTTGTTTTTCTCCCTATCTGGAACATGTACATAAAATTCACTTCCAAATACTTTGAAATGGGAAACAGAAGGCTTTTAGAAATATGTTTAAAGGACTCTAGTAACATCTAAAGATTGACAAATAATAATGGATCTTGTACCAAACTCAAGGATAGGAGTCAATATCACATAAATGAAAGTTCAACTTAAACTTTCATAGTGGCATGGGAAACCATATCCAACAGATGATATTTAGTCCCTAGTTTGATACTCAAGAAAAGAATACAATTGAGTCAGTAAAATATCTTGATATTGTTGAAAGAGTGCAACATTGCAAAAGATTCCATGATGAATCATTTGCTCAAGTTATTTGATTTCCTAGAAGGACTCTCAAGTCTTTGAAGAATAATGTTCTCCCAAGTAGTGAGAAGGAAATTCTTTAAACTCTTTAGCCAGTAAGTAGTTCCCTAGCAATCCCAAACTGCAAGAAGTGGTACTTAAAGTCCAAATGGTTGATATCACTTGGATGTGTATAAAAAATTCTTAGCTTTAGAATTTAAAAAGCATTAGATGTTTGGACTTAAGTTAGGGAAAGATCTCTAACATCCTACAAGTAAGACAAAAAGCTTAGAAAAGCTCAAGAGATCTTAATGATAAAGACAAAGTCTTTATTATTATTGCATGATCAACAAGACTTGATCAATCTTGGCCATGGTTTCCCAAGATATTTGCGATTCGAACTATTGTGAAGTTTTCCCAAGTATTAGCAATCAAAATAGTAAGCCGTTCCAAGTTTGAACAGAGTAGATATTCCAAGTATGTAGTCTGCAACCGTGTCGATGATAATTAAGTCTGTGGAATGTAAAACATAATGTTTGCCTATCCTTAAAGGGATTTTGGTACAAATCCAAAGAGCATGAGTGGATGCTTAAGACTTAAGCAGTAAAAAGATTCCTATAAAGTCCCCGCGGTAGGTACCTAAAGCATCAATAAGAAAGGAATGTAAAGACAAGAAGTCATCAGCTCTTGTCACTACAAATTGGTTAAGGATAAACCAATTGAACTTGAATTTGAGAAAATTCAAGTACTTGGAATTCTAATTGGTTTTTATTTAAAAACCCTAGCAAAGAAGGATGGATATTCCATCAAAAGGTTTTCAAGTTTTCAAATGCTACAAGATGGATAACTCTATATGCTTTGAAGGAAAGATCAGAAGTGTTTAGAGCTTTCAAGCATTTTCATGCATATGTAGAGAGAGTCATAGGTCAAAATCTTAAGAGACTGAGGTCTGATGGAGGGGGACAATACTTCTCCTAAGGGTTCAATGATCATCTTTGGAAGGCAAGTATTAAGAGAGAAATAACATGTAGGTATATACCACAACAAAATGGTGTAGTAGAAAGAAGAAATAGGACTTTGGTTGAGTTTGCTAGAGCTATGCTGAAGGAGAAGAATTATCCAAATTATCTTTAGGCTGAGGCTGTAAATATAGCTAAATATCTTGTGAATAGATTACCATGTATAGCTCTAAATGTAATGGCTCTATATGAAACTTGGTGGGGTAAGAAACCAACACTAGATCATTGTTAAGTGTTTGGATCAATTGTATATGCTTATGTGCCATCACAACTTCGACATAAACTTGAACCAAAGGCAGAAAAATATGTGTTCATTGGCTACGATGAAAAGCAGATGGGTTATAGGTTGTGGAATCCTCTAACCAAACAATTTCTTGTTTCTAGAGATGTTACATTTGATGAACAAAAAAGTTGGTATGTAGATCAAAGTCATACAGTTGAAGAATTTGAAGAAGAGGTAAGAAGATGTGAGAAAGGAAAATCAAGTGTGCAGGTGAATGGAGATGAAGAGTATATGCAAGCAAGTACATTTAGAAGTGGATTAGCAAGAAGAGATGAAGAAGCTCCTATATGTGATAAAGAGGTGTATCCAGACACATATGACGAATGTGAACCAAGGAGGTCAAGTAGGACAAGAAGGAAATCAAAAAGGTATTCTTATGATACTTCTTACATAACTCAAAATAACTATACATATATGGTCAAAGATGATGAAGAACCTTAGAACTATGGTGAAGCAAAAGGTAAGAAGCAATGAAAGAAGCAATGAAGGAAGAATTCAATGCACTAGAGGAGAACAAGATTTGGTAACTTGTTTCTAAGCCAAATGCTAAGAAGATAATTGGAAATAAATGGTTTTATAAAGTGAAGAAGCTTGCACATGGAAGTATAGCCAGATACAAAGCTAGACTAGTGGTGAAAGGCTATGCCCAAACTTATGGCATAGATTATGATGAGACATTCAATCCTGTAGCTAAGATGTCAACTATAAGGAAAATCATTGCTATTTCAGCTTCAAAAGGTGGAATCTGAGTCAACTGGGTATAAAGAATGCATTATTGAATGGATACATATCAGATGAGGTATAGATGGAACAACCTCAAGGGTTTATAGATTCCAGGTATCCAAATTTTTTCTATAGATTGAGA
>CM035407.1:184171274-184191274 GCA_020310875.1 Ceratopteris richardii
TTCAAAATACATTGAACTATTTACAAGAGTAATATACAAAAGAAACATTTCTGATTCTATTTTCTTCCTCTGAAAGTAATCTTCATTCTTCCACATATCTTCTCACTTTGATCTTCATATAATCACTATTGATGATTGCTCTGCTCCAACAGCTCCCCCTCAATCTTCAATTGTGATTACCTGCATCTTCTTTATTCCTGCCATATCTTTAAACCTCTGCAACTTAGGTCCATCCAAACTTTTAGTCATCATATCTGCAAGTTGATCTTTTGTAGGAGTGTGTATGACTTCAATCTCTTTCTCAATGACCTTCTCTCTCAGAAAATGATACTGTATTTCAATATGCTTAGTTCTAGCATGAAATACAGGATTAGCTGCCAAGTATAATGAACTCATATTGTCTCCACAAATAATAGGAGTACTCTGAATCACATCAAAAACTTTCAAAAGTGTCTTTAGCCATATTACCTCTTTTGCAGCTTCCACCATACCTTTATATTCTGCTTCTGTAGATGACAAAGCAATTGTATGTTGCTTCTTGGAACACCATGAAATCAATTTGTCTCCTACATAGCACAAGTATCCATGTGTTGATCTTCTATCATCCACATTACCTGCCCAATCTGCATCACTATATATCTTGATTCTTGTATCTGAAGTAAACCCATAGTACAACCCTTCTTTGAGTGTACCCTTGATGTACCTAAGTACTCTTTGTCCTGCAATCCAATGTTCCTTTCTAGGACAATGCATGAATTGTGAAAGCACACCAACTGCATATGACAAGTCAGGCCTTGTCAATGTAGCATAAATCAAGCTACCAACCAAACTTTGATAGAGTTTCATATCTCTGAACTCTTCTCCTCCAAACCTAGACAATTTATGGTTCACTTCCAGAGGTGTAGGTGCAACCCTGCAATCTTCCATTTTAAATTTGGTTAGCAAATTTTTAAGATACCTTTCTTGGGTCACATATACTCCATATTGAGTATAAGAGATCTCCATTCCCAAGAAGAATGATAGGTTCCCCAAATCACTGATTTTGAACTCTTTCTCCATCTGCTTCTTGATCATTTGTATCCCCTTATCATCTGTTCCTGTAAGTATTATGTCATCAACATAAATACACACATAAATGAATCCATTTTCACTTGCTTTGACTAGCAAGCTACTATCTGCCTTTGATGCTTGAAATCCAAGATCATTCAAGAATTTTACAAGCCTATAATTCCAAGCCCTTGGGGCTTGCTTCAACCCATACAAAGCTCTCTTGAGCTTCCATACATAATTTGGACTCACTTGATCTTTGAACCCATCTGGTTGCTCCATGTAGACTTCATCTGAAATGTAACCATTCAAGAAAGCATTTTTAACATCTAATTGAGACAACTTCCAACCTTTACAAGCAGCAATTGCAATGAGTGTCCTGATGGTTGTCATCTTTGCCACAGGACTATAAGTCTCATCATAGTCCACTCCATATGTCTGTGCATACCCTTTCACAACAAGTCTAGCTTTGTACCTAGACACACTTCCATCTGCAAATCTCTTTGTTTTGTAAACCCACTTACATCCAATAATCTTCTGACTATTAGGTTTAGGAACCAAATCCCATGTTTGATTCTCTATCAATGCATCATACTCCTCTTGCATAGCATCTTCCCAATTCTTCTTCCCTTTGGCCTCTTCATATGTAGAAGGGTCTTCATCTGCTTTTACCAAATAAGCATAATCTTTAGTAGTTAAGAATGAAGTGTCATAGCTATACCTTGTAGGTTGCCATTTGTGCCTAGATGATCTCCTAACTTCTGCACTTCTTGAGGTCTCTGGTTCATCACATTCTGGATCAAACCTTGGCCTCTCTTCAACTTCAATCTGCACTTCATTACTCTCACTTTCATCAAGTAATTGAATCTTTGCTTTACCTTTCCTTTGTTCCACTACTTCTTCATCATCTGCATGTACATTATATTTACCTGCATACCAAGTGCCTTGCTCATCAAATGTAACATCCTTGGATACAATAAATTGCTTTGTGGATGGACTCCACAACCTGTATCCCATTTGCTTATCATCATAACCAATGAATACATACTTCTCTGCCTTAGGCTCCAACTTATGCCTCAATTGAGATGGCACATATGCATATGCCAAGCATCCAAATATTCTGCAATGATCTAAGGTAGGTTTCTTACCCCACCAAGCTTCATATGGTGTCATACCCTGCAAAGCTTTACAAGGCAATCTATTAACCAAATATGTAGCTGTATTAACAGCCTCAGCCCACAAATAATTTGGGCAATTCTTCTCTTTCATCATGGACCTTGCAAACTCAACAAGAGTCCTATTTCTTCTTTCTGCTACCCCATTTTGTTGAGGAGAGTACCTGCAAGTAACTTCTCTCTTTATACCTGCATTCCACAAATAATCATTGAACTCATTTGAAAAATACTCTCCCCCTCCATCTGACCTTAGTCTTTTCAATTTTTGACCTGTAATCCTTTCTGCATATGCATGATAGTGTTTAAATGTATTAAACACTTCTGACTTTTCCTTAATCACATAAATTGTGATCCACCTGGTAGCATCATCAACATATATGACATAATATCTTGAACCATTTATACTAAAGTCCTTTGAAGGACCCCACACATCTGTATGCACCAATTCAAGTCTTTCTGAATACATAAATCCATGCTTGGAATAGGATTGCTTATGAGCCTTACCTAATTGACATGCCTCACATCTGTATGTCATGTGTTGACCTGCAATATTAGGCATTCCAAGCACTGAATCATTGTTAATCATTTCTTTGATACCTCTTTCATTAAAGTGTCCAAGTCTTTTGTGCCAAAGATCCAATTCTGACACCTTCTGCTCTCCATATGTGAACATAGCATGTCCAACATTTCCTTGTACCTTCAATGTGAAAAGCCTTCCTTCTTTCTTTCCTGCAATAACTTGTTTATACCCTTGACTAGGGTCTTCCACATAAACTCCATCATTTGTGAACCTTACCTCATATCCTTTTTCCACAATTTGACCTACACTGATCAAATTCTTTGGAATTGTGGGAACATAAAGTACCTTACTCAGAAGAGTGCTCCCATCCTTAGCCTTGACTGAACCAATTGACTTTACCTTATGCTTTGTATTATCACCTGTCTGAACTGTATGATTAATTGCATTATGATCTAGGTCAGTCATCAAAGCAATATTTCCACTTAAATGATTACTACATCCTGAATCAATATAAAACACTCTCATGTCCTCATGTGAGATTTCACAAGTATTCATAATGAGAGTCGAATCCTCCTTTTGATCTGATGCATAGTTGTAGTAGGTGTTATTATAGGATTGACTTTGGAAGTTTCTTCCACCACCTCTTCCAAAAGAATTCCTACCACCTCTACCTCTGAAATTTCCTCTCTGAAATCTACCACCTCTTGCTCTTTGATTAAAGTTCTGATAATTACCATTGTTTTGATTATTGTGCCAACAATCATGAGATAGATGATTGGTCTTACCACATATCCAACAAGCTCTTGCATTATCTTTGTTGTTTCTGCCTCTTCCTCTACTTCTGCCATTTCCTCTTCCTCTTATGAAGTTTGCTTGGTTTGATGTACCTTCTTCTTCACTTGATTGTTGCTTCCCTTTGTTAGCTTTCTTCTTGTCTTTAGAATACATTGCATGACCTGCACTCTTATCAACATCTCCTTTGATATCATTCTCAAAAGTTAGCATATGACCTAACAATTGATTCAAATCAGGAGTAAAGTGATCTAATGAAAGTTCTGTAGATAAAATGAAAGGCTTCCATTTCTCATCTCCTCTTAGCCCTGTAAGTATTTGTCTTACCAATTTGTCTTCTTCAATATCTTCATCCACTGCACCTAAAGAATCTGCAATGTCCTTCATCTTTGTCACATAATCAGAAATTGATTGTGAGGCCTTCTTCTTGAAGGTAGTAAATTCTGCCCATAGTGAAGCCTTCCTTGATTTGGTTGTATTTTGGAAATGCTCTTCCAAAGCATTCCAAATGTCACAAGCACTCTCAAGTCCTCTAATGTGAGGAAGCAAATAGTCATTGACTGCCATGTAGATGATGCTTCTTGCTTGAGCATCCTTCTTCATCCAATTCTTCAAATCTGCAAGCTCCTCCCTAGTTGGAACACTAGGATCTCTGAATTCTGGCTTTTCTTCATCTCCTGTGATGTATCCTATCAGATCTTTGCTCATAAGGTGAGCTTCCATCCTCATAGACCATGCAGGATAGTTCTCTCTATCCAACTTTTCAATTTGGAGACTATCTCCCATCTTTACTTCACCTGTAGCTTCAAATCTTTAACCTTTACAGATAATAAATGTACCTTTACTTCGAATGTTGCTCCTTCTGATCCTTTTGATGCTCTTTGTATGTCTTCCTTCAATCTTTCTTCAACCTTTACCCTTCTGCACCTTCAAAATGTAAAGATTTGTACTTCTGCAATAGTCGGAGTCTTCTTCTTCTCAATTTTGATACAACCTGCTCTGATACCACTGATGGAGAGTGTTAATCTCCAAAAGAACAAATTGACCTTGAATTTAGATCACCTCTATATCAAGATCAACTTTAGACTCCACCTAATTTAGAGAATCTTCACCAAATTATCAGGAAATTGATTATTCTGAAAAATTCAGTTTCTTCAGAAAAAGTCTGCTGCAGATTAGTCACTCATTGACTAATCAATCCTGTAAAGTTTTTGATAAAACTTTGCACAACACTTCGACTTAAGGTTGCGCAACTTTGCCAAGTTAAATCTCTCAAAAAGATTAAGTACACACTGAGAAATGTGTGAAACACTTTACCTATGTCTGAAAGTGCTTCTCTGCAATGGTGACTTTGACACCTGCAACTTCTTAGCACTGGTTCTCCCAACTCTGAACCCGTTTGATCAAGATCTTCTAGCCATAGATAGCTTACCTTCCAACTTAGATTTTGAGCCCTCACTTGTGTAAAACTTTACACTGTGGACTGAGCACTGACCATTTCTTTGAAGATGAGATGTGCGCCAGATTTTTCGACTCTCAGAACATCTTCACATATGAATGTTCCTAAACAAAATTCTCACAGCCTGATTGAAATTAATCTCTCAAATTCTAGCCATAGATAGATTAGCTATGGACTTAGATACGTGCAAAAGGATTCTTCAAAAGATTAAGCACAGAAGGAGAATGGGAGAGAAGATCGACGCGCAGAATTCTACAACATTTTCTTCTTCATTACTTTTCATACATATGGTTGATGATACATACAATGTTCATCACCTCTTCACCTATTCTTCTCTATCTGATCTATATCACTCTCTCTTCTTATGAATACGTATCTGTAGATATATATACGAGTCTAACTCGTCATCTTTTTCAAAATACATTGAACTATTTACAAGAGTAATATACAAAAGAAACATTTCTGATTCTATTTTCTTCCTCTGAAAGTAATCTTCATTCTTCCACATATCTTCTCACTTTGATCTTCATATAATCACTATTGATGATTGCTCTGCTCCAACACTGTCGTCCTCGATAGAACCTTGTTGTGCGGTCTGCCGGATGTAGTTTTGTAGGAGGTCGTGAGCGAGGGTGTGCTCAGATACTCGAATGTCTCGGGCCAGATCAGCCTCGAGTTTCTCCCAGTCAATCGGTTGCGGTTCGTCGGGTGGCGGGAGTTGATAGTGCGTGGAATAAACCATTCGCTCATAGGCAAATAGTTGCAATAAATGTGTGGGCCTGCTGATGAATACCTCGGAATGGTATTCCCAAAATCCGGTGGTGAACATCTCTTCAAATGTCTGCTTGTAGCACGCCGGTAGGTATTTTATTCTACAGTGCCAGGCATAACACACCCGGAGCGATGGCGTTGTGCTCATGTCATATACTAGATCAAAGTTACCATGCTCAAATCCCGGGGTGTTTACATGCGGTGCCTTGACGCGTCGGAAGACTTTAAATATCATTTGCATCATGTCAAAAATTTTGACAGTCATATGCGCTGCGATATCATCCATATGCTTCAGGCGAGGGAGCCAGTGACGGATTGTAGCCATCATATAGCCAACAGTGGGTAACTCGGTGGGCGGCTTGAAGTAGGGGTAATTCAACCAATCCTGACACTGCCTATTGTTTTGTACTTTGATAGCGAATGCAGTCCAGGAGCGGCGTCGTGGTACTGGTCCCCAGCAAGGATTATACTTTAAATGTAAAGGCGCTTTCACCCATGTGTTCATCATTTCTGGGTACTTCTGGAGTAGATCTTTGCGCCAATCAGGTTGATGGATCTCTCCTCTTTGCGCATTTGGTGGCAAGTCCGCCGGCTCGAATTGTGTAGCATGCGTGGGTTTCATGCCGGTTTCTTTCTCTATAGCTAGCTGATATTCAGCCATTAACATGACGTACGGTTTATACTGCAGCTCATGCCCAGATATATAGCGTCGGGAGGCTAAATGAGCAAAGAAGGGGGATTGTAAGATTCTCTCTTTAATCATGGCCATGGCATGCAACTGTGCCTCTACTCTGGCTGAATGTGTCGTTCCAAGTTCCTCAATCGTTTTCATCCACGCGGGGGTAGGAAGTTCATAGGTCATCTGGCCTTCGGCCGTGACTTGTCCGCCTGGGATGGGTATTGGCTCGTATGCTTCTTCAAACGTTTCCTCCACCGGAATGGTTATGTTCTCGTCGTCAGCTGGGATCTCCGGTGGGGAGTCAGGCCGTGGTGGTGCTTCGTATACATCAATTCTTGACTGGAGAGTGATTACCTGGGCCCGTAATGCGTTGAGTTCTTCTAAGATTCCAAGAGCAGGGTCCACAGGTTCTGGTAATTCTGCTGCTACTTGTACTTGTTGTGGTGTCGGTTCTCTGAGCTGTAGTAGCTTGTGATCTTCTTTTAACTTCTGATGCTCTTCGTTCATTCGATCATAGTCCTCTAGCAATCTCACGTGATCCTCTAGCAACATCTGCATCGATTCGGATGGGATTGCCTTGAATCTGCTAGGACTTAAGGGTTGTTCTGGATGGTCCAATGCCGCTTCCAAATTCTCTCTATTCTGCTCTTGGAGTCTCTGGTTCTCCTCTTTTGCTTCGGCTAGGTGCCTCCGGAGTAAGCCCATATTCCTGGTCAGCGTCGCGTTCCTAATTGTTTGGGCTCGAAGCAGGTTGTCCAGATCAGCAGTGGCTTCTTTTGTTTTCTCTTCACTTTCTAGCTCTAGCTTATGATATGCCTCTCTTAGTTCTTGGTATCGAGTATTTAAAGAGGCATTCTCGATTGATAAGGAATTAAGCTGCGACTGTAATTCATTTGTCGTCCTCTGCAGCTGTTGATAGTTGTTGCCAAGAGATGCAAACTCATCTCGTACTTGTGACATGAATGTGAACATTTGTTGAAGTGCAGTGTCTATGGTTGGCGATAATAGTAATGGAGTGCTAAGTGAGGATGCAGTGGAAGTAGATGCAGCGGGAATGGGGAATGGGGTTGGGAAGGTGGATGCAGTGGTGATCGTGGAAAATTGTGACGTACCTAAATATGATGGTGCGGTGAGTGGAGTGGGTGCTGGTGCGGTGGGTGGTGGGATGTCCATGTCACTGGACGTGTCAAGTGCGGTGACTGTGAAAAGCGGTGTGTATGTGGGTGGTTGTGCAGGTGTGAAGACGAGATTTACAAATGTAGAGTAATTTACAGGGGGGATGGTTGGAGAAGCTTGGTGAAAAGGGGAAATAGGGGTTATAGTGGGTTGGGGAGGTGAAACTGGTGAGAAGGTTAGTGGGGTTAGAAAGGTGAAAGGGTGTCTTAAAGGTGGGGGGAAGGATGGGAAGGATGAAGGGCTGAAGGGGTTAACATGTAGTCGAGGTGGGGTGTGTGCGGGCATGGTGGCATGAATGGGCAGGGCAAAGGTTGTGGCTATGTTGCCGTGGACTGGTGTGGATGTGGGAGGAGCAGGTGGGTGTGCGGGGGATACAGGATGGGTTGGTGAAACATGAGGTGAGAGAGGAGTAGATGGTGTGGATGTTATTTCAAGGATAGTGGTAGTATGTACAACGGTAGTACGTGGTGGGGAGTCGACTAGGATAGCTTCTTCGGTGATGGATCTTTTCGGACGTAGGCGTGCCTCTTGCGCCTGGTGGGATGATTGAGCACCTACCGGAACTCGAATATATTCACCGGGCTTCGATAACAGGCGAACTCTGCGAGGGTCATATTGGGGGAGTGGCTTCCTTTGTAAATATCTAAGTGCTTTGACCGGGCCAATGGATTTGACCAGTTCTCTGAACCCTCTGATGTAAACTTCTTCAAACCCTCCGGAGATGAGTTCTTGTTCGATTATGGTCTGGCTCTCTTCTTCAGTCAATTTCTTCCGTGCCCAGACTTTCTCCATCGTACGATATAATTTCTTGATTGCCAGCGTGTAAGCTGCTGCTTCGAAAGTCTCCTCTTCATGCGTGCTGGTGTCACCGTGTGCATCGGTTTGGTGGCCTTGGCCATCTGTCTGTCCTTGTTCTTGGGAATCATGCATGCCCTGGCTGGCTTCATCATCACCTTCATCGTCATCGGTGGCTGTTCTTTCGTCATCAGAGCTCGACACCACTTGTCTCTGTGGCTGGTCCCGCGGTGTGGTAGGGTAACTCGGCCTTTCAAACTCTTGAGAGAACATTTGTGCCTCTGAAAACTGGAACTCATTGGAGAATGCATCAGGCATTTCAAAATCGAATGTTGTGTTTATTGGTTCTGCCTCCATGTGTGGTATTGGGAAAGAAAAGGCTTCTGCACCAATAGTGGTGGGAGCTTCTGCTGTCGTGGTTGTGGGTTCTGTGGTTGTAGCTGCCTGAGGTGCAACGGTACTAGTAGTGCCCTCCGTTACCACTGGTCTAGATAACCTTATTCGAATGGGTTGCACTGTGGGAGCGGCTTCTGTCGGTGATCGCTCTGGAGAGGGTTGTGGTGATGGTGACTCTGGCACTTGAAGGCAAGGAATAGTGCCTCTCATGCGCTTACCTGCCCGTGCTCTGCTGGGCTTCCTGGCTTTCTTCGTCGTTCCTTTGAATGCCTTCAGCTCTTCTCCTGTTAATGCACGTTCAAGTGGCAAGTCATAAGCCAAGAACATGTAAACAATTCTTGTCAGCGCACAACATCCATTAAGCACTTTCTTTCGTTCCCATCTGTGTTGTGCCAAATACATTTGATCAATGATCCAGCTCGCCAGATCGACAGTCTGAGGTCCGGTATAGGCTAAGTACAATCCAAACCATATTCTTTTATGTGGCATGGTGAATCTGTCCTGAGCGGGGAATGCAAAATGTTGCATGCATATCCGTAGCGGCTTTGACAGCTCAGGTGTAATTGCTGAGATCTCCTCCCACTTAGTGACATCCCCACGTTTCATAGGGTCTGGAACTAATCTTTCTCGATCTGTGGGCGTGTGGGTTCCATGAATCTTGATGGCAGCCCTGATTAAATCCTTCGAAAGATAAAACCTTTTGTAAGGTGGATCATCCACTAAAGAAGGCAAGATAAAAGTTCCTGGGATATCCTTATTCTCTGAGGCCAGCAAAGTAGTGATTAAATAATAACACCTATAAAAGTCAGGTTTGGGCAGAGGATCACTGAAATACTCCGTGAAGCCGGCTCTGGCCCAAACATGAGTTAAGTCCTGAGTGTTCTGTAGGCCTTCGAACTCTCTGGAGAAGAATTGGTATTTTCCCCAAGTGCGGTCATCAAACGTCAAATTAGATTCAAATATAAACTCCGCGTCCGCTAAGGGTCCTGCAAGTCCCTGAAACCAGTGAGAGTTACGGTGTATCTTTTTTGTGTAGCCCATTGGTGGGTTATCGATCGGCATGGGCCCTGGAAATCCTTGGAATTCTGGCGGTGGAGCAGTCGGGTGGGATTCTGCTCGTAAAACATTGAGGGGCACTGCAGCTGCGCTGAGGCCTGCTTCTGATGGTCCTTCGTCGGTTTGCATGATGACTGATGCGCTAACGAGAAAGATCTGCTACAAAAGATTAACACATTAGCATGGAAATTAATTATGATCCCATTAAAGTGAGACCGCAATCCCTTTCCATAACTGATGCGTAACCCGTGTAGCCAAGTGCTGTGATGTGATGGATGCAATGCTTCTTGCAGCACTAGTGCAGGTCTCTAGACACCTACACGTTTCAGATTATGCATACATTTCTTGATGAGATGAGATTATGAGTGATGTGTGATGATGGTGGGTGAATTTATACGAGGTTTAAAGGTTAGTGATTTATTACAAGGTTGGATGTTAGTCGGGGGGTAATTAGACAATGGGTTAGGGGAAGACGGTTGGACATGCTTCGGTATCCATTTCCTAAGAGTCTTTGAGTGGGTGGTGGGTTTCTGCTGAGGGGCAAAAGGTAGTATCGGGTGTGATGGTATTGAGGGATGGAAAGATTTGTGAGGGGTATATATTACATGGCTTAAGGGTTGAGCTATGATACATGGTTTGGGTACCCAAATCTGCATGGGTGTGGGTCTATGGGTAAGGTATTTCTTGGCGACCCAAATTTGTCGAATGCTCGGACCTGTAGAAGGAGATCGAGGGGATGGTGGATACTGATTCTGTTTCTGCCCTGCCTTTTGCTTGTCGATCTCTGCTTGGTTGGAGTTCTCCGGTGCTTTTTGTCCTTTTGGCACCCATATTTGTCTGGTGCCGCTTCCTTTGGGTGGCCTAGACTGCTTTCCTTGTGGTGTCTTCTGATACTGCCATCGGTCTGGGTTCCTTCGTCGTGGTTGACTCTGTTGTTGTTGAGGTTGAGAGGTCGGATGGACGCTCTGCTTTGGAAAAGAAGGGAGTTCCAACACTTGCGTGACCTGCCCATTAGGAAGTGATTCGTTCTTTAACTTTAATCTAGGCCAGTCCGCAACAAGTTCGGAAGGATGAGCACCGCAGGGTGTCGTGCTCATTTGGCCGTTGATGCAACCCACCTGACCGCTGATTGTGTCCATCTGCCCTAGCGGTTGGGTAGCTGCCCCTTCTAGTTTGCAGGAAGTCCCAGGGAAGATCTCCTGTCGTCCTTCTGATTGACAACTGTCCATAGCCAAGCCCGAGTGGGTTGGTGTAGACGTAACGTGACTGGTCTGACCAAAGATCTTCCGGTCTTCCGTCGCATGTATTTCATGGGGTCTAGGGTTACAAATCTCAATCGGAATGCCATTAGGGAAGTCAAGCGGTATCACTCGCTTCTGCTCTAAGGTTCCAATCTGTAAGGAGCCTTGTCTAAGATTTAAGTCCACTGAGTGATCGTATAGCCAATCTTGGCCAAGGATTAGGGGTTCTATCAGGTCGTCATCATGGCACACTAGTAGCTTCGTTGTCATGGTCATGTCCTTAATGAGGATAGGAAGGTCCACCTCACCCATGCAAGGGGTTTCCATGCCTCCTAGGCCTATGAGGTATGCCTCAATTGGCCGCATTTCTATTCCTGAATCCTTATAGTGGGACCATCTAATCGCACTAGTCGCAACACCTGAGTCAATTAAAGCCCTGAGTTCTTGGCAAGGGTTGCCGTGCTCTAGCCTAACTGTAATGAATGGTCTCCTGTCCACTATGCTAGGATGAGTGGTTGACTTTACTTGACACATGGCCATGGGATATCTGGGGGATGTTTCCAGATGGTTATAATGTTCTCTCCCTAGTCCTTGTCTTCTTAGCTTCATGCGCTTAATGCGTTCTATGGCTTCTGCCTGAGCTTCAGCTCGTATTCTGTTTTCTTCCTCCTTACGCTTCTTTGCCAATGTGAGTCGTCTAAGCATATCCTCAGTCAGAGGTTCTTGATATAACCTGACTCTACAACCACTAGTGTAATTAGGCATTATATCTCCTTCTAAGGTGGCTAACTGTACTGCTCCACTTGTCGAAAGTCTGTTAATGATCATAGGTCCATAACCTCGCTTTTCTAACTTCCGTGCGTGCTGTTTCAGCATATACACTAGAACTAAATCTCCTTCTTTTAGGCCTTTATCTTTCACATGTGCATCAAAATATGCTTTCTGTCGCTTCTTCGCTGCGTATATTCCTGCTGCCGCTTTCAGCCTGGTTTCTCCTAATCGTCCCAAGTCCATTATTCTCGCTGATAATTCATGGCCGGTCCACTGATGTTCTTGTGCAACCTTAAGGGTCGGTATCAAGAAGTCCAAAGGAAGCACTGCATTCTGACCAAAAACCATCTGAAAGGGAGTTGCATTGAGTACGGTCTTGTAGGCCACTCGATATGCCCAAACAGCGTGGTGTAACTGTTTGTCCCAATCTGAACGTTTGTTGTTCACGAGTTTCGTCAGTACGTTACAAAGTATCTTGTTAGTGCTTTCAGCCTGACCCCTGAGGATGATATGGTGCAGATTTCTTGTGAATCACCATAAAATCCTGTAACAAATATTCAATGACTTGGTTTAGAAAGTGAGTGCCTCGATCGCTCACTAACTCTATAGGCAATCCATATCTTGTAAAGACATTTTCAAATAAGAATTTTGCAGTTGTGTGTGCATCATTCTTTTTCGTGGCTTTTGCCTCTACCCATTTGGTTAGATAATCTGTGGCAACAATAATGTATTCCGCATGTGTACCTTTTGTAGGGGGGTTAATGGGTCTTACAAAGTCTATACCCCACTTGGAAAATGCACGTCCGCCCATCATGGGTTTCAATGGCATTTCATCTCTGCGAGTAGGAAACTGAGTTCTTTGGCACACATCACATCTCTTTACATAGGTATGTGCATCCATGTGAAGAGTGGGCCACCATAATCCTGCAAAGAGAATGGCTTTGACTATCCTATCGGGTCCAAAATGACCTCCTGCAACACCTTGGTGTGCAGTCTCTAGTATGCTCAGATAATCGCTCTCATGAACACATTGTCTTAGATATCCATCTCGTCCTCTTTTGTATAGATTATCGCCAATAAGTGAATAGTCTTGAGCTTCCTGCTCTAGACTGCGTTGTCGAGCTAAGGTCATTCCTTGAGGGAATGTGTTCGTCCTCAAGTATGTCACTAAAGGTTCACTCCAGTCTGGTGTGAGAGACACGTGATATAATGTAGCATGCTCTACTGGTGGTCTTTCACAACACACCTGGCATTCTTTGCACCACTTGTAGACATCTGCTTCCATAGAAGGCCAATATACTCCTAATCTATGCAGAGTCTGTAGTGTTCGATGTTTTGAATGATGTTGCTTTAGTGCACCTACGTGTGCTAATTGCAACCAATTCGCATGTTCTGATTCATCTACACAACAAGCAAGAATCTTTTGATTATCCTGTTTATATATGCTTCCTGCCATTATTTGGTACCTCTGAGACTTGGTAATCTCTCCTTCTTTGATCTTTATCCTAGGATTCTTGGGTCCGTATGTCAGAATAGGGACTATAGGCTTAGCCCATTCTGGTGCTATCTCAAGGTTAAACAGGTATGCATCTGGTAATTCATCCGCTACTCCTTGAGGAGCTTCTCCTGAGGTTAATCTTGAAAGGTGGTCAGCTCTAAGATGCGTCTTTCCTTTCCTGACTACCACTTCAAAATCATACTCCATGAGTAATAGAAACCAACGTATCAGTCGTCCTGTGTTACATGGTTTGTTGACTAAGTACAATAGGGCTTGATGATCTGTAAAGAACTTGAATTTGTTGGCCAACAAGTAGTGCCTAAACTTCTTTACCGCGTAGATCATCCCTAATCCTTCTCGTTCCGTCGTGGTGTAATTTCTTTGTGCTGCGTTCAATTGTCTGCTCGCGTAAGCTATGGGTAGATCTATGTTACCTTCATTCGTGGGTTGTGCTAACACACATCCTATGGCGTAATTGGATGCATCCACATGTACATGGAATGGCTTACTCCAATCTGGGGTTGTCAATATAGGTGCTGAGCACAAGCGTCGTTTAAGTTCATTGAATGAATTTTCACATTCATCTGTCCATTCAAAATTGGTTAAAAGAGAGTACAAAGGCTTGGCTATGATTGCATACATGTGTATGAATCTCCTATAATATCCGCAATGGCCCATAAATGCCTGTACCTCTTTCACATTAGTTGGTCTAGGTAATTCTGCAATTACCTTCATTTTTTCCTCGTCCGTAGAGATTCCATTTTTTGACACAATGTGTCCTAGAATTTTGCCTTGTCTGACCATGAAAACGCATTTTTCTGGGTTCAAACAAACCTGATATTCTCGACATTTGTCAAATATTTGTCTTAACTCTGGGATATGCGTCTGTCTTACATTTGAATGAGCACATATGTCATCGACATAAACTTCCAAGCTCTTGCGTAAGAATTCCTTAAAAACATGACACATGAGTCGCTGGAAAGTGGCGGGTGCATTTGTTAAGCCAAATGGCATCACACGAAATGCAAATATGCCCCATTTAGTGGCAAAAGCCGTCTTGTGTTGATCTTCTGGAGCGATGGCTACTTGGTTATAGCCTGAGAATCCATCAAGAAAGCTGTACACTTCCTTGCCCGCAACTCTTTCCAATAAGTGTTCCGTGATAGGAAGAGGATAACTGTCTCTAATCGTGGCGGCATTAACTTTTTTAAGGTTAATACACACACACAATTTTCCATTCTTCTTGGGCACAACCACAATGGGGGATACCCATTCGGTATGCTCAATTTCGTAAATGAATCCTGCTTCTATCAAGCGATCTATCTCCTCTTTAATCTTCGCAGCGTAGTTATCATTATACGTGTACGGTTTCTGTTTTGTCGGTTTTGCGTCTGGAGTCATAGGGATTCTATGAGAACATATATTTGGATCTACTCCTTTCAAATCTTTGTAACTCCAAGCAAAAACATCTCTATATTCGCGCAATAGGGCAACTAACTCTTCTTCTTCTTCAGTCGTCAAATCATGCCCTATGTATGTACATTTTTCTTCTTCTCCTTCTATGGCAACTATTATTTTCTTGGTTTTCTCTCGGTTATCATATACTTGTCCGTCATTCACCTTTCTATTAGGCATTCGTACCATGATCCTTCTATCTTCGATTTCATATTTCTTGAAGTTCTCGGGTACTTCAAATAAAGATTCTTCTTTTTCTGTCATGGTTTCTTTCTTCTTTCTTTTCTTGCCTTCACTTTTGGTAGTCACTTGAGTGGCAAACCTTACCTCGTTCGTAATTTCCTCGTGTCTCTGAGTGTGAGTCTCTATCTCGAAAAAATATTCTTCCTCTGATGCAAAGGGTGAGTCCATGATAATTGATTCTAAATCAAAATCGCTTGCATCCTCAAATGCATCAGTGCTAGGTTCACATTCTTCTAAAACTGCATCGCACATGATTGGCTCCATCGTGAAAACTGAAATGTCATAGCCATCCTCGTCACAGTGGGGTGTCCATTGTTCTTCATTGATGGCTACATCCATGGTTGCTAGGATTTCTGCCCAACCATGGGGTTCAAACTCTTCGTCTGGGAATACTACAGGTGCATATGCTGGATCTTGAAGGGTTCGTGAATGTTGTTCCGCACCTAAGGTTCTTGCTTCTAATCGTTCTTCCTCTTGTTTGGCTACTTTACACATCCATAAATGGGTATCCTCATGCAACCAGGAAGGATCTGATTCTAATGAGTGCACAGATTCCGTCTCTACTGGTGTCTTATGGATGGTATTCCATTGTATTGGGGGTACATCTCTATGTGAATAGTCTTTAAGATTGACTTTAGTAGTCACTCCTAGATGTTGCAAGTACAAAGAATTAGTTCCCCAATCTTGTACAATTTGCAACTGACGCATGAATGGTCGTCCCAAATATCATCTCATAAGCATGGTTTTTCGCAAAGTCACAAATGGCGAAGGTATGCTCAAATTCTACACCACAAGTGGTGAGAGATATGCCTTCTAGTAAGTCTAATGGTTTTTCTATGTGTCCGTCAGCCATTTGTAGCTTCATCCTGGTGGGTCTGAGTGCTGGCTTACCCCAACGTTTCCACAAAGCGGTGGTAGCTATGGCTACTCCGGCTCCTGAATCTAAGATGGCTTTCGTGGTGTAGCCCTGATGGGTTATCGGAAGATAAGTGTTACCTTCCTCTCCTTCACTTACATCTCCAATCTTTTCCACGGGTATCTCTGGTACCTTCTTATGTGATCCTATCTGAGAGGGTGTGGTAGCAAGCTCAAGGAATTGATTTGCTACGTGCTTCCACAATTCTGGTTTTACCTTTAACAATTCCTCCAGAGTGAGATTACACTGTACTTTAGTGTTCTTGATCAGTTCCGTGTTCCTAGGGATCACTGATTCTTCATTCCTCACTATTATCGTGGGTGCTCTCATACTAATAGACTTTGCTTCCCAAGGTCCTGTGAACTAAGGTAATTCTTGTAAAGAATTAGATTCAAATCCTGTGGGTTCACTCAGTTGTTCCACCTCTACCTCATTGTAAATAGAGGGGATGTCTTGGGGAAATTGTTCCTGCAAGTCGTCTATTTCTTGAATAGGAGGATGAGTTCCTTGTTCTTTTCTCCATTTCTCTTCTTGGATCTCCCTCAAAAATTCATGTGAGTACCTATGTATGGAAGACAAATTGTCTTTACTTTCTGTATTGGGTACTTGAGACAGGGATGGTGCATTCCTTTCCTGTGTCTCTAGGACAATAGGGTTCCTATGCTGATCCTTTTTCTCTTTGCTTTCTATCAAGTGTTCTAGCCTCTCCATTAGTCCTTGAAAGTGTAATTCCGGTTTTGCCATGTTATTCCAATTAAGATATCTAGAGGCTTCGAACAAAGCTTGTGCTAACTCTACCATCTTCATGCAAAGTTTAATTCTCTCAATTTCTAGATCAGCTCGAGGGTAGTTTTTACTCATTTCCGTTACTTGAGGTCCCTCTTTTATTCTAGCCTGATATGCACGAAACATCATGTCTAGATCTTCTGGTATGGGTTCCACTAAAACCGATCCTGATTTTTGAGCTGGGTTTTCTTGGTTTAATTCTTGTGAAGTCAATTCTTGGATTTTGGCTCTCGACTCTTTTAGACTTCCTTCCAACTCAGTTATCTTTTTACTCCACTTTCTCTTTATTCTTTCTCTAGAATCTTTCCAAGATTTTGTCTTTTTACTGCTAGATTCTGCAACTTCACTAGTTCCGGCTACTTTCTCTTGATTAAGCTGTTGGTTTTGTAAGAGCGCCTGGGCTCTGGTTATAGCTTGGATAGGCACGTATGTAGGGTTGGATCCATCTGCGTTGTTTACAATACCTATCACGTTGATCGGTGTCACATTTGAAGTGTTAACTGGGTTCTTAGGACAGTCTTTGATTATGTGCTCTTTGCCACAATCGACACAAAAGCCTTGTATGTTATAGTACTGTGATTGCCTTGCTATTGGGGGATGTGGACAATCCTTTATGAAGTGATCTCCTTGGCACCTAAAGCATGGTCCTCTAGGGCCCTGTGGTCTCTGTTGTCTCAATTGGGGCCGTGGGTTTGGGTTTGCGTACATCACATTAGCATAGTCTGGCTCCCAACTAGGTTCCATTGGTGGACTATCATAATGATACGTCTCCACATGTTCTGGTGACTCCGTGTAATAAGCGGGTGGACTAGTTACATGAGTAGAGTCAAAACTGTTTGAGTTCGGGTCACTTTCTGTGATCAAGGGTGAAGAAGGCACTAAGGCCCTACTTAGGTTCTCTTCTGCAGCAGCGTATTTGACTGAGATGACATTCGCCGGTGGGGGTGGCTGCTGAGCTAAGACAGGTTGAGGTCTCTGTTGAGCCTGGTATGGGTAGTTCTGGGGAGGCCTATAGTAATAAGGCTGAGCATTGTATTGGCCTTGATACCTACATGGCTGCTGGTATGTTTGTGGGTAGTTCTGTCTCATGGTTTGTTTGTTGTATGGGCAGTCCTGAGCCGTATGATTCGTGTATCTTCTCTCAATTGTACAATATTGGCCACTAGGGTTGGCTTGAGGTTGTGGTGCATTGGGACACACGTTTGCCAAATGATTTCCACCACAAGTGTAACAACGTACATTAGTTGGTAGCTTGGGCACCTGTTTACTAGAAACTCCTAGTTTTTGGGCCACTTTTTCTGCTAGGTCCTCTATCGAATTAGACAACTTTGTGGATGCTAGAGAAGAACAATCTGAGTCCTTATAGACCTTTGAGAGTTCCAACTCATCTCCTAGGTTGTCCTCGATGTCTATACATATTCTTACACACTCCTCTAGCGTTCTGGGTTCCTTTAGGTACACATAGGAGCGTAGTTTAGCGCTCAACAAGCCATCTAGGAACAGTGATACTTGTTTGGCTTGTGAGGGTAGCTCTTGCATTGGACATCGTTCGACATATTGTCTGAACCTACGTCCTGCCAGTCTAACTGTTTCCTGAGGGGTTTGTTTAAAGCTATGAATCAACGAAGACGTGTCATGTCTAATCCCACTTTTAGAGAATTCAGTGATGAATGACTCTAAAAAGTGATGGATGTCTCTAAATTGCCTTTGTTGCAATGGTTGGAACCAAGTTAAAGCGGTATTCTTTAACGTTAGTCCAAATGCATTGTATTGCGTGAACATGTCCTCGACTTGTTCTGCTCTTAGTACTTGCTTGAATTCTGCAACATGGTCATAGGGATCTCCTGTCCCATCAAAGTAATTCTTCATGGATTTCACTAATTGAGTGGGTCTCAATACTCTTGCGTGTTCACACGGCGTAGGTAGAGGAAAATCATCTCTATCGCCTGGTATTCCATGATCTCTTTGTCTATCCGCTCTATTAGTGTTCGTGGTTGTTCTATCTCTCCCTATGGGGTGATTAAAGCTTACTTCCGGTCTCTCTTTATTTCCCTCTCTTTGATTTCCATGGGCTCAGGATGTTCCTGCCCCTTGTTGACTTGTATTCATGTTCGTTCTAGATGGAGGGAATACCAATTCACCTCTCCATGTGTATGTGTTTTTAGCACGGTCAGGCACCACAAAGACTCTTTCTGAAGTCTCATCCAGGTATACAACCTTTCCAGGTGTATCTGGGTCCTTGAATTCATAAATTGTAATGATGCCTATCTCACCAGGGTGTTCCTTTCTGTACCTCCAAAAGGCTTCATCTGTTTCTTTATTTACAAACAACTCGGTGCTCCTGTTATCTTGAGGGATCCACTCTGGGATGAGTACTCTTGTTAATACGGATTTCCCTCTAGGTGTTCTAGGTTCTTCTAACGGTTCTTTTCCTTGAAATTTCGCTTCCGTCTCTAATTGAATTGGGCCAAACTCATTAGTATCGTTTGGCTGCATACTTAGAACGTACATGGTTCCTTCTTTGTCTATGTACGCGTCTCTCTCAAATTTCACCACTGGTCTTTCCAATCCAATAGGTTGATCAGGGTTGTGCATTTGCACCACTTGCCTTCGCAAACCATCCTCAGATGCGAGCACCTAATCGGTTGTTCGGAGAAACTCTAGTTGCGTTCTATAGGGTCCTTCAGGTTTTTCTAAATATGCCACATTAGACCCTCCTTCCGGTCTTTCTGTGCTAAATGCCATTTCAGATTCACTAGTGTCTGAGCTCTCGTAGGGATAATTACTATTCAATTGCTGAGCCCACAATCGTGCAGTAGTTCTTACACTTGCCTCTGATGATCTAAGGCTTCGTCGGTCCGACTTACCTATGTGTCTCCCTGATCTAAGGTTCATTAATTTTCTTCCTTGCACACTCAATCACACACTTAGATCGTCAATGGTTCTTTGTTATTACTTTCTTGATCCTTTTTAGATTTCTTTAGATTCTTGTCTTAGTGTATGCGTTAGGAATTCGACTTTCCGTTATGATTTTGAGTTCTCGTTCCGTCAGACTTAGGTTCTTTCCTTTAGGCTTTCGTCACACACACCTTTACTTGTAGTCTTAAACTTGAAAGAACTAAGTATCTTGAACTTGAGGCGTTCCTATCGTCTTTAATCCACAACTACCGTTTAGCCTAAGCTAAGAATTGACTGAGGGGGTTGAGTAATCTTCCAACCTCGAG
>CM035407.1:184201274-184211274 GCA_020310875.1 Ceratopteris richardii
ATCAATGATGAAAGAGAAGAATTGCCCTAATTATTTGTGGGCTGAGGTTGTAAATACAAGCACATACTTGGTTAATAGGCTACCATGTAAAGCTTTGCAAGGTATGACATCATATGAAGCTTAGTGGGGTAAGAGACCTACATTATATCATTGCAAAGTATTTGGTTGTTTAGCCTATGCTTATGTTCCTTCTCAAATTAAGGCATAAATTGGAACCAAAGGCTGAAAAATATGTGTTCATTGGTTATGATGATAAGCAAATGGGATACAGGTTGTGGAGTCCATCCACAAAGCAATTTCTTGTGTCAAAGGATGTTACATTTGATGAGCAAGGTACTTGGTATAGATGCACAAATAGGGCTTATGCAGGTCTTGAAGAAGTATTGAGTCAAAACAAGGGTAATTTAAAGGTTCAAATAGTTGATGAAGAAGAGAATGTTGAAGCTCAAATTGATGATGAAGAAATGCCAAGGTTTGATTCAAAATATGATGAACCAAAAACTTCAAGGAGTAGAGAACTCAAAAGATCATCAAGGAAAAAAAGCAACCCATAAGGTATAGCTATGATACTTCATTCTTGACTACTAAAGATTATGCACATGATAAAGACAGATGAAGATCCTTCTACATATGATGAGGAAAAAGGAAAGGAGAATTGGGAGAAAGCTATGAAGGAAAAAGATGATGCACTCATTGAGAATGAGAACTGGGAATTAGTGCCAAAACTAGGTAATAAAAAAGTGATAGGATGCAAATGGGTTTACAAAACAAAAAGGTATGCAGATGGAAGTGTGTCTAGGTACAAAGCTAGACTTGTTGTAAAAGGGTATGCAGAGACATCTGGTGTTGACTATGATGAAACCTATAGTCCTATTGCAAAGATGACAACCATAAGAACTCTTATAGCCATCGCTGCATGCAAAGGTTGGAAATTGTCTCAATTAGATGTGAAGAATGCATTTTTAAATAGTTATATTTTAGATGAAGTTTACATGGAACAACCAAATGGTTTAAAGATCAATTTTATCTAGATCATGTGTGTAAGCTCAAGAGAGCTCTATATGGCTTGAAACAGGCTCCAAGAGCATGGAATTATAGGCTTGTGAAGTTTTTGAAGGAACTTGCTTTCCAAGCATCAAAGGTAGATAGTAGCTTGCTAGTCAAAGCAAGTGAAGATGGGTTTATCTATGTTTGTATTTATGTTGATGACATAATACTTACAGGTACAGATGACAAAGGCATAAAAATGCTTAAGAAGCAGATGGAGAAAGAATTCAAGATCAGTGACTTGGGAAATTTATCATATTTCTTGGGAATGGAGATTTCATATACTCAACATGGAGTATATGTGACTCAAGAAAGGTATTTGAAGAATTTTCTGATCAAGTTTTAAATGGAAGATTGCTGGATAGCAACAACTCCAATGGAAGTGAATCACAAATTGAGTAGATATGGAGGAGAAGAATTCAAAGACATGAAGCTTTATCAGAGTTTTGTGGCTAGTTTGAATTATGCTACATTAAAAAGGCCTAATTTGTCATATGCAGTTGGAGTTCTTCTCAATTAGAGTTTGATATTATTCAGAGTACTCCTATCATTTGTGGAGATAACATGAGTTCTTTGTATTTGGCAGCTAATCTTGTGTTTCATGTCAGAACCAAACATATTGAGATTCAATATCATTTTTGAGAGAGAAGGTTGTTGATAAAGAAATAGAAATCATGCATACTCCTACAAAGGATCAACTTGCAGATATGTTGACAAAGAGTTTGGATGGACCCAAGTTGCAAAGGTTTAAAGATATTGCAGGGATAAGAAGATGCAAGTAATCACAACTGATGATTGAGGGGGAGCTTTTGGAGCAAGAAAATCAACAATTGATGATTATATGAAGGTTAGGAATGAAGAATCTAAGTAAAGATCAAAGTCTAAAGCGGGAAGTGAAGTGGAAGTTTAGGAAGAGATGTTCTACATATACATGTGCAATAGTTTTGTAAATACTTCAAAAATACTTTGATGTAATGATGAATCTACACTCATATGTATATATACACTTGTATATAGTCGTGATACATATAAGAGATGATAGATAGATGAGATATAGAAGAGTAGATCACAAGTTGAATGACGAATATCCATCAAATGTATTTCTGTTCAGAATAGAAGATGATTTGAAAAAGTAGTGCATTGATGTTTTCCATCTCTCTCCTTCTACACTCAATCATTTGAGAAATCCTTTTGTGTGTGTCGAGTTCCATAGTTGATGCATCTATGGTCAAGTTTTGAGAGTCCAATTATAATCAGGCTAAGAGAACTTTGTGTAGGAACATTCATATGTAAACAGGTGTTGAGAGACTATTGAAATATGCACAATCTCGATGATCAAAGAATTGTTCAGTTCCAGTCTCTAGTGTAAAAGTTTTGCATAAGTAAGCATTCAAAATTTAAGTTCAAAGGTAATGAACCTATGTCTAAAAGCATTTGATCAAATAGGGTCCAGTTTGTGAGAACCATGCATTTAAAGTTGCATATGTAAAAGTCGCTTGTAGAGAAAGCCTATTTTCACACATAGGTTTACTTATTGCCGTAAATATGAAGTTTTGTAACTTCTTTTGAAGACTTTTCACTTGGAATAGCTGCCCAAATATTAGAAGAGTATTGGATCAAAGTTTCATAAGAAAAATTAATCATTTCATAAGTCAATGAGTGCATTTTGTAAAGCATACGTTTTTGAGTATGGTCATAGTTCATAGTAATGATGATAGCTCATAAATTGACAAAAGTTTTCCAAAATTGAAGAAGTTTATAAGTTACATTTTATATAGAGGTGTTCTAAATTCAAGTATAGCTATTCTTTTGGAGACTAATCATCTCCATCACTATATATCTATCTATCTATTTGTGTGTCTGTCCCTCTGTCTGTTTGTCTGTGTGTTTGTTTGTTTGTCTATCTATCTATCTATCTATCTATCTATCTATCTATCTATCTATCTATCTATCTATCTATCTATCTATCTATCTATCTATCTATCTATCTATCTATCTATCTATCTATCTATCTATCTATCTATCTATCTATCTATCTATCTATCTATCTATCTATCTATCTACCTATCTATCTACCTATCTATCTACCTATCTATCTATCTATCTATCTATCTATCTATCCATATGTCTATCTATCTATCTATCTATCTATCTATCTATCTATCTATCTATCTATCTATCTATCTATCTATCTATCTATCTATCAATATTTGTTGAAGATCCAAAGAATGGATATAATCAGATTGTTTGTCGTAAGAAAGAAGGTAGAATCTTTACTTTAAGAGTGCAAGGGAACATTGGTTAAGCTTTGCTTACACATGGTGAAGGAGTGATTACAGAACTTGATCTCTAGCATAAGAGATCAGGTCATTTCCATGAAAGAAGAATTAAAGCTATGGTTGCAAATCAATGTGTACTAGGATTACCAAATGTACAGAGTCAACATATGATGTATAAATGTTAAGCATGTAAGATGGGAAAAGCACACAGGTTACCATTTCAGAAGAAAGGATTCAAACATGATGGAGTGCTAGATCTTATTCATATAGATGTATGGGGACCAACAAAAAAAGGATCTATTAGTGGCTCAAGGTATTATGTTCTTTTTATTGATGATGCTACAAGATGGATAACTCTGTATGCTTTGAAGGAAAGATCAGAAGTGTTTGTAGCTTTCAAGCATTTTCATGCATATGTAGAGAGAGTCATAGGTCAAAATCTTAAGAGACTGAGGTCAGATGGAGGGGGAGAATACTTCTCCTAAGGGTTCAATGATTATCTTTGGAATGCAAGTATTAAGAGAGAAATAACGTGTAGGTATATACCACAACAAAATGGTGTAGTAGAAAGAAGAAATAGGACTTTGGTTGAGTTTGCTAGAGCCATGCAGAAGGAGAAGAATTATCCAAATTATCTTTGGGCTGAGCCTATAAATATAGCTAAATATCTTGTGAATAGATTACCATGTATAGCTCTAAATGGAATGACTCTATATGAAACTTGGTGGGGTAAGAAACCAACACTAGATCATTGTTAAGTATTTGGATCAATTGTATATGCTTATGTGCCATAACAACTTAGACATAAACTTGAACCAAAGGCAGAAAAATATGTGTTCATTGGCTACGATGAAAAGCAGATGGGTTATAGGTTATGGAATCCTCTAACCAAACAATTTCTTGTATCTAGAGATGTTACATTTGATGAACAAAAAAGTTGGTATGTAGATCAAAGTCATACAGTTGAAGAATTTGAAGAAGAGGTAAGAAGATGTGAAAAAGGAAAATCAAGTGTGTAGGTGAATGGATATGAAGAGTATATGCAAGCAAGTACATTTAGAAGTGGATTAACAAGAAGAGATGAAGAAGCTCCTATATGTGATAAAGAGGTGTATCCAGACACATATGAAGAATGTGAACCAAGGAGGTCAAGTAGGACAAGTAGGACAAGAAGGAAACCAAAAAGGTATTCTTATGATACTTCTTACATAACTCAAAATAACTATACATATATGGTCAAAGATGATGAAGAACCTTAGAGCTATGATGAAGCAAAAGGTAAGAAGCAATGGAAGAAGCAATGAAGGTAGAATTCAATGCACTAGAGGAGAACAAGATTTGGGAACTTGTTTCTAAGCCAAATGCTAAGAAGATAATTGGAAATAAATGGGTTTATAAAGTGAAGAAGCTTGCAGATGGAAGTATACCCAGATACAAAGCTAGACTGGTGGTGAAGGGCTATGCCCAAACTTATGGCATAGATTATGATGAGACATTCAGTCGTGTAGCTAAGATGTCAACTATAAGGACAATCATTGTTATTGCAGCTTCAAAAGGATGAACTCTGAGTCAATTGGGTATAAAGAATGCATTATTGAATGGATACATATCAGATGAGGTATAGATGGAACAACCTCAAGGGTTTATAGATTCGAGGTATCCAAATTTTGTCTATAGATTGAGAAGAACACTCTATGGATTGAAGCAAGATCCAAAAGCATGGAACTATATATTGGTGAAGTATCTCATTGATCTTGGATATCAAAGTTCAAAGCATATCCAAGTCTACTCATCAAAAGAATAGAGGAAGGTACAATCTACATTTGTATTTATGTAGATGACATTATAATCCCAGGTAGTTCAGATGAAGGAATTAAGGAGGTAAAGAGATTCCTTGAGAAAGAGTTCAAGATCAGTGATCTAGGAAAGTTATCAAAGTTTTTCGGTATGGAAGTCACTTATAGAGATCATGGCATATATATATCACAAGAAAGGTATCTTCTGAACCTATTGAAGAAGTTTGGTATGGAAAATTGCAAAGAAGCTTCAACTCCACTTGAAGTTAATCAAAAGCTTAGTAAATATGATGGTGCAAAATATAAAGATATGAGGAAGTATCAATCTCTGGTGGGGAGTTTGATTTATGATACACTAACAAGACCTGGTCTTAGTTATGTAGTGGGAGTCATAATTCATGCATTGTCCAAAGGATCCACATTGGATTGCAGGTCAAAGAGTTCACATATATATCGAAGGAACTATAAAGGAAGGATTATATTATCCATTTACTTCACATTTAAAGTTGAGAGCATATAGTGAGAGAAAATGTAATGGAGAAAGAAATTGAAGTGGGTTACATTTCTACAAAGGATCAGATAGCACATGTAATGACAAAGAGCTTGGATGGTGTGAAGACCAATAGATTCAAAAGTATGGAAGGGGTAAAAAGAAAAGAAGACGATATGAAGAAATAGAGAATGTCAATTATAATTGAGGGGGAGCTATTGAAGAATCAATCACAAATTGGACATAAATTTGAATGTCAAAGTCTAAGAAGAAAAGCACATGTCTATGTGAAGGGACAATGTCACATATGTACTATATTTGTAAAGTTAGACTTAACTTTAGTTCTAGAATTTTCAAAAGTCACGAGATTGAGAAAATCTATACAAGTTTGTTTGTATCAACAAACACGAGAGTGAGAGAGAGAAAGAGAGATTTTGTATGACTGAGTATAGTCGGAATTCTTTGAGTAAAAAGCAGCTATAATTTTTTGAGTTTTTCATATCAGTTTTGGCTATCATTTTTCAAAGCTTCGATAAGCATCAAGTTGATGGTGACCATAGAGGTTGTCTTATGTCACATTAATTCATTTCTTGTGATGTTTCATACATCAACTCTATCTATCTATCTATCTATCTATCTATCTATCTATCTATCTATCTATCTATCTATCTATCTATCTATCTATCTATCTATCTATCTATCTATCTATCTATCTATCTATCTATCTATCTATCTATCTATCTATCTATCTATCTATCTATCTATCTATCTATCTATCTATCTATCTATCCATCCTTCTATCTATCTATCCGTCTGTCTATCTGTCTCTCTATTTGTCTCCCTGTCTATCTTTTTGTCTATGTGTGTGTCTATCTGTGTGTTTGTCTGTTTGTCTATGTATTGTTTGTCTATGTGTGTGGCTATCTATTTGTCTATCTATCTATCTATCTATCTATCTATCTATCTATCTATCTATGTATGTATGTATGTATGTATGTATGTATGTATGTATGTATGTATGTATTTATGTATGCATGCATGCATGCATGTATGTATGTATGTATGTATGTATTATGTATCTGTTGGTGTAAATTACAAGCCTACACATTTGGCTCAATGGATGCATTGAAGTCTATACATACATGAAGAAGCATAGGAACATAGGCTAGTGGTTAATTACCACTTTACCTCATTGTAAAAGTCAAATTGACTTGGAATCTCTTGTAATCACCTACCAAAAGGATTCGTGGAAAAATTAGTTATTTGATTGAAAGAATATCTCCAAGCATTTAGGAGCTTGATCATAGGGAGCCAAAAGTTTGAATTTGAATTCAAATTTTTAGTCATCTCTTATAAAAATGGACATGAAAAGTCACGGGCAAGAGAGAGCACTCCCGAACATAGCATTACTGATTTTTGAGTGTGTGTGAGATCTACACTCTAGCTCACACCTCTCTACACCATTTGGCAATGAAGTTCATGCCAATGGAGTTGTATACATTGTTCATTAATACATACATTCACATTGTCCATCT
Organism: Ceratopteris richardii; assembly: GCA_020310875.1. Classification (NCBI taxonomy): domain Eukaryota; kingdom Viridiplantae; phylum Streptophyta; class Polypodiopsida; order Polypodiales; family Pteridaceae; genus Ceratopteris; species Ceratopteris richardii. The sequence goes on from CM035407.1 coordinate 184,208,422, forward strand.
CTGAGTTCTCTGTTGATCTACTCAAAAGTCTGTCAACTTGTCAAGGGCATATCTCAGCCAATTCTTCACCAAATTCAGTGATTCAAAGCTTGTTGGATTTAGCTTGAAGTAGTCTACATGTTGCCAATATTTGAAGACATTCTATTCAGCCATTTTGGAGAAATCTCCGTGGAGGTGATCTCTGGTCATTTTCTGTTACAGTCCTAAAAAGTCAGGGGTATAACTTAACTTGCTAAATTGATTTCTCTTAGCATAGTTTATCATTTTACATCATTCCACTTGGAATAGGTAGCTTAATAAGCTAATTAGATACCCCTAAAAGTAATTTTTCCAATTCCTACTGTGCTGGTCATACTGAGCAAAATACTCAGCGGGTATCAAGACATAAATAGAAGGTTTTCTTGAGTTTGTGACTTCCCAAGTTATCTGTTTTGATTCAATCATTACACACATCATTTCCAAAGCACATAGGACATTTTATTGTGTTATTGGAAAGCTAAGGAGGTCTAGTTATCAACTCTAAAGCAAAAGAGGGCTGGTACAAAGAAGGTTTAGCAGTACCTACTCAGTCTCTTGGAGCATCCATCCATCTTTCCCAACAGTGGTATTAGAGCAAACTAAGGTAAAATGGGAGATGGTTTTCCTTCATTTATTGACAAATTGGACAGGAAAAATTATCAAGCATGGTCTCTAAGGATGAAGACCTACTTACAAGGAAGGAGTCTCTATGGATACATCTCAGGAGATGAGGAATTGCCCTCATTCAAAACAAGATGATTACCAACCAAGGAAGAACATGAAAAGCTCAACACATGGTGTGCTAAGGATGCATTGGCAAGGTCTTATCTACTCAACTCTATATCTGATTTTCTTTTGCCACATATTAGAAATTGTAAGACATCCCAAGAGACTTGGGAAACCTTGTCATCATATTTTTCCTCCAACACAAGGGCTAGGAAAAATCAGTTGTGGATTGAATTCACAACATTAAGGAAGCAACCTAAGCAAGCTGTTTCAGAATTTGTGACCAAGATTAAAGATGTAGCAGATCAGTTAGCAAGCATAGGAGAAGAAATTGAAGAAGAACAGATTGTAAGGCAAGTGATCAATGGGATCAAGGCTGATGACAAATGGGAAAGCTTTACCACAACTATGGATCTTTACATGGACATGCACACTCTAGATCTTACAACTCTCGTGGGACAATTATTTACTCATGAAGCAAAGCTCAACAAAAATGGAGACACATCCAAAGGTAATAACTCTTCTGCCCTATACACTGATAAGAAGTCTAAAGATAAAGGTAAAAGTAAGAAGGTGGAAGATGAAGGCTCTACTTCTCAAGCCAACTATGCAGGGAGAGGTAGATCTTCAAGAGGAAGGGGCTGAGGAGGTAAGCAAGGTAGGGGGAGATCTTATAACTCCTCACCATGCAACATTTGTGGTCTATCAAATCATACTACAGATGAGTGTTTCAAGAATTACAAGAATCAGAGAGGAAGAGGATATCAAAGAGGTGGCTACTCACAGTCAAGAGGTAGATTCAACCATCACCAAGGCTACAACAATAACTACAACAACAACTACAACAACAATTACAATGACAACTACCAAGGAGGATTCAAATCCAGGAAGGATTACAACAACTACACAGAGGAGCAGGATGACTCTCTTCTAATCATGAACATGACTTCAAGATGACCACCTATTCTACATTGACTCAAGATGTTCAAATCATGTGGCTGGCAATGTAGCTTTACTCTCTGATCTTGAGGAACCAAAAGGTAAGCATCAAGTCCAAACAGGTGATGACACAAAGCATTCTGTAGTAAAAGTTGGAAATGTTAAGACTTGTGATGGAAATCAGAATTTGTTGAGCAGGGTACTCTATGTACCAACTATTACCAAAAATTTGATGAGTGTTGGTCAGATTGTGGAGAAAGGTTTGCAGGTCAGATTCAACCAATATGGAGCATCTGTGGAGGATCCAAGACATGGGTTCAAGAGGATTGCAAAAGGAGAAAAATCAGGTAGACTTTTCACTTTCGAGTTGGAAGATACAAAGAATATTGCACTATACAGTTATAAAGATCAAACACTTTCAGAACTTGAGATTTGGCACAAAAGGTTAGGGCACATAGGAGAAAGAACCTTGAAACAAATGTGTAGGGACCAATGTGTGCTTGGGATACCTAATGTATCCAAGCAACATATGATTTACAAGTGTGGTGCTTGTCAATTTGGTAAGTCTCACATGTTACCCTTCTCCAAGAAAGGATACATGCATGAAGACTACCTAGAGCTTGTACACACAAATGTATGGGGACCAAGCAAAGACCCCTCAGTCTCAGGACCAAGGTACTATGTGTCTTTCATTGATGATTATAGTAGGTGGACTGTATTGTACTTCATGAAGCACAAGGATGAGGTATTTAATTGCTTTAAAAAATATCTCGCATTAGTTGAAAACCAGACAGGAAGGAATTTGAAAAGGCTAAGGTCAGATGGAGGAGGTGAGTACTTCTCCAATGAATTTGAAGACTTCTTGCAGGATAGAGGCATCAAAAGAGAGATAACCACAAGGTATTCTCCTGAACAGAATGGGGTAGCTGAGAGAAGAAATAGATTAATTGTTGAGACAACTAGATCTATGCTTAATGAGAAAAAGTTACCTAACTATCTATGGGCAGAGAGTGTTTCTACTGCCACTTACCTATAAATAGGTTACCATCTAAGTCTCTTGATGGCATGACATCCTATGAAGCATGGCATGGTAAGAGACCCTCACTTGACAATTGTAAAATATTTGGATGTGTAGCATATGTACACATTCCTTCTCAGATAAGAGGTAAG
>CM035407.1:184218774-184223774 GCA_020310875.1 Ceratopteris richardii
GTTACAGTTTCTCACTAAACAAGTAATTTCCGGTAGAAGAACGAAGTAGATCTCGCAGAGTAATGCGAAGTTTTGTATGAGAGATAGCTCATTCTATAGCTAGACGTCTCTACTTCCAATGGATTAAGGTTTCCGGTGGAAAAGATATCTACACACAGTACAAAGCCTGATCGGAAAGAGGTTTTCTGAACTAGTGCAGTTTTTCTTAAACTTCAGGAAGAGTTCAGTAAGTTAAGGAAGTTCATGCATCACTCCCTTACTTCATAAATATTCACTTGAAGTAATTATAAACAGAATTGAAGTTCATTCCGGTACAATTCCGATACGATTACGGTGTCAGTCCAGTGACAGTCTGCTGAAGTTTCGGTGAAATTTTTTAGTAAATTTAGAGCGCAGACTTATACGTTGAGCGTTAGAAACTTTGCTAAGCTATTGATTGATTACAGAGGTGTTATAAATCACTCTAGCTTAGTTCTTCTTAGGCGTGGCGATTTTCGCAGGCTTAATAAGGTTCAGCCTTCGTCGCGTCGACAAGGAGTGGTATCAGAGCAAAGAAGGATACCACACATCCGCAACAGTGGTATCAGAGCCAGAATATCCACCCTCATTTGGAGTCAGAGCCAAGGATAGCCCCAAGAGCCGAAAGATTTGAAAAGCAGAAAGGTTCTCAAGGAACAACCAGAAGTGAAGATACAAGAGAAGTCGAAAACTCTCATAAGGAAAGGAGAACGCTGAAGAGATCAACAACAAACAGTATCAAGAAGTATTCTGAAGTCATCCTCAAGAGTAAAGGTTTGTGAAAGGTAAAACCCTTAAAAATTATGGCAGACCACGTTACTATTGACAAACTAGACAGAGATAATTATCCCACATGGGTAATGCGCATGGAAGCCTTACTTATGAGTAAGGACTTAATGATGTATGTGACCGGAGAAGAAAAGAAGCCAACTTTCGAAGATGATAGTCAACCGGAAAAAGAAGAATTAGAAGCCTTGAAGCTGTGGCAGAAGAAAGATGCAACGGCAAGAGCCTACATCTATAATACCGTAACAGACCATCTACTACTGCACATTAGAGGTCTGGAGAAAGCATAGGACATATGGAGTGCGTTGGAAGATCATTTCCAAAATACTACGAAAGCCAGGAAGGCTAGCTTATGGTCCGAATTTATGACATTAAAAAAGAAGTCGAGTCAAAGCATTAGTGACTATGTTACTAAGATGAAGGATCTAGCAAATAGTCTTGGATCCATAAATGAAGATGTCGAAGATCACAGATTGATAGTGCAACTACTAACAGGTTTGAGAGGAGATGAAAGGTGGAAACCTTTCGTACTCTCAACTGAACTTTCTTTAAATCATTTTGTTCCAGATTTAAATCAGTTGATTGGTTTGATGCTCACATATGAGCAAGACCTAAAAGGAGATGCAGATAAAGGACAAAGTTCAGAAATGTACATGAAGAACAAGAAGAAAGACAAAGGTAAACCAAAAGACAAAGAAGAGTCGAGCTCCCAGGCCTATTACGCAAGAGGTAAAGGCACTGGCAGAGGAAGAGCAAGAGGTTTTGGAAGAGGAAGAAGTAGCCAGAATACCAACAAGAAGGCTTGCTGGATTTGTGGATTAAGTAATCATTTGACTCATGACTGTTGGCACAATCAACAAGGATCAAATCAGAATTGGAACAATAATAGCAGAACTAGGAGCGAAAGATATCAAAGAGGCAGACAAGGCCAAAGAGGCGGTTATGGTAGAGGTGGAGCGAGAAGTTGGGGACAGAATCAATCCTACAACACCACCTATAACAACTACGCAAATGACACGCAGAATGAAAGTCATACATCGTTGATGATGAACTCTATCAGCACATCAGAAAATGAAGACCTAAAGGTATTTTACATTGATTCTGGATGTTCTAATCATTTGTCAAGAAATATAGAACTGATGTCAGAACTAGAAAAGGTAGTTCTAGTCACACTGTTCAAACAGGTGACAATACGAGACATAACGTACATTCAATTGGAAAAGTGAAATGCAAGAGTGGAGCAGATTCGCTAACTAATGTTTTGTATGTTCCAACAATACCGAAAAATTTGATCAGTGTGGGACAAATAGTTGAAAAAGGTTTTCAAGTAAGATTTACAAACAAAGGAGTATTTGTAGAAGATCCCGAGAACGGATATAATCGGATTGTCTCTGGAAAGAAAGAAGGAAGACTCTTTACTTTAAGAGTACAAGGGAACATTGTCCAAGCGTTGCTCACACATGGTGAGAAGGTGATTACAGAACTTGATCTCTGGCATAAGAGATTGGGTCATTTCAATGAAAAAGGAATTAAAGCCATGATAGCGAACCAATCAGTACTGGGATTACCGAACATACAGAATCAACATATGATTCATAAGTGCGAAGCATGTCAGATGGGAAAAGCCCACAGGTTACCTTTCCAGAAGAAAGGATTCAAACATGATGGAGTACTCGAGCTTATTCATACAGATGTATGGGGGCCAACGAAAGAAGGATCAATCAGCAGATCGAGGTACTATGTCTTATTCATTGATGAGCAACAAGGTGGATAACTCTTTATGTTTTGAAAGAGAAATCAGAAGTGTTTGGAGCTTTCAGGCATTTTCATGCATATGCTGAAAGACTTACCGGACGAAAACTTAAAAGGTTGAGGTCTGATGGAGGGGGAGAATACTTCTCCCGAGAATTCAATGACTATCTTTGGAACGCAGGTATTAAGAGAGAAATAACCTGCAGATATACACCACAACAAAATGGAGTAGCAGAAAGAAGGAACCGAGTTCTAGTTGAATTTCCATGAGCTATGCTAAACGAAAAGGATTGTCCAAATTATCTTTGGGCTGAAGCTGTAAATATAGCTACATACTTGGTACACAGATTACCATGTACAACATTAGAAGGAATGACCCCTTATGAAGCTTGGTGGGGAAAGAAGCCGACACTTGATCATTGCAAAGTGTTTGGATCAGTAGCGTATGCTTATGTACCATCACAACTGAGACATAAGCTTGAACCAAAAGCAGAGAAATATGTGTTCAACGGATACGATGAAAAACAGATGGGTTATAGGTTATGGAGTCCTCTAACAAAACAATTTATTGTTTCTAGAGATGTTACTTTTGATGAACAGAAAAGCTGGTATACAGATCAAAGTCATACGAGTGAAGAAATTGAAGAAGAGGTAAGAAGGAAAGAGAAAGGAAAATCAATTGTGCAGGTGAACAGAGATGAAGATCATATGCAGGCAAGTACTTCCAGGATCGGATCAGGTATGAGAAATGAAGATGAAGAAGTGTATTCAGACACTTATGAAGAACCAAGAAGGTCAAGCAGGATCAGAAGACAACTAGAAAGGTATTCTTATGATACCTCATACATAACTCAGAAAGATTATGCATATATGGTGAAAGATGATGAAGAACCACAGAGCTATGATGAAGCTAAAGGAAAGAAGCAATGGGAAGAAGCAATGAAAGAAGAAATCAGTGCACTGGAGGAGAACAAGACATGGGAACTTGTTCCGAAACCAAATGGTAAGAAAGTAATCGGAAATAAATGGGTTTTCAAAATAAAGAAATTCACAGATGGAAGGATAGCCAGACACAAAGCGAGGCTGGTGGTCAAAGGCTATGCTCAGACACATGGCATAGATTATGATGAGAGTTTAGTCCGGTGGCAAGAATGTCAACCATAAGGACAGTAATTGCTGTAGCTCCATCGAAAGGATGGAAGCTAAGTCAACTAGATATAAAGAACACATTTATGAATGGATACATTTCTGATGAAGTGTACATGGAACAACCTGAAGGGTTCGAAAGTTCCAGATACCCAAACTTTATCTGCAGATTAAGAAAAGCACTTTATGGACTGAAGCAAGCTCCAAGAGCTTGGAATTACAGACTTGTGAAATATCTGAATGAACTTGGATACCAAAGTTCGAAGGTAGACGCAAGTCTACTCATAAAGAGAACAGAAGAAGGCATGATCTACATTTGTATTTATGTAGACGACTTAATAATCACAGGAACCTCAGATGAAGGGATTACAGAAGTAAAGAAACTACTCGAAAGAGAGTTCAAGATCAGTGACCTAGGGAAATGATCATATTTCTTAGGAATGGAAATCACATACACAGATCATGGTGTATATGTTTCACAAGAAAGGTATCTCCTAAACTTACTGAAGAAGTTTAATATGGAGAATTGCAGAGAAGCTTCAACACCGCTTGAAGTAAATCATAAACTCAGCAGATACAGTGGTGCAGAGTTTCAAGATATGAAGAGATATCAGTCATTAGTAGGAAGTCTAATTTATGCTACGCTAATGAGACCAGCTCTTAGTTATGGAGTGGGAGTTCTCTCACAATTCATGCATTGTCCGACAAATCAACATTGGGTTGCAGGACAAAGAGTTCTTAGATACATCAAAAGAACTATAAAAGAAGGATTATATTATCCTTTTACGTCACATATAAAGCTGAAAGCATACAGTGGTTCAGACTGGGCTAGAAGTCAAGATGACAGAAGATCAACGCACGGGTATATGATATACCTAGGAGATAAGCTGGTAAGCTGGTGTTCAAAGAAGCAACACACAGTAGCGTTATCATCAACAGAAGCCGAATACAAAGGACTCGTATAAGCAGCTAAAGAAATAATATGGATGCAAACCTTGTTCAAAAGCATGGGTATTGATCAAGGTATACCTATCATACATGGAGATAACATGAGCTCGTTGTATCTTGCAGCAAACCCAGTATTTCATGCAAGAACAAAGCACATAGAGATTCAGTATCATTTCCTGAGGGAAAAGATAATGGAGAAAGAGATAGAAATAATATACACTCCGACAAAAGATCAGATTGCAGATATTATGACAAAGAGCTTCGATGGAACGAAGACAAACAGATTCAAAGAGATGGCAGGTATAAAAGAAAGAAAGATATATGAAAGACCGGAAGATGTCAAATTAGTG
>CM035407.1:184248774-184251274 GCA_020310875.1 Ceratopteris richardii
CAAGAAGTAGCTTCCTCTTTTTGTTTCTGCCCTTTTTGAGTTGATGTTGTTCATCATGTAATCCTTGATGTGGTTGACCTTTTCTTTAAGTGAGTTGTTGATTTCCAAGAGTAATCCTTGCTTCATGCGGTTGATATGGTTGATCTCCAAGCATAACTCCTCTTTGATCTCTTTGGATTGATGTGGATTTGATCTTGAATCTTTTTTTATCTTCTATGTCCTTGTCTTTGATGGTGTCCATTGATGTAGTCCTTTGCTCGATGTAGTTGATCTTCACTTTGTCCTTTGCTTCAAAATAGCTCCAACTTTGGTTGATAACGTCTTCTTCTTTGAATGCTTCATGTTGTTGTAGCACCTTCCTTCAAGAGTATCTCCCCTTCAATTTGAGAACCCTTTTTATGTGATCTTTGAAGGATATAATCTTTTACATAGTATTTCGGATAAGGAAGTACAAGAGCTTGAATATATGAGCTCTTTTAATCATAATACATATGGAGGTTTCAAACAAGTTACAAAGCTACAAAAGTGCTTTTATCTATGGCTTTTGCCATTTGTGTATAACAACTTAACTTTGTCTAATGCAAAGTTCAGAGGTTGTGGTTTTTCCTCACTCATCTTGGAGCGAGCATTGCTCTAGCTCTAGAGTGATTCTATTCCTTCACTTGTCTGATGACTTCTTTTACATAAAGAAATGAAGCTAATCAAGATCCCAGCTTCTTGATCAAACTTCATTTTGTTTACACCTTTTGTGTGTAGAAACAAGTGCTCACACCACTTGTATATGTGATCAACCTTTTAATTTACAATGGTTGGTAATGAAGGGGATTTGAGTGCTTTACTTGCTTTTACATAAGATTCAATGTGTATGATAACACGCAGCCTTTAAACGACTCTTTATAAGTGAGAGTCTATACATCTTTGCTATGAATGTAAGTCACAATGACTATTGGTAGCACATCTAGGATGCTTACATTTTTGTAAGTAGATTGAAGTAATGTTTTACCTTTTTTTCTAGACGTGTTGAGTACACTTTTTCTTTTCTTCCCCTTTTGTGAGGAAGTCTTCGTCGTCATCTTTGACTGTGCTAAATGTTCTTTCTTCTTCTTCCTATTGATGAGGAAGTCTTTGTTTGAGTGCGTTGAATGCACTTTCTTCTTCTTCTATTTGATGTAGATAGGTAAGCTTCATACCGAGCTTCCTTGAGTGGTGACGTCCATGGTCTTAGCCTCGATCACCTGATTCTTCTTCTTTCAATCTTCTTCAATGATGAAGGAGTGCTTAGATAGCACTTGGCTGCAGATACAATCTTCTTGATAGATATGTGCTTGACTAGCACTTGATTACAAACACAAACTTCTTGCTTTGTGTATATATTCCAATATAGAAAATGTGGAGCTTGAGAGGTACATATCAATGAACAAGAGGTATATGTGATCTAAAATATGTGATAGAGTTTCAACGTACAATGGGAATAATTTCCGATATGATATAGATTTCTAAGAGAAGGCTTAGAAGTATTTTAATGCTAGAGGATAGGTTTCTCCAAGATAGACATGTATGAGCATTGATCCTAATCAATTTTAAGTGCACTCGGATCTTTAGAAGATGGATACTATCAAGGAAGAAATCAGATTGATGAGCATTACCAAATGAATGCTTCTAATGAAGGATGCCTTCTCGATTGTTGAAGGAGTCTTTGGAGATGATAGCTTTTGATCCTTTCTAGCTTTTGAATTCCAATTATCGATCCTTGGCTTTTGTAAGTTGTGTAGATCTTCTTGATATCTTCATTTTGAAATCATTTGTCATTGATGACGAGCCTTGCCTTGAGCCTTGATTTCCAACCCTTCTTTGTCTTCTTGAAAAATGATCTTCTAGTGTTGAGTCCTTTGGGCTTTCATCTTTATCTCGTGCTTTCTTCATAGTTTGCTGATGGTATCTTCATTGATGCCGATTCTTCAATGCATTGCTTCATGGCCTTTGACTTGGCTTGAATCACCTTCCAAGTTCAATCATCACCTAACATAGAAACCATAGAAATACATTCTAGCAACATGCTATATATGAGAGATAGCTTAATCCTTGATCTTCCTTGAATTGTTGAATTGAGTATATCATACATATGATATCTCAAGGGATACAATGAAAAACTTTCCAAGGATATGGTTTCACAAAGATTCCAACATAAATAAGTTTGGACACATGTTCGAAGGTCGCTTGATGGAGGAGTAGTCTTCATTCTTCTTGATGCTTCCATGTAGCAAGTTGAACTGCAAGTATGGCTCGAGGGCTTGAACCTTCTTCATCCTCTTGCATGGTTGATGTTGCAAGAAAGTAAATCTGCATCATGTATTGTCTTCCATCCTAAAAGTATATTGCTTTTAATATCATGGAAAGCAAACAAACAAATTGCTTCATACTCCCCTTGGTTGCCAATATGGGTGAGTTATGTAATCAAACGTGTTTACTACAAACTTCATGAACATAAGCTTTCACATGC
>CM035407.1:184266274-184270703 GCA_020310875.1 Ceratopteris richardii
TTACCAAAAGATTAACAAATCTGTGAAGAAGATGATACACAGAAAAGTCTGCTGCATTGTTCATTCACATTGACCTATCAAATCTGTAAAGTTTTTGATGAAACTTTGTACGAATCATCTTCTAGAGATTGCGCATCTACCCCAAGTTGAATCACTTCAAAAGGTTAAGTATAACTTGAGAAATTGATTTCACAAGTTACCTATGTCAGAAACTGTCATCCAAAACAGTCGACTTTACACCTGTAACTTTTAAGACTTGGTTCTCCTTGAATAGAACCCGTTTTACAAAATGCTTCTAGACATAAGTAGCTTATCTTCCAACTTAAAGATTAAGCCCTCAATCATGCAAAACTTTAAACTGTGCTAGGAGAAATGATCAAAACATTAACTTCGAAATCTGCGCCTGTTTTAGGAACCAGTGAACACACTTCACATATGAATGTTCCTACACTTAATTCACTCAGCCTGATTACAATTGGAAGCTAAAACTTTGCACAGAGGTCAAGCAACTCTCAACTTAGACTTGTACAAAAGCATTTCACAATTGATCTACTGTAGAAGGAGAACACACAGAAACATCGGGCGCAAAACTTTTCATTTACTCAGAGAAATTACAACTGAGTGATGAGAGCTAACTCAACTAACTTTTCCTCTATCACATGACTTCTAACTTCCTCATTCTTGGCTTCTAACTATTGTCACATATGCTCTCATACATGCCCCGACTTTTCTCAAAGTATTTATAGATAATTTGTACATGATTCTTACTGAACAAAAGATCTAAGTCATCTATGACTATGCTAATGTACATATGTGTACACTTCTCTTGTCCTCTGAATGTAATCTTCTTCCACACTTTAGGAATTGATTCTTCCTTCATCATTTGATCTTTCAAGTCTTCAATTGGTGATTGGTCTGCACCAATAGCTCCCCCCCAATCATCAATTGAGGTTTTCTCTGTCTTCTTTATACTTGCCATATCTTTGAACCTTTGTAACTTAGGTCCATCCAGACTTTTTGTCATCATATCTGCCACTTGTTCTTTTGTTGGAGTGTACATCACTTCAATCTCTTTATCAAGTACCTTTTCCCTCAAGAAATGATACTGAATCTCTATATGCTTAGTCCTGGCATGAAAAACACGGTTAGCTGCCAAATACAAAGAACTCATATTGTCTCCAAAAATTATTGGAGTACTATGATTCGTCTCAAAACTTTTCATCAAGGTCTTCAACCATATCACTTCCTTTGCAGCTTCTACCATTCCCTTATACTCAGCTTCTGTAGATGATAAAGCAACTGTATGTTGCTTCTTTGAACACCAAGAAACTAACTTATCTCCAATATAACATAGATATCCATGAGTAGACCTCCTATCATCTGAGTCACCTGCCCAATCTGCATCACTAAACACTTTGATTCTTGTGTCAGAAGTAAAACCATAGTACAAACCTTCACTTAGGGTTCCTTTAATATATCTGAGTACCCTTTGGGCTGCAATCCAATGAGTCTTCTTTGGACAATGCATGAATTGTGACAACACACCTACTGCATATGATAGATCTGGCCTTGTCAAGGTAGCATAGATTAAACTACCTACCAAACTCTGATATTTCTTCATGTCATTGAATTCTTCACCTCCATACCTGCTTAATTTATGATTTACCTCCAATGGTGTGGTTGAGGTCCTGCAATCTTCCATGTTAAACTTGACTAGAAGATCCTTCAAGTATCTCTCTTGTGAAACATATACTCCATGTTGAGTATACACAATCTGCATTCCTAGAAAATAAGATAAGTTTCCCAAGTCACTTATCTTAAACTCCTTCTCTATTTGTCTTTTGAGTTCATTGATTCCTTGAGCATCTGTTCCTGTAACAATAATATCATCAACATAAATGCACATGTAAATGTATCCATTTTCACTTGCCTTCACTAGCAAGCTACTATCTGCCTTTGATGCTTGAAAACCACATTCATTCAAGAACTTGACCAATCTGTAATTCCAAGCTCTTGGGGCTTGCTTCAACCCATATAAAGCTCTTTTGAGCTTACACACATAATCTGATCCAATTGATTCCATGAAGCCTTCTGGTTGCTCCATATATACTTCATCTGCAATATAAACCATTTAGAAAAGCATTTTTCACATCCAATTGTGACAATTTCCATCCTTTGCAAGCAGCAATAGCAATCAATGTCCTAATTGTAGACATCTTAGCAACAGGACTAAAGGTTTCATCATAATCTACCCCATAAGTTTGGGCATAACCTTTGACCACAAGTCTAGCCTTATATCTAGACACCTTACCATCTACAAACCTCTTTGTTTTATATACCCACTTGCATCCAATGACCTTCTGATTCTTTGGTCTTGGTATTAGTTCCCAAGTTTCATTTTCAAGTAGAGCATCATACTCTTCTTGCATTGCCTTCTCCCAATTCTGTTTACCTTTGGCTTCTTCATAAGTGGTTGGATCTTCTTCTGTTTTAACAATGTAGGCATAATCTTTTGTTGTTAGGAAAGATGTATCATAACTATACCTTATAGGTTCTTTCCTTTCCCTTGTAGATCTCCTGATTTCTGCACTTCTTGAAGTTTCAGCCTCATTTGATTCTGGATCAAATCTTGGCCCTTCTTCTACATGATCCTGCACTCTACATCTAGAGTCAACTTCATCAACAATTTCTTCACATACTTTTACCTTTGCCTTTCCTTTCCTTTGTATTTCTTCAACACCTGTATACTCATTTGGTGATCCTGTATACCACATGTTTTGCTCATCAAATGTTACATCTTTAGTAACAAGAAATTGCTTTGTGGATGGACTCCACAATCTGTAACCCATCTGTCTATCATCATATCCAATAAACACATACTTCTCTGCTTTTGGTTCTAGCTTATGTCTTAATTGTGAAGGAACATAAGCATATGCAATACATCCAAATACTTTACAATGATCAAGACTAGGCTTCTTACCCCACCATGCTTCATAAGGGGTTCCTCCATCCAAAGCTTTGCAAGGCAACCTATTCACAAGGTATGTTGCAGTGTTAATGGCTTCTGCCCATAAGTAATTTGGACAATTCTTTTCCTTCATCATGGCTCTTGCAAACTCTACAAGAGTCCTATTCCTCCTTTCTGCTACTCCATTCTGTTGAGGGGAGTACCTGCAAGTTACTTCTCTTTTGATACCTGCATTCCACAAATAATCATCAAACTCTTTTGAGAATACTCTCCCCCCTCCATCTGATCTTAACCTCTTTAGCTTTGTCCTGTGATCCTTTCTGCATAGACATGAAAATGTTTGAATGTCTTGAAAACTTCTGATTTATCCTTGATTACATACAAAGTAATCCACCTGGTTGCATCATCAAACAAACAACACATAATATCTGGATCCATTTATGCTATAGTCCCTTGAGGGACCCCATACATCTGTATGAACCAATTCAAGCATATTTGAATACTTGTACCCTGATTTATTGTAAGAACTCTTATGTGCTTTACCTAATTGACAAGCTTCACACTTGTACACCATATGTTGCCCTTCAATGTTTGGCAATCCAAGCACCACCTGATTCTTTGACATCTCCTTTATAGCTCTCTCATTGAAATGACCTAGCCCTTTTATGCCATAGGTCTAATTCAGATACCTTTTGACCTCCATAGGTAAACAATGCATGTCCCACATTACCTTGGACTTTGAGAAGTGAACAATCTTCCTTCCTTTTTACCTGCAATTATGGTTCTATATCCCTGATTTGGATCTTGTACATAAACACCATCATTTGTGAATCTTACCTCATATCCTTTCTCCACAATTTGCCCTACACTTATCAAATTTTTAGGAATAGTAGGAACATAAAGTACCTTGCTCAGAAGTGTACTTCCACTCTTTGTCTTCACTGATCCAATGCTCTCCACTTTATGTTGGTATTGTCACCTGTTGAACTGTATGTCCATTCACCCTTGCTTCCATATCAGTCATCAAGATAGATTCCCACTCAGATGGTTGCTGCACCCTGAGTCAATATAAAACACTCTTTGATCTTCTCCCATTGATTCATGAGTTGCATTCAAGATAAGAGTCATATCATCCTTCTGATCTGATGCATAATTGTAATAATTATTGTTGTAGGACTGAGATTGGAAGTTTCTTCCACCTCCTCTACATATGATGTCCTACCACCTCTTCCTCTGAAGTTGCCTCTTTGGTTTCTGCCTCCTCTACCTCTTCGACTATAATTCTCATTATTGCTTCCACCATTTTGATTGTTATACCAACAATCATTTGCCAAATGATTTGTTCTGCCACAAATCCAACAAGCTTTAGCATATCTTTGTTCTTACTCCTCTTCCTTTACCTCTGAAATTTGTCTTCCTTTTGTGAAGTTAGCTTGATTGAATTCCCTTCATCATCATTTG
>CM035407.1:184285703-184300703 GCA_020310875.1 Ceratopteris richardii
AGAGAGAGGGAGAGAGAGAAGGAGAGAGAGGGAGAGAGCGTTTGATCGTCTCTTAGCATGAGAGGTCTCAACTTACTAAAGATTCACCCCTCTTTGAGTGACAATAAGTGGTGGAGCTGGTGCATGTTGTGTGGAAAAGAAGTCACTGGGTTGTGTCTCTCGAGCTATGAGGCATGTATGTGTCCATGTAGCATGGTCTTTGGATGATGATTCTAAAAGTAACCAAGCTATAGTCACACAAGCCAAGAATCCATTGCCATGTTGAGTGAGGCAAGTCTATGATTCTAGAAACTCCATCCTATAATCAGTTAGTCTAAGACATTGTTTTATTTGCCCCAAGTTGATCAACATTCTTCTTGAAGACCCTTTTGGATATTTATGCCACTATCTTATGTTCCTCATCCATAAGTTTATGTCACTATCTCATATGCCATTTTGGCATTCACAAGACCTCAATATTTCATTCTCTCTCTATCTACCTATTGTGCTACATCTCTCTCTCTCTCTATCTCTCTTTCTCTAACTTTCTGCTCTTATGCTTGATTCTAAATAGCTTTCTTTAGAAAATTAAATTGTGTTGGGTTTGTTTTTAGCAAGAACTTTTTCTTCCTTGTAACTTCAAATCTTCTTGCTTTGAGCAACAAGTCAATGAGAAGAAAAATTAAATCTTCTCACTTTTGGTAAGAAGTCAATGCTTGGCATCCACTTCTTGTTAAAAAGTGCAAAGAAAATGGATGTCTTGTGATTAAAGAGTTTGCAACACAGAATGGGAAGAATCTTGGCTATGGAAATCATCATTTTTGTAAGGGATTGATCGCATTGGCATGATCCCTCCCAATCATTAAACCTCTTAGTATGCAACATAGGTTGTAATTACTAGAAATTGTATGGTGATTATGTTTATCATACGTTTGACCCAAATCCAAGCTTGATGCATTCATCATTGGGGTGAGCAATCATGAACATGAACACAAAGGCAACTATCGTGACACAACTATGAGGTGTGAAACTTCAATTGTAGAGCAATCATGTAGTGTCAGAAGGATATGCATACTAGAATTGTGATGGAAAGAGAGATAGAGATAGAGAGATACTAAGAAAAACAGATAGAGTGAGTTGCAAATAGATAAAATGCAATCATCCATGATTGAAAACATGTGAAGCTAGAATCAAAGGTGCAATGATCTAATAGCACAATCATTTGATATGGATATAATAGGGAAAATGGTGGCAACCATTCGAAAAAACCATTGGGATGATTAACAATCATAAATAGTTTTCTAAGTGCTAGAATATCAAATGACTCAAAGACAGAGAGGGAGATAGATCTGCATGGAGAGAGAGAGAGAGAGGAGGGATAGAAGGAGGAAGGGAGAGGGAGGGAGAGCGAAGGTGGGGGATAGAGAGAGAGCACAAGGGAGGGAGAGAGAGAAGGAGAGAGAGGGAGAGAGAGAGAGAGAGAGAGGGGAGAGAGAGAGAGAGAGAGGGAGAGAGAGAGAGGGAGGGAGAGAGAGAGAGAGAGAGAGAGAGAGAGAGAGGAGGGAGGGAGGAGGGGACGGAGGGATATATATATATATATATATATATATATATATATATATATATATATATATATATATATATATATATATATATATATATATATATATATATATATATATATATATATATATATATATATATATATATATATATAGAGAGAGAGAGAGAGAGAGAGAGAGAGAGAGAGAGCGAGAGAGAGAGATAGATAGATAGATAGATAGATAGATAGATAGATAGATAGATAGATAGATAGATAGATAGATAGATAGATAGATAGATAGATAGATAGAGATAGACAGACAGATAGATAGCTAGCTAGCTAGCTAGATAGATAGATAGATAGATAGATAGATAGATAGGTAGATAGATAGATACATAGATAGATAGATAGATAGATAGATAGATAGATAGATAGATAGATAGATAGATAGATAGATAGATAGATAGATAGATAGATAGATAGATAGATAGATAGATAGATAGGTAGATAGATAGATAGATAGATAGATAGATAGATAGATAGATAGATAGATAGAGAGATAGAGAGATCGATAGATAGATAGATAGATAGATAGATAGATAGATAGATACATAGATACATAGATAGATAGATAGATAGATAGATAGATAGATAGATAGATAGATAGATAGATAGATAGATAGATAGATAGATAGATAGATAGATAGATAGATAGATAGATAGATAGATAGACAGATAGACAGATAGACAGATAGACAGATAGAGAGATAGATAGATAGATAGATAGATAGATAGATAGATAGATAGATAGATAGATAGATAGATAGACAGATAGATAGGTAGGTAGGTAGGTAGGTAGATAGATAGATATATAGATAGAGAGAGAGAGAGGGAGAGAGGAAGAGAGAGAGAGGGAGAGAGATGAAGGGAGAGAAAGAAAGAAAGAAAGAAAGTCATATTAACGTCTTCTGGAGGCCAAACTTGGCCTATGAGACAAAAGCCATGTACAAGTGTAGTAACCATATATAGATTATGAAATGAAATAAACATAAACCTATCTAGGGCTGGTGAAAGGCTGGGGAGACGTGGCTCTGACTCAGTAGATAGTGGTGACCTTATACATGGGGATCCATAATATGAGTGAGTGAAAAGTCCTAGCTACTGGTGATGGGGGGAGGTGGGTGTAGTATGTGGTACATCGGTGGTGGTCTGAGTGCCTCTTGAAGGAAGACAACCCAGGGGGTGGCGGTACGCCTATGCTCCATCATGTGGCCGTAGGTTGTCCTGATGTGTGAGATATCCTCCTGATATAGTCGCGATTGACGATATCCTACCATGCGTGGTCGGCATCGTGCTCTCTATGCTGCTGCCTGGTGGAGCATGAGCCCAATAGAAGGGTCTCTCTAATGTAGCTCAGCTCGCTGAAAGAACTGTGTAATGGTCTGCTGGATACTCACCCGTGGCTGATGTGTGGGCTGTAGTGACCGCTCTCGCCTCTCGTATGCTGCTATGAGGAAGCGCCCCAAGCGTCACTGGTCTCCTATAGTCATGCACAATTGGAGTGACTCCTCTGGCTGGAACTATGCTCGTAGGTCTAAGTATGCTGGGCATCTGATAACAAAATGGTCCTCACTCTCTACCTCTGTCTGGCATAATGGGCACCACCTCTCCTCACGAGGGACTCCCCTGGACCGACCCATCTCAATCTCGAGCTGATGTGATGAGACCTGGAGCTGCCCAATGACGACTCGTAGGTGGTGGGGAAGGTATGTCTGCATATATCTCGGGATCTCGATGAAGCCTGCGTCCGATATATGTAGAAAATGCTCGCCGTAATAGAGCATTTTTGGTGGCAATGTATCCCTAGGGCTCACCCATGTCCTCTGTATGTATGTATGCCATATCTCCTGACGAATGGCCATATTCCTCTCTTGATGAGAGAGCAAGTAGGTGGGTGCATGTGAGGGGAGAGAGAGAGAGAGAGAGAGAGAGAGAGGGGGAGAGGGAGGGTGTTGAAGCTCAAGGACAAGGACAAAGCATGGAAGTGCATCAAAGAAGTGGACACACAAGAAGAGGGAGCTTGTAGTGAGCTCCAAGAAGTGTATGTCAAATGTTCAGAAAAATCCCCTACAAAAACAGTGATTTTGATCACTTAAACCATTGTAAATATCATTTCACCTTTTTGTAACTCCATTTTGTTCAACTCGAGGAGTCCTTGAGCTTGAGGAGTATTAGAAGTATCATCCTACCAATTTCCATAATTTTTAGACTCTGTTTGAGCCCTCAAATAAGCCACGGAACCTAATTTTTAACTAGGTCGGACACTAGGTCTAGAGAGGCCAAAACTAGTCCAAAAACTATAAAAAGAGCTAGAGAGCTCATTTTTGAGGTTAGCTTGTTAGAGAGTTAACTTGTTAGAGAATGGAGCTTTTGTAAGAGACTTCTGGTGCAATAGAAGCTTTCCATTGTTCCTCTCTTTGATCTTACCTTGTGTGTGTGTGTATGTGTGTGCATGGTTGTGTGCTTTCACTCACGCACTTGTGCTTTCACTTGCTCATGGTCTTCATACCAGTCCTCAAGTCTCCACGGATTGACAAGTAAAGGAGGTGGTGCTTACGCTTGAGCTACACCAAATTTTGGCGTCGTTGCCGGAGAGAGAGCTCCGAGGACAAGCGTTGTGATGGTAAGATTGTGGATTTGCTACGTTGGAAAGTAAGAAATAGTCATTTTCTGTTATTTTTTTGATTTTTCCTTCTCCTTCTTCATCTATCATCATCTTCATAGAAATTTTTCGTTTTTGAGTGCATTTTCACATCATTTCTCATGTGGGGGAGTGCAAGAAAGAGTAGGAAGTGCTTGGGAGTGCATGCACTTGTGTTTTTCACGATTTTTTGTACATTTGGGGCTCGACGCAAAAATTCAAAACTCCCGCCTAAAAACTCAAAAATTGTGACTTTCTCAGAAAATCGCGATTCTTTGGAAAATTAAAAAATTTTTTCGGCCTAAAATTTTTGGAGAAAATCATGATTTTTTGGAAGAAATTTACAATTCTGTCGATTTGAGAAAATCACAATTCTCTACAAGAAATTCGTGATTCTCTAGACTTAGAAAAATTTGAGAGATTCGCGATTCTTTGTAAGAAATTCACGTCTCTCTGTACTTGGAAAAATTTGAGAAAGTCACGATTCTTTACAAGAAATTCGCGATTCTCTGCTAGAAATTTGCGACTCTCTAGACTTGAGGAAATTTCAGAAAATCACGATTTTTTGCAAAAATTTGCGATTTCCTAGACTTAGACATTTTTCAAAAAATCGCGATTCTTTGGAAGAAATTCACGATTCTCTGCTCGAAATTTGCGATTCTTTGGACGTAAGGAAATTTGAGAAATTCACGATTTCTTGGAAGAAAGTTGCAATTTTCAAGACTTTTGGGCTTTTGAGAAAATCACGATTCTTTGCAAGAAATTTGCGATTCTCTTGACTTGGGCATTTTGAGAAAATCGTGATTCTTGAAGCAATTCATGACTCTATAGACTTAAACACGATTCTCTACATTTTGGAGTTTGAGAAATCACGATTCTTTGGATTTGTGGATTTGAGAAAGTCATGATTTTTTGGGAGAAATTTATGATTCTCTGGAATTGGGAAAATTGAAGGAAGTCGCGATTTCCTGTAAGAAATTCGCGATTCTCTGCTTGGAAGATTTTGAGAAAGTTGCGATTCTTTGGAGTGGATTTTGAGAGAATCAGGATTCCCTGAAAAGACAACATGAATTTCTGGCTACTTGAATTGCAAAAAATTACGATTTTCGGAGACGCCATGTTTGCCTAATTTGACCCCCAGAAGCATGATTTGACAGAACGTTTTCATCCGAAATCCTTTTTTTGAGCTCTAAAGGATCTTTAGCAATACCAAGGGGAATTTTGGGTCTAGAAGACAAGGCTTATGAACTTGAGATCTGGTAGACACCTAGGCAAGGATAGACAAAGCATTAGATCTTCTGAGTCTAGTGTCAACCATACAGCTAAGTCTTGGGCACAACAACTAAGTGGTTATCCTTACATACTAAGTTCAGACACAAGTGATCAAAAATGTCTTTTAGCATGGGGAAACCTGTAGGTGGCTCAGGCACTACCTATCTACAAACACCAAAAGCTCCATATAAGACACAATTGGAATATATTTGGACCAATCGATTAGGTGCTCACATCTATGAGGATGGCCTGAGGCGCTCAGTGGTCCAACTCAAAAATCCTAAGCAAGCCTTCGGACTTGAACACCTAGTGGTCAAGTTCGAAGAGGGTTCATACATTGATAAAGAAGGAACCATGTATGTGGTCACCAACTTACCAGATAGGATAGATGAGTTTGGAAATGTCATTCCTGAGAATGAGATAGGAGACCTAGAGCAGGGAGACCTAGGCCAAGAACCCAAGACTCCTCGAGATAAATCTGTTTTGACCAGAGTGATCACGCCAGAGTGGGTTCCCCAAGACAACAAAAGCATAGAACTATTCATAAATAGAGAAACAGAGGAAGCCTTTTGGAGATTCAAGCTAGATCAACCTAGCCAATTGGGCATAGTCATAATCTACAAGTTCAAAGATCTCGAGACACCAGGCAAGGTTGTCTATCTAGATCATACATCGGAAAAAATGTTCTTGGTAATAGAACATGATAGACACGCATATACTTGGAAGAGTGAGTTGATTTTCTCTCCACCAAGATCCAATGTTTCCCATGGTGGTAAGGGGTAGGATCATCCCAGGCTCATGAAGCCCAGAGGGAAAGAGCTAGAGAGAGACCTGAGGTAAGCTTTGCACACAATGTGGGTAGAGACAGATCAAGAGTGGAAGGTGAACGACATGAAAGAGAGAGACATCAAGCACATAGGCATC
Source organism: Ceratopteris richardii (assembly GCA_020310875.1). Classification (NCBI taxonomy): domain Eukaryota; kingdom Viridiplantae; phylum Streptophyta; class Polypodiopsida; order Polypodiales; family Pteridaceae; genus Ceratopteris; species Ceratopteris richardii. Next base: position 184,292,123 of record CM035407.1, read on the forward strand.
AAAGAGATGAACATGATTTTCCATTGCCTAGACCCCGAGAGTACCCAAGGACCCTTAGACCCTCTCAAGTGGTCAAGACAATGAAAAACTACTTTGACGGGATAAAAGATCCTTATGATCATGTGGCCGAGTTCAAACAAGTGTTAAGAGCTGAACAAGTTGAAGACTTGTTCACCCAGTTTGAGGCATTTGGTTTGACTCTTAAGGGTACTACCTTAGCTTGTTTCAATCCCTGAACAGTCATAACTATTGAAGATATAGGTCAATTGCTAAAGGAATTCATTGTAGAATTTTCCAAGAGTGGTATCAGGCATAATACATAATCCTTGATCCACAGCTTCAAGCAGGCACCCCAAGAAACAGTGCGCCTTGCACGAAGACGGTTCCGACAGTACTTAGAAAGATGCCTTGTTCCAGAATTACCCACACCGGCCAAACAAGTGGCTTTGTTTTTAGATGGCTTACTAAGCAGTAAGTTAAGATCATATGTGTACTTGAAAGAGCCTATATCCATAGAAGAGTGTGTGCGAATGTGTATTGACATAGAAGACAATTTGGGTGAGGAGTTAGGACTATCCAAACTCTATATGGATTCTAATAGTTCTACTAGCCATACTTTGAGATTTTCCACTGAGATTGATGAGATAATTGAGCAAGTTGCCAAGAAGCTAGGAGTCCAAAATAGACAAACACCAAGAGTCAGCTCATGGAACCGATGTTATACTTGAGGAGGGGACCACATGGCTAACGTATGCCCAATGCAAAACCAGAACATGAGAGAAAGGAATGCCCAATATTGCACTATTGAGAGAAAGTACACAAACCATATGGCTCAAGATTGTCCCTATAATAGGTAGGCTGTTAGACAAAGTTATCAGCAACCTTATCAACACGGTAGGTATCAGAATCAATACCAACAACCATATTATAGGCCACAACAGTAATATCTGGCATCATATAGGCCACAACCAGTCCTAGGAAACCAACCACCAGCTCCTACCAATGTGATTCTAGTTAAGTATGCATTGGCAAAGGAGAACCTTAATAGAGCATTGGTGCTAGTGACCCCTTAGGTCTAAGAAAATGACCCTCATGCACATAATTCTGATTACTCCCATGCACAAAGTCCACAAGCTTATTACATAGAGTCACCTGAGCATAGTGAGACTTCTCCATATCGATACGAGGCACTACCTATGGAACAAAATTGGGAGCCTGAATACTTCAATGTCATGTATACGAATCCTAACCCTAGGCCCCAATTGAGACAAATGAGACCACAAGCCCCTAGAGGACCATGTTTTAGATGTGAGGGTGACCATTTCATTTGTGAATGTCCCCACCCACAGTCTCCGGGTCAAGGATGGGCCATCACAATACAAGCCTTTTGTCCTAAGTGTGGTAAAGACCATCTCCCTAGAGATTGTCCAAGAAACCCCTCTAATGCACCCAAGGTTACACCTATTAATGTGGTAGGCTTAGTGGTGGATTCAAGTGCTAATAGCAGTAATGTGGCTCCTATACAAGCAGTCACAAGAGCACAAGCCTTGAAACAGGATAAGCCAGCTGAACAATCGGAGTCAAGTGAATCAGGAGAGCCTAGTAAAAGAAAACCAAGAACATGGAAAGATACGAGAGAGAAGGCCAGTCGAAAGTGGAATAAAAAGTTATCGGAACTAGAAGAAAGCCTGAAAGAAGCAAAAACAAAAATAGAAGACATTGCTTCTCAAAGTCCCTCGCATGCCAATACTCCATCCACACCACCTCAACCCACCCCACCACCCATTGTAAATAGACCACAACCAGGGTCTGTTCTTGCAGATCCAACCCCAAAAGGCTTGGACATGATGTTCAAGGCCTACCAGGCTCATCATCAAGAAGGGCCAACAACTGCAAAGCTAGACAAGAGTTACCCTAGGGTAGATTTAGAGATTGAATGGACAAAAATGTGCATGAAAATGGTAGAATTAGCTCAGGCTATGCTTGAGACTATTCAATTGTTCAATCAGACAAACTCTGTCAAACCGGATTTGCATTTCTAGGGCTTACTAGAAAGATTAGAGGAGTTGGTAAACAAACCGCATGTTTCTTTACCTCCACCGGCTCAACCAATTGTTGAGAGAGAAATCTCATCACCGGCAAAAGCTTATGTTCCTAATTCCACGGATGCTGGAACACCTCTTTCAATTCAAGGGTACTCTCGAGAGTTCTTGTGTTAAATACAAGAAGAGAAATGGGCCAAGAAGCAGGATAATCCCCCTCCTATTCATGAGATTGATGACCTTCATGATCAGTTTCCCCAAGACATTCCATCTATTTACGGAGATCAAGCAGAGCAACAAGAAGAAGAAAGATTAGATTTTGAATCTAATACTTTAGAAGAATTCCCACAATTCATAGGCGCATGGGAATCTGAATCTCTTCAGATCAGAGCTCCCACAATATTGGTAAGACATGAAGACTCAGTGGTTCCAAGGAACACTGATGTCATGAAGAACACTAAGGTTCAGTGTAATCTCACCGTAGAAGAGCTTCTCAAAGTAAAACCAGAGCTATGGAAACATGTAGCAAATCAAGTTCCAGAACTTGATTCCCATATGCCAAAAGCACGCTCTAAGCAGAAAATCCCTGAAAATACCTCTAGACAAAATAGGAGATATGAGTTAAGGCGAAGAAGGTAATACTTATCTTCCGATCACCTATCAAGGTTACACAACCAAAGCGATCATAGATTCAGGTGCTGGTGTTGCAATTGCAACCACCTCCTTGTGGAAGCAATGGGGCAAACCTGCATTAAGACCAACTAGAATGAAGCTTCAAATGGCTGATGGCCATATTGAAAGACCGCTAGGATTGCTAGAAGGGATAACTCTAACCACTTGTGGTGTAGAGTTTGAGCACACATTTGCTATACGTGAGTTTGAAAAAAAATAATGTCTATGAGATGATCCTGGGAAGGCCCTTCCTATGACAATTGCAAATAGTACAGGATTGGAGAACCAACTCCTTGTACTTACAACACTTAGGGGTCACCACCAAGGTGAATTTGAAGGATTATACCTTTAGAGATGTACCACCCCTACAGTGGAATCCTATCCACAAAGCAAAAGAAGATTCTATCTTTGTGCATTTTGGAAGTTCACTTGATCCATCCTGGATGCATGAAGATACTCATTTGTGGATGTGCAAGGTCACAGAGGAAGAGGAAAGACACCTAAAAGTGAGAGAAGAAGGAACTTCTCAAGGAGAAAGACCAGTTAAAGACTGAGCCTATACACGGATGATATTTCTGGATGAGGAATTTGAGCCTCACGGTTGGGCAGAAATCTGAGCTACCATGGACATTGCATTCAATGAAGAACAATGGACACCTCATTGTGATGAGGAGGGTTATAATATCTCTGTGTTCATGTGTCAGCCCTTGCTAGAAGAATGTGACCCTAGTGATGTCATATAAGAGGAAGAGGACAACAATGATCTTGAGTCCATTGTGATGGATAGTTGCTTTACCTCGGAAAAGCACTACTTAGAAGATGTAGGAGTGTTAAACCAAAAAGAAGAAGAACCTTTCACAAGCATTAAAACAGTAAATTCAAAGGATGAAAGTGAGGGTAGTCAAAAGAAGAAGAAAAGGAAAGTAGTGAAACAAGAAGAGGAGGAATCATTGTTTGAATTACCAGAAAAATTCAGAAATATGAAGTTGAGGATTGAAAAATTTTGGTATGAATGCCTAAGAGAGAGGCCATCATAGGAGAAGTGTATGATAATAAAGAAAAAACCAAAAAAATTGTAGTGACCATTGAAGGGAATGAAGAGAGATGTACGTACATAGGACATGACCTCAGTGCAAAAGAAGAAGCAGAGCTTGTAGCTCTATTAAGGGAATATAGGGACGTGTCTACATGGCACTATAGAGACTTGAAGGGAGAAGATCCGAAAATATGCTCTCATACGATCCCCATGACAATTGATGCCAAGCCCACCAAATAGAAGCCCTACACATATAATGACACTTATGCAGCTAAAATAAAAGAAGAAATTGATAGGTTGATTGAAGCTGGATTTATCTATGAGATTCAACATATTGAATGGGTGTCCCCCATTGTAGTGGTGCCCAAGAAGAACGGAAAGTTACGAGTATGCATTAACGTTAAAAAAGTTAATGCTGCTACGATTAGAGATAGCTATCTGCTTCCAATCACTGAACATCTATTGGAGCGTGTTGCAGGCAAGGAAGTTTATAGCTTCCTTGATGGATTTTCAAGTTACAACCAAGTAGCCATTGCCCTAGAAGATCAACACAAAACAACTTTTGCTACAGAATGGGGAATCTTTGCATTCCGTGTGATGCCATTTGGGCTCACCAATGAACTTGCAACATTTCAAAGGCTCATGTGTCATGTCTTCAAAGAGTTTTCTTGCGAAAGAGCTTATAAGTATATGTGGATGATTTATGTGCTCATTCCCAAGAAAGAAGACTCCACACTCCTGAGCTCAGACATATCTTCAACAAGTGTAGAGAATATCGAGTTTGTTTGGACCCAAAAAAATGTGTGTTCATGGTACGACAAGGTAAAATCTTAGGTCATATTGTTTCGAAGAATGGAATATCAATAGATGAGGATAAAGTAAGAGCCATAGCTGAGTTGTGGAGGCCAAGGAATGTTAAAGAGGTACAAGCCTTTATGGGCCATTGTGGATATTATTGCACGTTTATCCACATTGCAATCATACCTAAACCTCTTTACACGTTGTTGACAAATTTTGAGTGGAATGAGGACTCTGAAAATTCCTTCAATGAGCTGAAGAGACATTTGTGCACAACACCAATACTAACCACTCCTGATTGGAATAAACCATTCTATGTCGATGTGGATGCATCCAATCATGCCATAGGATGTGTGCTAGCACAACTAATAGGTGAAGGAAATTTAGATTTACCCATAGCATATGCTAGCAAACAGCTAACCGCAAGTGAATGAAACTATATGACAACTGAACAAGAAGGCTTAGGAATGGTATATGCTGTGAAGGAGTCTAGACAATATCTATTGGCCAACAAGTTCAAGTTTTTTACTGATCATCAAGCTTTATTATATTTGGTCAATAAACCTTGCAATACATGATGCTTAGTAAGATGGTTTCTCTTACTAATGGAATATGACTTTGAAGTGGTTGTTAGGAAAGGTAGAACCCACCTTGGGGTAGACCATCTTTCTCGTATCACTTCAGGCGAGTCAGCACAAGGATTGTTTGATGAATTGCCCGATGCTTATCTGTTCAATTTAGAAGTTGTTCCTAAATGGGCAAATAAGTTGGTACCTCTCTTAACCTTCAGACCCGCAAATAAGAATGTAAAAACAAACAAAGAAGAAATTGTAAGATCATAAAAATATGAAATATTGGTAGGAAGCATGTACAAACAAGATACAAATGGTGTATTAGCTTGTTGTCTTGAGGGTATGTAGTTGGTTGCACCAAGCCCATGAAAGGTTGCTAGGAAATCACTATTCTAAACAGCGAACATTGCAAAATCTAAAATGTTTAGGAGTGTATTGGCCTAGCATGGACAAAGAAATACATGAGTGGATTAAGAATTGTCGAGTGTGCCAAGGAAAACCCCTAGTGGAGCATGCTACTCTTTATCATGTATCATTAATTCCAAATTGGAGTGCTCCATTGGTAGAATTTATGAGATTGGGAACATTACCCAAAGAGGCTAGTCTAGCAAGAAAATGGAACATGGAGCAAGAGGCTCAAGACTATGCCTTAGTGGGAGACAACCTATACTGAAGAGGCAAAGATGGTTACTTAAGACTGTGCGTTCACGAATCAAACTATTTGAAAGTCTTAGAAACTGCACATAGCACTGTGGTAGGTGGACACTTTGGGTCTGACCGAGTATAATCAAGACCATTCTATTCTCAGGACTTTTGTGGCCCACTCTTCATACGGATGCACACACCTATGTGAAGAAATGTGACACATGTCAACGTGCCCAATATCTGATCAGAAAAGACGAGATGCCTTTGAGACCTATGATGGGAGGACGTGCATTGTCAAAGTGGGGTATAGAATTTGTAGGTCCTATTAACCCTCCAACTAGAAACTCCCATGCAGAGTACATCATTGTAGCCACATATTACCTTACAAAGTGGGTAAAGGTAAAAGCCACAACAAAGAATGATGCTCAGACAACGGCTAAGTTCTTATTCAAGAATGTGTTCAAGAGATATGGATTACCAATAGAGTTAGTGAGCAATAGAGGCACACACTTCTTGAATGAAGTCATTGAACATCTTCTCCAAGAATTCTTGGTGATACATAAGAAGTCTGCCCCCTATCATCCACAAGCTAATGGACAAGCCAAGACCACGAATAAGATCCTATGTAATGTATTGAAAAAACTGATCAATAATAAACGCTCTGATTGGGACAAACAACTTCATCATGCTGTTTGGGCTTATCGAGTTGCCTATAAAACGGTACTCAATGCGATCCCATTTCATACAGTTTTCGGACAAAATGTTGTGCTAGCTTTGGGCTTCCTAATACCAGCCTTAAAAGTAGCACAAGAGCATGAGTGGAATGACACGAGTTGTCCTCTAGGATCTTTGATCTAGAACGCTTAGGTGAGACGAGGCTAAGAGTGGCAGCATGCATCTATGTTGCAAAGAAAAGATAGAAGGCATAGTTTGATGCACACATCAAAGATAAAGAATTGAAATAAGGAGATCCACTACTGTTGTATACACTAAAACAACATGCCCGTGAATTGGAGAAAAGAGGATATGGACCCATGATCATTAATAGAATTTCCACTAGTGGTGTAGTTCAATTGGCCACTCTAGAAGGTGACATCCTGCCAAAATATATTAGTGGATGTAGGGTCAAGCTGTATCAAGAACATCTTACAGAGGATATGCTAATGAGACTCAACACTACTAAGAAGCAAAAAGAAGAGGAGTTAAGGGTTATAGAAGAAGCACAGGTAGAGGCTAGAGAGCGCATAAGGCGAAATAGGTTAAGACAACTAGGCCTAGATGTCAACTCAAAAGCCCCAAAATATCACATGGACATGTGCCAAAAATTAGGCATAACTACTTCTCAAATAATCGACCGATGTCCCTTTATGAATGTAGAGGTAGGACGAGGAAAGAGTGTAAGGACTGTGAGAGCATTGATTGACTTGGGTGCAGCAACTAGTGCAGTTTGACTTTCATACTGCCAAGACCGGCAATTGAACATCAAGGCCATTGAAGCCTATCTCATAATATTTGGAGGTGTGGAAAACCCTTGTTTGGGCAAGGTGGACCTTCCCATCTATCTTCAAGATGTTCCAATGAGAGTCAAAATGCTAGTGTGTCAAGATGAGGACCTCACCGAGCCACTTGTCTTGGGTCAAGACTAGATCTATGACCATGCAATCAACTTAAACCTAAGAAGTCAACTTCTTCAAGTTTGGGTTCATGAACAATGCATTACATTAGAATTAGATAACTGCATGCTCACAAATCCAGGTGTCACACATTCTCTTAGTTCTTCCAAGACCAATCTTATAGAAGACGATGTTGTGTGTGTCAAAAGCTCTATGATGTAGAAGGAGTCAATCACGGAAGGACAGGCTCGAAGGCGAGTGGATCTCTCTTCTTCTTCAAAGACTAATGCAACCACAACAATTCAACCAAAGAGGCAAGTAAAAAAATACACGAGCATGGCTACATCAAATATACAAACAAAGTTCAAGAAGAAAGAAGCTTAGGGCATGAAGCAGATTTGGGTACAAAAAGGAGAGCAACCACTAGCTTTGCCACCACCATCCCCATCTAGGCAAGCCAACCATGCTAAAAGAAGAATAAAGAAACTCGGACAAGCTCAACCACAAGGTATCTGACAAGTTTGGGTACCTAAACAATTAGCCGTAGTTCAACAAGGACAATCACAAATATGGGTACCCAAGCAACTCTTACATACACAACAACCTACACTCTCCCACATGAGAAAAGTCTCAACAAAGAAGCCAAGGTGCGGCAGGGCTCAGAACCAAAAACTAAGACCCAAAGTAGAGTCACTCACCTCTTCAACCAGAGTCAGAAGACCAACAACAATGGTATGGCTAAAGAAGCCCAAAGCACTCGTAGCCCCCACAGACCCAGCGAACCAACCATGTGGGATACAGAATTTAAGAAACCATCTAAAGATGAAGAAGCCCAAGGTGAGCTTTATGCAACCAAACATCATTCTTAAATGGATCCCTATAAGGAGGAATGGTCAATTGTCACTCGAGAATCCAATGGATACCTCCAACAAAGGCCACATCAGCGTCTGCAAGACACATTGAAGGCCTCGATGAGCAACTACCATGTGCTTCTTGCACAATCCTATCTTTTGCACCATTCAAGTCATGCATTTCCAAAGTATGCATTAATATAGGGATACCTTACACGACCGTGCATAGACACAATTGAGAGTCCCAAGCATGAGTGCACATTGACATATGTCAACTGTTTTGATTGATACTAACCTCTTTCTTCTTGTTTTGTGAAATTGTTCAAAAAAAAAGGGGAGAGAGAGAGAGAGA